>CM059441.1:30759916-30772416 GCA_030390025.1 Squalus acanthias
CCTCTGTAGTCGCACAGCCAGCTGCCATTCACTGCTCAGGCTCAGAGACAAGGAATGGGCGATGGACTGGAGGGTGACGAGCGCCCGGAGAATTGTCCCTCAGCACCAGGCAGTGAGCTGAGTATAGTGCTGTGTGCTGGAAGTGGTGAGAGTGGGAACATCGACCTCCCCAGCTAAACCCGGGCTGGTCTCTGATTTCAGCCAGCGGGTGTGAGTCCTGCCCGGGATTTGACGGCTCACCCAGGAGAAGGGGGCAGGATCTCACCTGAAAGGCAGCTTAAAGGATTGTTAGCGAACTTGGAGCCAAAGGGAAATAGAAG
Organism: Squalus acanthias; assembly: GCA_030390025.1. Taxonomy (NCBI): domain Eukaryota; kingdom Metazoa; phylum Chordata; class Chondrichthyes; order Squaliformes; family Squalidae; genus Squalus; species Squalus acanthias. The sequence continues at coordinate 30,760,237 of CM059441.1, forward strand.
GTTCGAGTGAAATCACAGACATGTTTACAAGCAGTGGAGTAAGCGACAGGGCATCTGGAGTCTCAGAGGGGGCAGTAGATGAAGTGTGGCCAAGGACAGAGGCCCTTTTCCCAGTCGAGGGTCGCTGCATCTCAGGGGCAATCGGTCAGTTCATTGCTAACAGCCTTGTTGTAGCAGCAGTGCAGGATTACAAAGGTTTCACTGAGAGTAGGCAGGTGAATAATCCCTTCAAAACCTCACTTCAAGGTAACCTTTTAACCATGAGAAGCACCGCCAGCACCCTCGCACCCTCTCCCCACCTGCACCCTCTCACCCTCGCACCCTCGCCCCCTCGCCCCACCTGCACCCTCGCCCCACCTGCACCCTCGCCCCACCTGCACCCTCGCCCCACCTGCACCCTCGCACCCTCACCCTCGCACCCTCTCACCCTCGCACCCTCGCACCCTCTCACCCTCTCACCCTCGCACCCTCGCACCCTCGCACCCTCTCACCCTCGCACCCTCTCACCCTCTCACCCTCTCACCCTCGCACCCTCGCACCCTCGCACCCTCTCACCCTCGCACCCTCTCACCCTCGCACCCTCTCACCCTCGCCCCACCTGCACCCTCGCACCCTCTCACCCTCGCCCCACCTGCACCCTCACCCTCGCACCCTCTCACCCTCTCACCCTTGCCCCACTTGCACCCTCTCACCCTCGCACTCTCTCACCCTCGCCCCACCTGCACCCTCTCACCCTCGCACCCTCTCACCCTCGCACCCTCTCACCCTCGCACCCTCTCACCCTCGCACCCTCTCACCCTCGCACCCTGTCACCTTCGCACCCTCTCACCCTCGCACCCTCTCACCCTCTCACCCTCGCCCCACCTGCACCCTCTCACCCTCTCACCCTCGCACCCTCTCACCATCGCACCCTCTCACCCTCGCCCCACCTGCATCCTCTCACCCTCGCACCCTCGCACCCTCACCCTCTCACCATCGCACCCTCACCCTCTCACCCTCGCACCCTCTCACACTCGCACCTTCTCACCCTCTCATCCTCTCACCCTCTCACCATCGCACCCTCTCACCCTCGCCCCACCTGCACTCTCTCACCCTCTCACCCTCTCACCCTCTCACCCTCGCCCCACCTGCACCCTCTCACCCTCTCACCATCGCACCCTCTCACCCTCGCCCCACCTGCACTCTCTCACCCTCTCACCCTCTCACCCTCGCCCCACCTGCACCCTCTCACCCTCTCACCATCGCACCCTCTCACCCTCTCACCCTCTCAGTCTGCTGGGATCTTGAATGAGTCCATCTTTGCCCCTTATGCAGCTGGAAAGCCTTTGATACAGCTCCTTTTAAAACGGTCAGGTACTTTCCCCGATATCCTGGAATGTTGCTCCCCTTAACTTCTTCCATCGACTAACAGAATGGCGGCTGTCCCTGGAGTCACGCCCAGTGCGGCAGCAGGTTGATATGTGGGAGTGCCCGAACACCGTCCTGCCAAGTCGATAACTCAGCCCCTTCCACACTTCCTGCAGGGGGAGACTTCCCTCCAGGGGCAGGGGGAGACTTCCCCTCCAGGGGCAGGGGGAGACTTCCCCTACAGGGGCAGGGGGAGACTTCCCCTACAGGGGCAGGGGGAGACTTCCCCTCCAGGGGCAGGGGCAGGGGGAGACTTCCTCTACAGGGGCAGGGGGAGACTTCCCCTACAGGGGCAGGGGGAGACTTCCCCTACAGGGGCAGGGGGAGACTTCCCCTCCAGGGGCAGGGGGAGACTTCCCCTACAGGGGCAGGGGGAGACTTCCCCTACAGGGGCAGGGGGAGACTTCCCTACAGGGGCAGGGGGAGACTTCCCTACAGGGGCAGGGGGAGACTTCCCTCCAGGGGCAGGGGGAGACTTCCCCTACAGGGGCAGGTCAGGGGGAGACTTCCCCTACAGGGGCAGGGGGAGACTTCCCCTACAGGGGCAGGGGGAGACTTCCCTCCAGGGGCAGGGGGAGACTTCCCCTACAGGGGCAGGGGGAGACTTCCCTACAGGGGCAGGGTCAGGGGGAGACTTCCCCTACAGGGGCAGGGTCAGGGGGAGACTTCCCCTACAGGGGCAGGGTCAGGGGGAGACTTCCCCTACAGGGGCAGGGTCAGGGGGAGACTTCCCCTACAGGGGCAGGGTCAGGGGAGACTTCCCCTACAGGGGCAGGGGGAGACTTCCCCTACAGGGGCAGGGGGAGACTTCCTCTAAAGGGGCAGAAGTCCTGCAGAAGGAGATCCCCAAACCATTCTTTGGGGATATGAAGGAAGCGAAGATGAGGAAGGAGGAGACCAGATCGTAGCTTCAGTCCAACTCTTCTTTTTCCTTCTTTCTAAACCTATTCATTCAGTCACCGCCTCAACCCACTGGAACCAAAGTAGACACTGGAGATCAGTTGCGGTCCACCGACTTAATTGTCCCTTACATGTTTTTGCACTTGGATCTGTGCAAGCTCTGGTTATCTGGCCAGGATAACGTAAGCATCACAAAGTCCCACTACCATCTAAACAAGATCCCATCCTGCACAGTTTAGTACGATTACGACGTTCCTGCCCATTTCAGGCAAAACCCTCACATATTCGCCAGAAAGCAGAATGTCCGGTGAAATGGGTGGGGATCGGGGTCGGGACTGAACTCTGTCCGAATTTCCTGCTGTGTTACTCTCCGCCTGAGCCTGTCCATGGAGTGTAACCGAGAGTAAAATCCACCCTCCGATTCCCAGGAGAGGAGGGAGAAAGCTGAAAAGGGGGCAAATTATTATTTTTAAAAAGCAAGATTTGTGAGATGGTGGAGGGTTGCCCCGTCAGCCTGAGGTCTGCCTCAAGCCAAGTGTGTGGTGATGGTTGAAGTGTAGGGAGGGGCTCAGGAGGATGGTCGAAGATCTCCGGGTGTTCTTCGGCTTCTCAGTCCACTTATCTAGAATTTATTCAAAGTACGTTCATAAAAGCTGGAGTGTCAGCACTCACCTGATAGCTCGAGTTAAGTGCTCCTCCATATCCAAGTCCCGTAATCACGTTCTTCACTAAAGTTGGACTTCTGAAAGAAGAGAAACTTTTTCAGCAAAGGGGACACCTGACGCCAACTAATCTGTTAAAGTAGAACTATTTACTCGAGCGATTTGTCCTGTAGATTATTTCACTCTACCTGTTGTGAAGTGCTTGGCCTCCACTACCCATAAAAAGTATTGCAAAGTATTTACAGCACAGAATCAGGCCATTCGGCCCAACTGGTCTGTGCCGGTGTTTATGCTCCACACGAGCCTCCTCCCACCCTCTTCATCTCACCCTATCACCATATCCTTCTATTCCTTTCTCCCTCATGTGTTTATCCAGCTTCCTCCTTAAATGCATCTCTGCTATTCGCCTCAACCACTCTCTGTGGTAGCGAGTTCCACATTCTCACCACTCTCTGGGTAAAGAAGTTTCTCCTGAATTCCCGATTGGATTTATTAATGACTATCTTATATTTAATCTAAATATGGGGTGATCTCATTGAAACATATAAAATTCTTAAGGGGGTTGACAGGGTTAATGCTGGGAATGAGGGGGTGGTCATATGAGGAGAGGTTGGGTAGATTGGGACTCTACTCATTGGAGTTCAGAAGAATGAGAGGCGATCTTATTGAAACATATAAGATTGTGAAGGGGTTGGATCGGGTGGATGCGGGGAGGATGTTCCCGATGACGGGTGAGACTAGAACTAGGGGACATAGTCTTAGAATAAGGGGCTGCTCTTTCAAAACTGAGATGAGGAGGAACTACTTCACTCAGAGGGTGGTAGGTCCATGGAATATGCTGCCACAAAAAGCTGTAGAAGCTACAACATTAATTAAATTTAAAACAGAAATAGACAGTTTCCTAGAAGAAAAGGGCATTAAGGGTTACGGGGAGCGGGCAGGAATTTGGACATGAGTCTAGGTTCGGATCGGTCATGGCCCTGTGGGTAGTGGAGCGGGCCCAGGGACCGTGTAGCCTGATTCTGCTCCTATTTCGTGTGTGCAATTCTGTTAGATGCAGGAGATGGTTCTGTGATAGATAGTAGATTGGCGGTTAGGATCAGATCAGCCATGATCTTATTGAATGGCGGAGCAGGCTCGAGGGGCCGATTGGCCGACTCCTGCACCTATTTCTTATGTTCTGATGTTAATGGCCCCTAGTTCTGGTCTCGCCCGTGTTGGGGGGTTTCTCTGGTCCAGACCCTCCACGTTGTGGAGTAGAAGTCCGTCAGCAAGCCAGAAGTTGGGATTTTGCCCCTTGACACTGGGATAGCGAGTGACACTGAGGAGTGCGATGGGACTCCTGATGGCAATTCCTGGCCCAGCACTGAACACTGACCTCTGGAGAGAGTTGAAGCCGGGCCACGAGCTTGCTCTGAACTACTGAAGATTAACTTTTAATTTTTTCAGATACAAATTCTGTCCTATTCTCAAAAGCAGCTGTAAGAGGTTAAAAATACAGGAAGACATGGAAACAGGGGGAAAACTAGGACTCTTTCGCACACCTCAAAATCTCCCCCCCCGCCAAATTCTAGAAATGCAGGGCAGGGCTGCGAGTATCTGAAATAGAAACAAGCTGCAGATTTTGGCTTGTTACAGGAGCGAACAGAAGGAGGGGAGAAGGGAAGTGACAGTGAGAAGTCAAGTCAAGTATTACCCTCGTTCTTTCAATCCTGCAGGAGTGGTCACTTGGGGTCCAACTTTGAGTTTAGATGGAGTGCCTCTACGTGAAACCTTATCCTTCCATTTCTCTGCACCAGTGCTAACTGTCCGACAGAGCAATTCCAGCATTTTCTATCTTTTTATCTCGGGTGTTCAGTATTGCTTTTAAAAACATTGAGTGTATTCTATTCGAACCTGACCTCAGTCTAGTCTCACTGGGGCGGTTAACACAGCCATTCAGCTGGAGGGCACCAGTTATGACTCTATGGGGTAAAATTGGTCGGGCACTACCTTCGGGCAGGAAAAGTTAGCGCCCCCTGCGGCCGATTTTCCCAGGTAGCACCCCGAGAGGGAGGAGGGGCGCTACTGGAAGCGCCCCGCGTCCCTCTTGGGGTGCTGCGTGTCGCAGCGCGTGCCCCTTATTAAAGGGAAGGGGCCTGGCGCAGCGCATCCCGGCACCCAGCTGGGCCACCAGGGATCGGGAGTGCCGGCAAACGAGCCCAGCACTCAAGAGAGGTGCCTGGGCTCACGGAGAGCAACCGGCACCCCCGCGGGGGGGGCTTCACGGGGGCCGGGGACTGCAATGGGGGCAGGTGCTGGCAGGTGGCCAGCAACAAAAATGGCCGCCCGCCACCTCCCCTTTAACTAGCGCCGCCCCAGCCGCAGGTAGGACCCCCTGACCCCGGCGGACATAGCGTCTGGCAGTAAGTCGGGAGGTGCCACCCAATATTATAGCCGGGACATGAGCGGGGCGCTGCGCAAGGCGATGACGTCATCGCCGGTGGCGCAGCACCGCGCGGCGCAGTTAGCGCCGCCGCTAACCTCCCGCTGAATTTCGCGGGAGGCGTTAGTGGTGCCGTGCCCAGGTGCTAGTTGATTTGCGCCCCATTAGCGCCCGGGAGGCGCAAATCAACCGAATTTAGCCCCCTATGACTCCTCCTGCGCATTATAGGACATGAGACCTCTGAATGACATGAGGAGATGTATCTCAAAGAAAATGTAAAAGTGCCAGTGAGATGTGACGAAGAAGGTTTCGGTCAAGCCTTACCCGGTCATCTTTGGTGGCCTTCTCTTTTGGTACTCTAGTTCGTCCACCGTCCAAACCGCCCCTTTTACATTCTCCACTCGCACGAAGCACTTGTGAAGACTGAGGTTGTGACGCACGGCGTTCTGTAAACGAGAAGGACAGGTGTGGAGGTGAGACACACAGTGAGAAATGTGATCATCAGTCACAGGAAACACTGCCCAGTTACTGAGCAACGATTTACGACCAGATCACAGGATTGGAGGGATGAAGGTGGCCATTCAGCCCATTTGATTCGCTCCTTCCTGATCCCCAACCCGACTACCTCCCCAGCTCTTTCTCCCATGTGCCCATTGTGCTGGGTTAAATCATTTCAGCTGTTGATCACCATTCTGTGTAAAGAAATAGCGGGGAAAATTGGACCCTTTTATTTGGGCGCAGAATGGGGACTTTGATAGTGCAGAACTCCCTCAGTACTGCCTCTCCGACAGTGCAGCACTCTCTCAGTACTGCCCCTCAGACAGTGCAGCGCTCCCCCAGTACTGCCCCTCCGACAGTGCAGTGCTCCCTCAGTACTGCCCCTCCGACAGTGCAGTGCTCCCTCAGTACTGTCGCTCCGACAGTGCGGTGCTCCCTCAGTACTGTCCCTCCGACAGTGCAGCGCTCCCTCAGTACTGCCCCTCCGACAGTGCAGTGCTCTCTCAGTACTGTCCCTCCGACAGTGCGGAGCTCCCTCAGTACTGCCCCTCCGACAGTGCGGCGCTCCCTCAGTACTACCCCTCCGACAGTGCAGTGCTCTCTCAGTACTGCCCCTACGACAGTGCAGTGCTCTTTCAGTACTGCCCCTCCGACAGTGCGGCGCTCCCTCAGTACTGCCCCTCCGATAGTGCAGCACTCCCTCAGTACTGCCTCTCCGACAGTGTGGCGCTCCCTCAGTACCGCCCCTCCGTCAGTGCAGTGCTCTCTCAGTACTGCCCCTCCGACAGTGCAGTGCTCTTTCAGTACTGCCCCTCCGACAGTGCGGCGCTCCCTCCGTACTGCCCCTCCGATAGTGCAGCGCTCCCTCAGTACTGCCCCTCCGACAGTGTGGCGCTCCCTCAGTACCGCCCCTCCGACAGTGCAGTGCTCTCTCAGTACTGCCCCTCTGACAGTGCGGCGCTCCCTCAGCACTGCCCCTCCGACAGTGTGGTGCTCCCTCAGTACTGCTCCTCCGACAGTGCGGCGTTCCCTCAGGACCGCCCCTCTGACAGTGCAGCGCTCCCTGAGTACTGCCCCTCCGACAGTGCAGTGCTCTCTCAGTACTGCCCCTCCGACAGTGCAGTGCTCTCTCAGTACTGCCCCTCTGACAGTGCGGCACTCCCTCAGCACTGCCCCTCTGACAGTGCGGTGCTCCCTCAGTACTGCCCCTCCTGACAGTGCGGCGTTCCCCCAGGACCGCCCCTCCGACAGTGCAGCGCTCCCTGAGTACTGCCCCTCCGACAGTGCAGCGCTCTCTCAGTACTGCCCCTCCGACAGTGCGGTGCTCTCTCAGTACTGCCCCTCCGACAGTGCGGTGCTCTCTCAGTACTGCCCCTCCGACAGTGCGGTGCTCTCTCAGTACTGCCCCTCCGACAGTGCAGCGCTCTCTCAGTACTGCCCCTCCGACAGTGCGGTGCTCTCTCAGTACTGCCCCTCCGACAGTGCGGTGCTCTCTCAGTACTGCCCCTCCGACAGTGCGGTGCTCTCTCAGTACTGCCCCTCCGACAGTGCGGTGCTCTCTCAGTACTGCCCCTCCGACAGTGCGGCGCTCTCTCAGTACTACCCCTCGGAAGTGTCGATCTGGATGATGGTCTCAAGTACTCAGGTGGGTTTTGAACCCACAACCTTCTGACTCAGAGGTTAGACTGAATCACAGAAATTAAGAATTTCACAGCACATAAGGAGGTCATTCAGCCCATCCTGCCCGTACCAGCTCTCTTGAAAGTGCTTTCCACTTAGTCCCCTTCCCCCTGTTCTGTCCCAAGATCCACTTCAAATTTCCTTGTTCAATTATTTATTCCCTTCCATTTTAAAATCTATTCTGGGATCTGCTTCCCTCGCTGTTTCTGGTCGGATGTTACACACCCTCTGTGTGCAAAGTGATTCTCCTCTCATAAGAACATAAGAATCAGGAGCAGGAGTCGGCCATTCGGCCCCTCGAGCCTGCTCTGCCATTCAATAAGATCATGGCTGATCTTCTACCTCATCTCCACTTTCCTGCATTATCCCCAGATCCCTTGATTCCCTTAATTTCCAAAAATCTATCAATCTCAGCCTTGAATTTACTCAACGATTGAGCCTCCACAGCCCTATGGGGTAGAGAATTCCAAAGATTCACCACCCTCTGAGGGAAGAAATTTCTCCTCATCTCAGTCCTAAATCTCCTCTCACTTTGTCCTGCCCACGGTGCCAAGCTGACACAGGCTCAACTAAAGCTAAACTCATTTGAAAAAGTTGAGTCAGATGATCAGTCAAGGCTCAGAGTGCAGGTCACATGAAAAGAGTAAAGATAAATCAGGATGTAGTTCTTTTTTTACACTTCATTCCCAGCATTTTCCTTCATTGTCGCTGGGTCAAAATCCTGGAACTCCCTCCTAACAGCACTGTGGGAGTACCTTCACCACACGGACTGCAGCGGTTCAAGAAGGCGGCTCATCGCCACCTTCTCAAGGGCAACTAGGGCTGGGCAATAAATGCCGGCCTTGCCAGCGATGCCCACATCCCATGAACGAATAAAAAAATGTTGGCATCGCTGGCAAGGCCGGTATTTATTGCCCATCCCTAATTGCCCAGATTTACCAGGCCACTTCAGAGGGCAGTTTAGAGTGGACCACATTGGTGTGGGACTGGAGTCACATGGAGGCCCAAACCGGGTAAGGACGGAAGTATTCCTTCCCTGAAGGACATTAATGAGACTGTTGGGTTTTTACGACCATCCGACAGATTCATGCTCGCTTTTACTGAGACCAGCTTTTTATTTCCAGATTTATTTATATCTTGAACTGAATTCAAATCTCAAACTGCCCTGTTGGGAACGCTCATTCTGTAGGATTATTAGTCCAGGCCTCTCGATTCCTATTCCAATAACATAAACACTACATTACTGCACACAGTAGTGATTAGGTGACAGCAGGCTCTGACTTTGAAAGCCTGTAGATTGTGTGAGGGAGGGAGGGAACTCTGACAGAGCTGTGGCAGTCCTGGGGAGTTAGAGTCACAGACGCCTATTGTATAGATGTCTCTCTCCTGTTCCTGAAGCGTATCCTATGATAAACTCTCGTTTCTCGTCGTCACTATTTTGCACTCGCCACGCTCCCAGCCTAGTTACACGCAGAGTCTGGCTTTGACGTTCTGTGGCTGGAGTTTGAGCTCTGGGTTCGAGTTGAACCCATCAGACCTGGGGAAAGGAGGAGGCTGTGGGCCAGTCAGGGACACCAACACAGACCAATCGCAGCAAAATATCATTCGGATTTTGAAAGCGCCCTTCAATAATCCTCAGAACTAATTAGCATGTGGAAAACCGGTCGCATTTTAAATAAATACTTTAAAAGCTTATCTGGAGTGTCATCGATAAAAATTAAATAGTAGACAATGAAACCCGGTTGACAGGCAGTGCTATTGTGCTGCAAATGTTGCTGGAAAAAGAGCCAAACCGCTGAATAGAAGCTATATTTCTCAAAGTCAGTAAAACTGGGGTATTCATTCACATCTAGTTATCCCAGATCATAACACAAATCATTTTTTTTTTTACCCGAGCCCTTCAATTCTCCCTTTACAATTTCATGCAGATTTCTACACGTTTTGGGTTTGGCGTGAGGCAAATTACTTTGCAAAGATTACATTGCACCTCGGCAAGAGAGAAAAAAACCCCAAAGAGAATGGTTCCATGTCTTGAAGCTGCAATTGTGTTAAGGCCAGTCACCAAGGAAGTAGATTTAATTTATGATAGCTTTTACACGAAGCCTTTTGAAAAGGCTGACAACAAGTAACTAGGGAGGGAAGAAAAAAAGTCATGTGGGCTCGGCTCGGCCGGCGGTACTCTCGCCTTTGAATCGGAAGGTCGTGGGTTTAGAATTCCACTCCAGTGTCTGGAGACCATAATCCAGGCCAACACTCCTGGTGCCAGTACTGAGGGAGTGCTGCACTGTCGGAGGGGCAGTACTGAGGGAGCGCTGCACTGTCGGAGGGGCAGTACTGAGGAAGCACCACACTGTCGGAGGGGCAGTACTGAGGGAGCGCTGCACTGTCGGAGGGGCAGTACTGAGGGAGCGCCGCACTGTCGGAGGGGCAGTACTGAGGGAGTGCTGCACTGTCGGAGGGGCAGTACTGAGGGAGCGCCGCACTGTCGGAGGGGCAGTACTGAGGAAGCACCACACTGTCGGAGGGGCAGTACTGAGGGAGCACTGCACTGTCAGAGGGGCAATACTGAGGGAGTGCTGCACTGTCGGAGGGGCAGTACTGAGGGAGTGCTGCACTGTCGGAGGGGCAGTACTGAGGGAGCGCTGCACTGTCGGAGGGGCAGTACTGAGGAAGCACCACACTGTCGGAGGGGCAATACTGAGGGAGCGCCGCACTGTCGGAGGGGCAGTACTGAGGGAGCGCCACACTGTCGGAGGGGCAGTACTGAGGGAGCGCTGCACTGTCGGAGGGGCAGTACTGAGGAAGCACCACACTGTCGGAGGGGCAATACTGAGGGAGCGCCGCACTGTCGGAGGGGCAGTACTGAGGGAGCGCCACACTGTCGGAGGGGCAGTACTGAGGGAGCGCTGCACTGTCGGAGGGGCAGTACTGAGGGAGTGCTGCACTGTCGGAGGGGCAGTACTGAGGGAGTGCTGCACTGTCGGAGGGGCAGTACTGAGGAAGCACCACACTGTCGGAGGGGCAGTACTGAGGGAGCGCTGCACTGTCGGAGGGGCAGTACTGAGGGAGCGCTGCACTGTCGGAGGGGCAGTACTGAGGGAGCGCCGCACTGTCGGAGGGGCAGTACTGAGGGAGTGCTGCACTGTCGGAGGGGCAGTACTGAGGAAGCACCACACTGTCGGAGGGGCAGTACTGAGGGAGTGCTGCACTGTCGGAGGGGCAGTACTGAGGGAGCACTGCACTGTCGGAGGGGCAGTACTGAGGGAGTGCTGCACTGTCGGAGGGGCAGTACTGAGGGAGTGCTGCACTGTCGGAGGGGCAGTACTGAGAGAGTGCCGCACTGTCGGAGGGGCAGTACTGAGGGAGTGCTGCACTGTCGGAGGGGCAGTACTGAGGGAGTGCTGCACTGTCAGAGGGGCTGTACTGATGGAGTGCTGCACTGTCGGAGGGGCAGTACTGAGGGAGCGCCGCACTGTCGGAGGGGCAGTACTGAGGAAGCACCACACTGTCGGAGGGGCAGTACTGAGAGAGTGCCGCACTGTCGGAGGGGCAGTACTGAGGGAGTGCTGCACTGTCGTAGGGGCAGTACTGAGGGAGCGCTGCACTGTCGGAGTTGCCATCTTTCAGATGAGACGTTAAACCGATGCCCCGTCTGCTCTCTCAGATCAATGTAAAACTTCCCATGGTGCTATAGGAAGAAGAGCAGGGGAGTTCGCCCCGGTGTCCTGGGGCCAATAATTATCCCTCAACCAACATCACTAAGACAGATTATCTGGTCATTGCTGTGTGGGGACCTTGCTGTGCTTGGAATGTGGGCTTGGATTCTGCACTCAAGTCTCTGGAGTGGGACTTGAACCCACGACCTTCTGATCTGCAGAGGCGAGTGAGCTGCCCACTGAGCCACGGCTGACACTACACAGAATTGACTTTAACACAGAAAATATCACCAAGCACCTCACAGCGGCAAAAGAAAAGATAGAGAAAAGGAATAAAGGGACAATCGATGAGCCATGGTTGGTGAAGGTGACCCAAGGATTGGTTTAGAAAGGTGGAAAGGGAAGGTCAGAGAATCTGCCACCAATCTCACCTCAAACACCTCTCGGGCTCGGGGAGCCTTGGATGGACAAAGATGGGGCCCATTGGCATTCAGTGTCAGTCATTGCCCCAGCAACACTAGGGAGAAGGGTGGCCACCTCTTGTGGGGCACCAACAGCAGCTCGTTCAACTCACAGCCACTGCTAAAGTCAGAGCTGATACCCTGTCACCACTGCAGGTAAATTCAGCAAGAGTATGGGAGTCTCCGCCACAAACCAGTCATTGGAGAGCCAGTCAGTCTACTACGACAACAACTTGTATCTATATAGCGCCTTTAACACAGTATAATGTCCCAGGGCACTTCACAGGAGCGATTATCAAACAAAACTGACACCGAGCCACATAGGTGGATATTAGGACAGGAAGTTGGTCAAAGAGGTAGGATTTAAGGAACGTCTTAAAGGATTCGAGAGAGGCGGAGAGGTTTAGGGAGGGAATTCTGGAGCTTAGGGCCCAGGCGGCTGAAGGCACGGCCACCAATGGTGGAGTGATTAAAATCAGGGATGCACAAGA
>CM059441.1:30777416-30781411 GCA_030390025.1 Squalus acanthias
AGTCAGCACCTTCAGGTACTGTACCCCAGTGAGGGTCAGAACCTTCAGGAACTGTACCCCAGTGAGAGTCAGCACCTTCAGGTACTGTACCCCAGTGAGGGTCAGCACCTTCAGGAACTGTACCCCAGTGAGAGTCAGCACCTTCAGGTACTGTACCCCAGTGAGGGTCAGCACCTTCAGGAACTGTACCCCAGTGAGAGTCAGCACCTTCAGGAACTGTTCCCCAGTGAGAGTCAGCACCTAGATTGGGTCTCCGATGTGCAGGAGTTGTACCCATGGAGCCAGGCTGCGATGTGCAGGAGTTGTACCCACGGAGCCAGGCTGCGATGTGCAGGAGTTGTACCCACGGAGCCAGGCTGCGATGTGCAGGAGGTGTACCCACGGAGCCAGGCTGCGATGTGCAGGAGTTGTACCCACGGAGCCAGGCTGCGATGTGCAGGAGTTGTAACCACGGAGCCAGGCTGCGATGTGCAGGAGTTGAACCCACGGAGCCAGGCTGCGATGTGCGGGAGGTGTGCCCACGGAGCCAGGCTGCGATGTGCAGGAGTTGTACCCACGGAGCCAGGCTGCGATGTGCAGGAGTTGAACCCACGGAGCCAGGCTGCGATGTGCGGGAGGTGTGCCCACGGAGCCAGGCTGCGATGTGCAGGAGTTGTACCCACGGAGCCAGGCTGCGATGTGCGGGAGTTGTACCCACGGAGCCAGGCTGCGATGTGTGGGAGGTGTACCCACGGAGCCAGGCTGCGATGTGCGGGAGGTGTGCCCACGGAGCCAGGCTGCGATGTGCGGGAGTTGTACCCACGGAGCCAGGCTGCGATGTGCGGGAGTTGTACCCACGGAGCCAGGCTGCGATGTGCGGGAGGTGTACCCACGGAGCCAGGCTGCGATGTGCAGGAGTTGTACCCACGGAGCCAGGCTGCGATGTGCAGGAGTTGTACCCACGGAGCCAGGCTGCGATGTGCGGGAGGTGTGCCCACGGAGCCAGGCTGCGATGTGCGGGAGGTGTGCCCACGGAGCCAGGCTGCGATGTGCGGGAGTTGTGCCCACGGAGCCAGGCTGCGATGTGCAGGAGGTGTGCCCACGGAGCCAGGCTAACACATGGGGCACGGCTGCAAATGGTCTGTTGTGTAGCTGACAGAAACATCAATCCCACAGCAAGTACCGTCACTGAATTAAAAGTTTGGAGAGCGACCAACGAGGGTAGGTTTTGGGGTTTTCTCAGACTCTGCCTGGTTTCCGATGTTATCACTGAGTGACCATCCCATAATCCCCCTCCCTTCACCCCACCAGTCCCTGTCTAAGGCACAGTGCTTCTCCACAATTGAGCGAGGTTTCAGTGGGACTGGGTCAGTCTGATTGTTGTAAGTGTGAATTTTTAATGATGTTCCAATGACACTCTATTTCGCTATTTCAATGATAAAGCCCTCGCTCTCTGTCTCCATGATTCAAATGTCAAGCTCCTGTGTTAAAGATGGACAAAAAAAATCCCAGTGCAAAAGCGAGATAAATAGGGATATCAATGACTTGTTCATAATCACATTAAAACACTTGTTTATGTGTCGGTGTGACTGACGCACACCTACCTCTGACTGAAACAGCCACACCAAATCTCCCGAGGACATTTAATCACACGGGGATGGGTTTAAATGAACTTGCTCCTGATAGTCAGAGCACCACGTTATATTGTTCAGCTCATGCAGAGCTAGAAATTCTTCTTTTTTCTCCCTTGTTTGGTAAATTTGCTGAATTTACAGATGATACAGTTGATTCTTTTGCTCGCTTTTAAATTAAAGAACAAATTCTTTTAAGTTTAAAAAAAATGTTTCTCCTCAATTTACTTCCCGCCTTAAGGCTCAGCCTCTGCCTGGGGAATGGTTCCACACACACCCGGTGCCTCTCCCAAGTGGCGAGCCCTCATGTGTGAGCCCAGCGATCGAGATTGTGGGTCTGCGAGGCGGCGGGGAATTACATTTGTACCTGATCCCGTCTCACCCGAGATTCACACACACACACTCACAGACACACACACACACACGCAATGCACAACACAGACACTCATGTACATCAACACACGCAACACACGGCCATGCACAACATACACGCACACACTCACAGACACACACACACACACACACACGCAATGCACAACACAGACACTCATGTACATCAACACACGCAACACACGGCCATGCACAACATACACGCACACACTCAGACACACGCACACACATGCAACTCACAACACAGACACTCATGTACATCAACACACGCAACACACGGCCATGCACAACATACACGCACACACTCAGACACACGCACACACATGCAACTCACAACACAGACACTCATGTACATGTACACACGCAACACACGGCCATGCACAACATACATGCACACACACTCACAGACACACACGCAACGCACAACACAGATACTCATGTACATCAACACACGCAACACATGGCCATGCACAACATACACGCACACACTCACAGACACATGCACACATGCACAACATACACGCACACATTCACAGACACATACACACACACACACATGCACAACATACACACACACACTCAGACACACACACACACGCACGCATGCACACCCGTATTGACAAGAGCAAACGTTTAACTGCTGACGTGCTGACACCCTGCGGGTGGTCCAAGCTGTGTGGTATTTGGTACTAAGGTGGGGCTTTGTCTAAGCTGGCCTGTCCCTTTAGGGTAAATGATCAGTTAATGCCTGAGGGGAAATGTTCTACACAGGCACATCTCTATTGGGGACTTGGCCTGGAGGGTGTTGCTCGGGGCAGTCCAGTGCAATAAAGTTTTAAGTAGGTTCACGGACTCCCAGGCCGCCTGCCTTTTCTGCCGCCTCCTTTCTTGCCTCTCTCTAGTTTATTGATACAATTATCATCGTTCATCTGAACTTTCCTCTCTTGTTCTTTCCAAACTCCACACTTTTCCTCTTCCCTTGTATTTTCACTCTTTTGAAATTAAGTCTCTTCACATTGTCCCCTCCTCCAACTAATTCTTTGCCATGACATCAAAACTGTGGAACTCCTCACCTCCAGATTCAAACGATAAATTGTACACAAGGGTGGAGTGGAATTATACAAACATGAGAATAAAAACTGAACTGAAAAATAACCCTTCATCAAACATTTAGAAACCAGCAGTTGCCTCGCGCTGCCACTGACAAGAAAATTTGCTTTGCAAAGCGCAGACTTCTGGGCTACCAGTAAATGATCTTTTTTTAAAAATTCATTCTCACGCTCTGGGGGTGGCTGGGATTTATTGCCCATCGCTAGTTCCCTTCCTCTTACAATCCATAGGCTTTGAAAACCCAAAGTTCGGTGCCAGATCTCGAGTCCACTGAACTTCCCTCCTATTCTTTCCAATCTTGGTGGTGTCCTGCTCTATGACCCTTGACCCTTCACTAAAATGAATTAGAATCATTCCCGTACACCTCCTGGAATAGGGTGTTAAGGACAGCTGTATCTTCTGCCTGTATCCTAACTCGCACCAAGTCCCGTTCATCCAGCAAGCTAGACTACACTGGCTCCCAGTCCGGCAACACCTTCAATTTAAAATTCTCATCCTCGTGTTCAAATCCCTCCGTGGCCTTGTTAATATCATGTCAGCCATTTAACCATCTCTTGTTTTCCACTCAAGCACCTTACATAAAGAAAAGAAAGACTTGCATTTATATAGGAAATGTGGCAGCCAATTTGTGCACAGCAAGCTCCCACAAACAGCAATATGATAATAACTAGATAATCTGTTTGTTTAGTGATGTTGGTTGAGGGATAAATATTGTCCAGGACACTGGGGAGAAATTCGTTGCTCTTCTTCAAAATAGTGCCATGAGATCCTTTACGTTCACCTGAGAGAGCAGACGGGGCCTCGGTTTAAAGTCTCATCTGAAACACATGCCATTTCATTTGTTCTCGGTGCATGTGCATGTGTGAGAGGGAGAGTGACTGTGCG
>CM059441.1:30781611-30895059 GCA_030390025.1 Squalus acanthias
TAGCTTCCTCTTAAATGCATCGATGCTATTCAACTCAACCACTCCCTGTGGTAGCGAGTTCCACATTCTCACCACTCCCTGGGTAAAGAAGTTTCTCCTGAATTGCCTATTGGATTTATTAGTGACGATCTTATATAAAACATATAAGATTCTGAGAGGGATTGACAGGGTAGATGCTGAGAGGTTGTTTCCCCTGGCTGGAGAGTCTAGAACTAGGGGGCATAGTCTCAGGATAAGGGGTCGGCCAGTTAGGGCTGAGATGAGGAGGAATTTCTTCACTCAGAGGGTTGTGAATCTTTGGAATTCTCTGCCCCAGAGGGCTGTGGATGCTGAGTCTTTGAGTATATTCAAGGCTGAGATCGATAGATTTTTGGACTCTCGGGGAATCAAGGGATATGGCGATCAGGCGGGAAAGTGGAGTTGAGGTCGAAGATCAGCCATGATCTTATTGAATGGCGGAGCAGGTTTGAGGGCTGTATGGCCGACTCCTGCTCCTATTTCTTCTGTTCTTATGTACTTATCTTATATTTATGCCTCCTGATTTTGGATTCCCACAAGTGGAAACATCTACCCTATCAAACCCCTTCATAATTTTAAAGACCTTCTATTTTCAAGAGTAAAGAGCCCCAGCCTGTCCATTCTTTTATGATAGCTATAGCCTCTCAGTTCTGGTATCATCCATGTAAATCTTTTTGGCACCTTCTCCAGTGCCTTTATATTCTTTTATGTAATATGGAGACCAAAACTGTGCTCAGTGCTCCAAGTGTGGTCCAACCAATTTAACTATACAGCAGGGTTGTCCCTGCTGAGGTTCTGTTGCGAGTTCTCCAGATTTCATTGATGAATTGTGCAGAAGGGTGAAGTGGAATTAACCAAAAATCCAATTCAGTACTGAGGGAGTGCCACACTGTCGGAGGGGCAGTACTGAGGTAGCGCTGCACTGTCGGAGGGGCAGTACTGAGGGAGTGCTGCACTGTCGGAGGGGCAGTACTGAGGGAGCGCTGCACTGTTGGAGGGTCAGTACTGAGGGAGCGCTGCACTGTCGGAGGGGCAGTACTGAGGGAGTGCTGCACTGTCGGAGGGGCAGTACTGAGGGAGTGCTGCACTGTCGGAGGGGCAGTACTGAGGGAGCGCTGCACTGTCGGAGGGTCAGTACTGAGGGAGCGCTGCACTGTCGGAGGGGCAGTACTGAGGTAGCGCCGCACTGTTGGAGGGGCAGTACTGAGGGAGTGCTGCACTGTCGGAGGTGCTGTCTTTTGGATGAGACGTTAAATCGAGGCCACGTCTGCTCTCTCAGGTGGACGTAAAAGATCCCATGGCACTATTTCGAAGAAGAGCAGGGGAGTTCTCCACGGTGTCCTGGTCAATATTTATCCCTCAATCAACATCACTAAACAGATGATCTGGTCATTATCACATTGCTGTTTGTGGGAGCTTGCTGTGCGCAAATTGGCTGCTGCATTTCCTACATTACAACAGTGACTAAACTTCAAAAAAAAGCTTTGGGACGTCCGGACATTGTGAAAGGCGTCTTTCTTTCCAGCCGTCTGTTATTCTTTATACGATGCGGTCCATCGTTTATTTTCAAACATACGCCTAAAGAATTGTGTTTTTTTAACACTCACCTTCCATGTGGCGGTATTTCTCCGGAAGTACGCGAACATTCTTGTAAACCAGTTATAAATCTCGTTGAGTGTTAACTGTCTGTCGGGTGCTTCCAGGATCGCCTGCGGGAAAGAAAAGGCTGACGTGACACAGTGCATTGGAGCAGCGGGACAGGATAGAGTGGGACAGAGCGGGACAGGGCGGGACAGGGTGGGACAGAACGGGACAGGGCGGGACAGAATGGGACAGGGCGGGACAGGGCAGGACAGGGCAGGGCGGGACAGAGCGGGACAGGACAGAGCGGGACAGGGCGGGACAGGACAGAGCGGGACAGGGCGGGACAGAGCGGGACGGGATAGGACGGGACAGGGCGTGACGAGGTGTGACGGGGCGGGACAGGATAGGATGGGACAGGATGGGACAGGGCGGGACAGAGTGGGACAGGATACGACGGGACAGGGCATGACGAGGTGTGACGGGGTGGGACAGGATAGGACGGGACAGGTTGGGACAGGGCGGGACAGAGCGGGACAGGGCGGGACAGAGCATGACCGGGCGGGACAGGATAGGGCGGCACCACACACAGACACACTTGCAAAAGCTGACGGAATTCCAAAGTTATTGTGATTGAAGCAGACAGTATTAATAAGTTCAAGAGACAGCTGGCAAAGTCTCTGGAGAAGGGATCGGGGGCTGTGGTGACTGGGGTGGAATTGGTACGGTTGGAATCTATCACAGAATAGCAGAAATTACAGCACGAAGAAGGCCACTCGGCCCATCGTACCTGTGCCAGTGCAAGCTCTTGAACTGGAGCTGACGACCCCAGTCCCCTTTCCCTGTATCCTTTTATGTCCTTTCTTTTTGAATATTTATCCTGAGTTTCTTTCGATTCTATTTGAACTTCACAATGTCTGGGCGGAAAGTTCTCCCGACCTCCCTTCTCACTCCTGACCTTTTCCCCTGGGATTTAAACCCTTTCCTGCAGCAACTTCTTTCGTAATCTTTAAAGCTTCAAATATCTCAACTCAAAAACTCCAAAGGAACAATCCCACCTTCCTGAACCTTTCCTCAGAAACTCTCATTACCTGGGACCATCTCGACGGCCCCTCCCAAGGACAGTGGCCCTTCCCCTGAGATCAGGTGGCCAAAGCTGCACCCAATGTTGCAAATGGGATCTGACTGATACCTTCCACAGCAACGAGCCTCCTTTTAATTTGATATTTTTAATTGGGGTATCTGTACTAATTAGCGATAACATAATAGAACTAATTATAAAGTCACTAATAAATCCAATAGGGAATTCAGGAGAAACTTCTTTACCCAGAGAGTGGTGATAATGTGGAACTCGCTACCACAGGGAGTGGTTGAGGCGAATAGCATAGCTACAGTTAAGGGGAAGCTCGATAAATACATGAGGAAGAAAGGAATAGAAGGATATGTTGATAGGGTGAGATGAAGAGGGTGGGAGGAGGCTCATGTGGAGCATAAACACCGGCATGGACCAGTTGGGCCGAATGGCCTGTTTCTCTGCTGTACTGTATATTCTGTGTAATTGTAGATCTCCTTAATTCCCAGCTATTTTACAAAAAATAAACCTTATAAAATGGGTTGCAAGACATTTAGCTAGATGGCAATACACCTTTAAGAATCTTTTATTCATTCATTAGTACTACAACTAATGGCTCTCGCCCTGGGAGGCGAGACAGTGCGAGGCTCCAGTCAGATATGCCTTCAGGAGCGGCGAATAACCAAGACTTGAAACCATCTCGACTCAAGAAAAGGATGTGTTCACTCACCTGTCTGATGAGGGACGCATATGTAAAGGGAGGTCGAACATCTGCATTCTTGTAAAATTCATGATTCTGAGCAAGTTCTGGAAGAGAACAGAAACCACACAAAAGTGTTATTGATGAATATTCTATATGAATCCTTGCTCAGTGCTCAGGGTTTATAGCAGTTAGATTTTCCTTTTAAATAGACTCCTCATGTTTCAGGGTTGTATCTGCTTGCAAGCTCTTCCCCTCCTCTCTCCTGCCTCGTGCTGGGTTTCTGTGGGTTCAGACTGCCCTCACGCGACTCTCACGCGTGGCCTTCCATCATGGGTGAGCCTGAGCACGGAGTGCTGGCAGGTTATCGAACCAAAGAGGAGCCTTGGGAGATGGCAGGAGCTTCGATAGAAAGGAGTGGGCACCGACCTTGAAAGGTACCAGAGCACCAACCATGAGGGGAAGGAGCTAGTACCAGTCTGGGTGAGACTGGAGCCGGTGCGTAAGAATGTAAGAACATACGAATTAGGAGCAGGAGTCGGCCATTCGGCCCCTCGAGCCTGCTCCGCCATTCAATAAGATCATGGCTGATCTTCGACCTCAACTCCACTTTCCCACCCGATCCCCATATCCCTCGATTCCCCCAGAGTTCAAAAATCTATCGATCTCAGTCTTGAATATAATCAACGACTGAGCATCCACAGCCCTCTGGGGCAGAGAATTCCAGAGATTCACAACCCTCTAAGTGAAGAAATTCCTCCTCATCTCGGTCTTAAATGGCCGATCCCTTATCCTGAGACTATGCCCCCTGGTTCGAGACTCTCCAGTCAGGGGAAACAACCTCTCAGCATCTACCCTGTCAATCCCCCTCAGAATTCCTACATTACAACAGTGACTACACTTCAAAAAGTATTTAATTGGCTGTAAAGCACTTTGGGACGTCCGGTGGTCGTGAAAGGCGCTGTAGAAATGCAAGTCTTTCTTTCTTATATGTTTCAATGATATAACCTCTCATTCTTCTAAGCTCCATAGAGTATTGGCCCAATCTACTCAATCGCTCCTCATAGGACAGCCCTCTCATCCCAGGGATCAATCTATTCCTCTAACCAAAGAGGAGCCTTGGGAGATGGCAGGAGCTTCGATAGAAAGGAGTGGGCACCGGCCTTGAAAGGTACCAGAGCACCAACCATGAGCAGAAAGGCTACGGACCAAGTGCTGGAAAATGGGATTAGAATAGACAGGGCTGGATGGCCGGCGCGGACACGATGGGCCGAAGGGCCTCTTTCTGTGCTGTATAACTCTATGACTCTAAAGGAGCCAGTACCAGTCTGGGTGAGAAAGCTGCTTTCGAAGTAGCCGAGTGTTCAGACAATCTGAGGGAGCGAGTTTGAACGTAGTTTGAATTTGCTGTTTTTAAATTTCTCCTAAGCCATAAAATGGATGTTAGTTACCCAGCTAGTTCTTGTCAGAAGCGTCCCACATCTCCCTTTAATTCATGAGTCTGGTTATAGTCAGCAGAGGAGATAAAAGCTCTACCTGATAAATCTCATGTTTGCAATAATATTTGCCTCTCGTTAGGATAATTGACTAGTGGAGCAAATTCTGGAGCAACATGATTCAGCTCATTCAGAACTCTTAAAGGGGCAACATCCTCACAAAACGAAGTGTGTGGCAACTCATTTTGGGTTTTATTTGGGGGGAGGGGGCCATGTATCATTTCATTCCTGATGACGTGATGTCGTTGTGACAATGCTCTACATCACTGGACCATATTTTTAAGTAAACAGCTAAATGTTTGTCAAACACTATTTCAGGAAGGCGTTGCCTTTTAATATGATGCTGATTATTTTGGCCAGTTTCTGCCCCTCCTCTCCAAAGGTGTCCACTCCTGTTTGGGTTCCGTTCCATGGGCACCCACCATGCACCTTACCCAATGGGCTAGTCTCCATGACGGTGAATGAGAGTGCGGGGTGGGAGGAGAAGGGAGCCTCTCAACCCGGCCTGAACCTCTTGTCACACCTGTTCACTTCCTAACAGGGCCTACTGGATCGCGACCAGGAGTGGGACTGCTGGCTGTGCACTGTGCCCCCTAATCTGTGGGAGCTGAACCCACATCTTGTGCCCCAACTACTAACTCAGCACAGACCAGAGATGGCGCATAAAGTTCAGTCGCATTATCCGTGAGGTGATAAATTTGCCGTGCTCTGGGGAAAGAGCGGGGGGAGTGGGACTAATGGGAGAGAATCTTTCAAAGAGCCGGCACAGGCACGATGGGTCGAATGGCCTCCTTCTGTGTCGTATCATTCTATGCTTTTAAACTCATTAACAATACACTGAAGGTTAACAGCTCTTACCTGAAGATATCGGCATGCAATACTTGTCAGAGTGCCTCCTCCGAATGGCTCCCATATTATGTAAACTTGCTGAGCTGATGACGGAGGGTCCCTGCCTCATGGGGGTGATTGGCGTGGCGGCTGAGGTTGGCGTGTGAGGTAAACTTTCCGGGAAAATGTCTGAAGAACTCTTGGAAAGCGTGACATTCGACACCAGGTTCAGCTAACAGCGAGCAATGGTCCGCAGGACGGTCATTACGCAAGAGAGGGGGAAGAGGACAGAAAACAGAAAGAATAAGTGTCTTTGATAAATGAACTGGAGTTTCACCCTTTGAGGAGCCTGAGTCGGAGGATACAGACTATCTCCACTAATTGGTGCATAAAATTGTTCCACTGAAGATCCAATTAACAGATGTGTCACTTGAGAACATCCTACTTCGGTCCCAGAGGAGGGGACCAAAGACCACCATTAAAGCACAGTATCTTACACTGAATACCCAGAGGCTGTTACAAGAGAATCCAACCACATCTGACTATTGCAGCTACCTTGACTACACTTCCACTCACCCCGCTTCCTGTAAGGACTCTATTCCATTCTCCCAGTTTCTCCGTCTCTGTCGCATCTGTTCTGTCGATGCCACCTTCCACAACACAGCTTCCGATATGTCTTCCTTTTCCTCAACCGAGGATTCCCCTCCACTGTGGTTGACACGGCCCTCGACCGTGTCCCTTCTATTTCCCGCACTTCTGCTCTCACCCCTTCCCCTCCCTCCCAGAACCACGATAGAGTTCCCCTTGACCTCACCTTCCACCCCAGCAGCCTCCACATTCAACGGATCATCCTCTGCCATTTCTGCCAGCGCGATCCCCCCCACCAAACACATCTTCCCGTCCCCTTTCAGCATTCCGAACAGCATCCACATCTGACCATTGCTACAACTAAAGAACAATCACAAACCGGCCATCCTATTCTCCCCTCCTCGCCTGAAGGTGCTGACTCTTGCTGGGTACAATCCCACTGGCATTGGCTACCCGCCAGCATCTCACCCAAGGGGCCATTGTTCATGAATGAACCTGGACAGTAAATGCCGTCTGGCGTTTCCTGCATGGTGGGCGTTACAGCTGACCCCCACCGCTTGTGCACTTCCAGCAGCGATCGCAATCAATACCAGGAACCCTGACTGATTCCTCCCCTAGTCGAGTGGCACTAAAGTCAATGTACCCAACTGGTACCCCACTGAGATCGGTTATTACAGCACGGGCCACGATGGAACACAGAGTTACATCGAGTCTACAGCACAGAAACAGGCCATTCGGCCCAACTGGTCCGTGCCGGTGTTTATGCTCCACACGAGCCTCCTCCACCCCTCTTTATCTCACCCTATCAACATATCCTTTCTCCCTCATGTGTTTATCCAGCTTCCCCTTAAATGCATCTATACTATTTGCCTCAACCACTCCCTGTGGTAGCGAGTCCCACATTCTCACCACTCTCTGGGTAAAGATGTTTCTTCTGAATTCCCCATTGGATTTATTAGTGACTATCTTATATTTATGGCCTCAAGGTCTGGTCTCCCCCACAAGTGGAAACATTTTCTTCATGTCTACTCGATTGAACCCTTTCATTATCTTAAAGACCTCTATCAGGTCACCCCTCTAGAGAACAGAGCCTCTGCCTGTTCAATCTTTCCTGATAGTTATAGCCTTTCAGTCCTGGTATCATCCTTGTGAATCATCCTGCTCTAATTAGCTCAGCACCTCACCAAAGGGTGCATTTGAGCAGCAGGGTTGCTGCAGCAATGCAACGTAAATTCAGTGGGTAGCACCCTCGCCTCCAAGTCAGAACGCCGTGGGTTCAAGTCTCACTCCACAGACTTGAGCACAAAAATCCAGGCTGACTCGCCGGTGCAGTGCTGAGGGAGTGCTGCACTGTCGGAGGTGCCGTCTTTCAGATGAGACGTTAAACCGAGGCCCCGTCTACCCTCTCAGGTGGACATAAAAGATCCCACGGCACCAATGTTCCCTGTAAATATTTTTTGCCGCTTGCGGCCCCTTTAAGGAGCTGCACGGGCTGTTCAAAATACCGCGCAAGTACGGCTTTTACATTGAAAAGCCAGCAAGCCAGCTGCGCGGGTTCCCTGGATCACTGCATGGCCATGCAGCTTACAGGGAACATTGCATGGCACTATTTCGAAGAAGAGCAGGGGCTTTATCCCCGGTGCTCTGGCCAATATTTATCCCTCAATCAACATCACCAAACAAAAAACAGATGATCTGGTCGTTATCACATTGCTGTTTGTGGGAGCTTGCTGTGCGCAGATTGGCTGCCGTGTTTCCTACATTACAACAGCGACTCCACTTTAAAAAGTACCTCATTGGCTGTAAAGCGCTTTGGGACGTCCTGAGGTCGTGTAGAAATACAAATGATTTCTTTTATCTATATCGTGCTCCTCATGTAAGAGAAATCTCTCAGACAGCTTTAATGAGATGGAAAACACGGGAAGAGGGGGAAGGTGAAGATTGAAGGCACAGCCAAAGAAAAGAGTTGCTCAGAAGATTATTTACTGTTTTGTTGGAACTTTGAATTTTATTTTGATGAAGGTTCAAGAAAAGGAGAAAGGAAAAGAAGAATAAGGCAGAGGAAACAGAAGAAATGGACACGAGGAAGAGGCGGAAGATGAAGAACAGGAAGCTTCCTTCAAAATAAACTAACCCAGAATGCAAAGTGCTAGAGCGTGACAGTGACTCAGTAATGTAATTTGGGCAGGAGAAAACCATCGTTCATTTTGCTGGCTGCTCAGTTATTTCCTTTCTTTCCTGTATCTCTATCTCATTTGTAATATTTAGTAACTTGGAATCCTTTCAGATGTAAGGACTTATCTATTCCTTTGGTTACCGTTTCCTGTTTGCCACCCACGCTGGCAGCTTGTTCCGTAGATTGCTGCAGCCATGTGCCGTCACTGGCCTCTTTACTCTCGTCATTCTGATGGTGATTCATTGCCCCGGTTCTGGATTGC
Organism: Squalus acanthias; assembly: GCA_030390025.1. Lineage (NCBI taxonomy): Eukaryota > Metazoa > Chordata > Chondrichthyes > Squaliformes > Squalidae > Squalus > Squalus acanthias. Next base: position 30,790,333 of record CM059441.1, read on the forward strand.
CGCAACAGCATCAAAACGGTTCTGTTTCTAAATTATTAAAATTCTTAAAACTCCCATTAAGTCTTCCCCTGGTTTTCTCTTCTCAAGAGGGCAAGAGTCCCAGGTGAAGAATCCCCACTGAACCTTCGCCAATACCACGATACTGCCTCTGAAGTCGATTCAGGGCAGGGTTTCATTGTCAAACTTGCGAAGTTGACAAGACAACGAGATGGCCAGACGAATGGGAATCTGTCAGTGCGCTCCTGTTAAAGGTGCGCCATCATGAGGGATTTCTGATTGTACAATGGTAAACCCTTCTTCTCCTTCTGCCCAACACAGCTTGCATGATTATACTCATGACGCTTATAAATTGCTGCTAATGTGAACACTTGCTGATGGAAACCATCAAACTGGCCTCACGCTGAGGGGCAGGAAGCGCCAGTGACCATGTACCTTTAAATAAAAGACTTGCATTTATATAGCGCCTTTCACGACCACCGGACGTCTCAAAGGGCTTTACAGCCAATGAAGTACTTTTGAAGTGTGGTCACTGTTGTAATGTAGGAAACGCGGCAGCCAATTTGCGCACAGCAAGCTCCCACAAACAGCAATGTGATAATGAGCAGATCATCTGTTTTAGTGATGTTGATTGAGGGATAAATATTGGCCCCAGGACACCGGGGATAACTCCCCTGCTCTTCTTCGAAATAGTGCCGTGGGATCTTTTGCATCCACCTGGGAGAGCAGACAGGGCCTCGGTTTAACGTCACATCCGAAAGACGGCACCTCCGTCAGGATGTAACTGTGTGAGTTTAGGGCATGTTGTCATCCTACCCACAGCAGGATTGAGAAGCAATGGTGTCCTTTTGTTAGTGGCGTTTGATCGAGCCACATATCCAGTAGACAGCGGGAATTTACACAGTACATTGTTATTAAAGGATTCAGGGCCCCAAAGTGGAGATCACCGCGACAGCAACTCGCCAAGGCTTCTTCGACAGCACCTCCCAAACCCGCGACCTCTTCCACCTAGAAGGACAAGGGCAGCAGGCGCATGGGAACACCACCACCTCCAAGTTCCCCTCCAAGTCACACACCATCCTGACTTGGAAATATATCGCCGATCCTTCATCGTCGCTGGGTCAAAATCCTGGAACTCCCTCCCTAACAGCACTGTGGGAGTACCTTCACCACACGGACTGCAGCGGTTCAAGAAGGCAGCTCACCACTACCTTCTCAAGGGCAGCTAGGGATGGGCAATAAATGCTGGCATTGCCAGCGACACTCACATCCAGAGAATGAATATAAAAAAGAATTGGGGAAAAAAAGGAAGTTCAGTGCAGTACCAACATTCTGCCGCTAGGTGTCACCAACACTTTAGGAAATTCCTATCACCAGTTTAAGAAGCTGGAGGCATCTAGGGGCAGAGTCATGACACTGCACCGTCACGGCCAGTGACTCACTGGAGGACACTTCCTCAGAGATCTGCTACTCTCCAGGACCTCAGCCAAATCCTCATTCACCACCTGAGAGCCTTGACAGGGACTGTCAGTTGTTCATCACAATCAAGCCTGACCCTGTCCTCAACTGATCATTAGAACAGAAGAATCAGGAGCAGGAGCGGCCATTCGGCCCCTCGAGCCTGCTCCGCCATTCAATAAGATCATGGCTGATCTTCAAACTCAACTCCACTCTCCTGCACTATCTCCATATCCCTTGATTCCCCCAGAGTCCAAGAATCTATCGATCTCAGCCTTGAATATACTCAACAACACAGCATCCACTCCCCAGCAGGGGTCACTGAATAACCAATCAGATTCAACTTTACTGAAAAGCTTAAAAAATATTTGACTGTAAATTGACGGAGAACAGAGTCGATGAGTGTCAGAGGGTGAGACAATCATTGGACGCCAACAATCTGAGAAGCTGGGTAAGCAAAGATCGAGCTACTCATAGCAACACTTTAGATTGGGCGCAATGAATACAGCTCAGGTTAGACAACATTCGGCCCGAATTAACCCAAGTGCTCTTCAAGATGCTCCAGGTAGCCTGGCTTTTAATGCTCTTCCTTTTCTCGTCCTTTTCCAGGTGTCAGCTGCAGCTCAGTAGACAGTGTACTCCAGAAACGCACAAAATCCAGGCTGACACTCCAGTGCAGTACTGAGGAAGTACTGCACTGTCAGAGGGGCAGTACTGAGGAAGCGCTGCACTGTCAGAGGGGCACTACTGAGGGAGTGCTGTACTGTCGGAGGGGCAATACTGAGGGAGCGCTGCACTGTCAGAGGGGCAATACTGAGGGAGCGCAGCACTGTTGGACGTGCAGTACTGAGGGAGCGTTGCACTGTCAGAGGGGTAGTACTGAGGGAGTGCTGCACTGTCAGAGGGGTAGTACTGAGGGAGTGCTGCACTGTCGGAGGTGCAGTACTGAGGGAGTGCTGCACTGTCAGAGGAGCAGTACTGAGGGAGCGTTGCACTGTCAGAGGGGCAGTACTGAGGGAATGTTGCACTGTCAGAGGGGCAGTACTGAGGGAGCGTTGCACTGTCAGAGGGGCAGTACTGAGGGAGTGCTGCACTGTCAGAGGGGTAGTACTGAGGGAGTGCTGCACTGTCGGAGGTGCCGTCTTTCGGATGACACGTTAAACCTAGGTGACACTGACTCCACCTTCTGCTGGTAGAAATCTGTCAAATCTTTGATGTTCATATTTCCCAAGATGCTAGGTGAGTTGTTGGACTGTTTGGAAAGGAGGAGAGAAAGGTCAAGAGCGAGAGAGTGCAACGGAGGAGAGGAAGGCGAGGGAAGAGAGAGAGAAAGAGAATGGCAGACGAAGAGAGACAAGAAGGAAGGAAGAAGGGAGGAGAAGAAACAGAATGGGAGGGGGAAAGAGAGGAACAAAGGAAGCAGTTGAAGGGAAGAGGGCGAGAGAGACAAAGGGACAGAAAGAGAAGGATAGGGAGCGACAGAGGAAGGTAGAGCGGTACGGACTGAACTAAGGGAAAGGAAGGAGAGAGAGAAGGGGAGAGACAGCGGGAGAGGAGAGAGAGGAAAGGGAGAGAGAGAAGGGGAGAGATAGCGGGAGAGGAGAGAGAGGAAGGGGAGGAAAAGAGAGTGAGAGAGCAATGCAAATGGTTTGGATATAGAAGTAGAATGATTGAAGAGAGATTAGTGTTAGACTCTTCAAGATAGAAGGAACAGGGACAAAAGGAAGACCAGACAAACACTGGTTAGACGGCACAAAAGCTAACATTACACAAGGCGCTGATTTTAATGGAACAGCGCACCTCACAGCTGACAGAAAGAGCTCGATACTTCATAACTCACTCACTGATCTGATAATGAAAACCATTTTGTCTCATCCTCGGTTTCTCTTTTCAAAGCTGACGGATGAGATTTATTTACTTTAACTCAACATAATTGTACCCAAAATGGCCAATTCCCACGTGAAGCATCAGACTGCTCCTTGGGGTATATCCCAGCTTGAATTTGTAATTAATATATTGCTGGAGCATTTATTGTACACCAAGGATGGATGAGAGTTGCAAATAAACCGTCAGTAGTTCACTTTACGCTATTTATTCTGCTGTTGCTGGATTTGTGGTCAATGACTTGTACACACCATGTTTAGTGAGACAGACAGAAATTAATGGAGCAATGAGTCAGAAAAGAACAGTCCTGGAGATCTCTTCTGGCTCACACCGTCCCAAACTCTTGGTTCAGTGGGTAGCACCCTTGTTTCTGAGTCAGAAAGTCGTGGGTTCAAGTCCCACTCCAGAGACTTGAGCACAAAATGAGCACCGCACTGTCAGAGGGGCAGTACTAAGGGAGCACTGCACTGTCGGAAGGCAGTACTGAGAGATCATTGCACTGTCGGAGGGGCAGTACTGAGGGAGCACTGCACTGTCGGAGGGGGAGCACGGCACTGTCGGAGGGGCAGTACTGAGGGAGCACTGCACTGTCGGAGGGGCAGTACTGAGGGAGCACTGCACTGTCGGAGGGGCAGTACTGAGGGAGCACTGCACTGTCGGAGGGGCAGTACTGAGGGAGCACTGCACTGTCGGAGGGGCAGTACTGAGGGAGCACTGCACTGTCGGAGGGGCAGTACTGAGGGAGCACTGCACTGTCGGAGGGGCAGTACTGAGGGAGCACTGCACTGTCGGAAGGGCAGTACTGAGGGAGCACTGCACTGTCGGAAGGGCAGTACTGAGGGAGTGCCGCACTGTCGGAGGGGCAGTACTGAGGGAGCACTGCACTGTCGGAGGGGGAGCACGGCACTGTCGGAGGGGCAGTACTGAGGGAGCACTGCACTGTCGGAGGGGCAGTACTGAGGGAGCACTGCACTGTCGGAGGGGCAGTACTGAGGGAGCACTGCACTGTCGGAGGGGCAGTACTGAGGGAGCACTGCACTGTCGGAAGGGCAGTACTGAGGGAGCACTGCACTGTCGGAAGGGCAGTACTGAGGGAGTGCCGCACTGTTGGAGGGGCAGTACTGAGGGAGCGCTGCACTGTCGGAGGGGCAGTACTGAGGGAGCACTGCACTGTCGGAGAGACAGTACTGAGGGAGTGCCGGACTGTTGGAGGGCGGTACTGAGGGAGCGCTGCACTGTCGGAGGTGCCGTCTTTCAGATGAGACGTTAAACCAAGGCACCGTCTGCTCTCTCAAGTGGATGTAAAAGATCCCATGGCACTATTTCGAAGAAGAGCAGGGGAATTCTCCCCGGTGTCCTGGGCGAATATTTATCCCTCGACCAACATCACTAAAACAGATGATCTGGTCATTATCGCATTGCTGTTTGTGGGAGCTTGCTGTGTGCAAATTCACTGCTGCGTTTCCTACATTACAACAGTGACTGCACTTCAAAAAGTACTTCATTGGCTGTAAAGCGCTTTGGGACGTCCTGAGGATGTGAAAGGCGCTATAGAAATGCAAGTTCTTTCTGTGGTTTAGGTTGGAATATCAGCTGAAATACTTACAGGCTGGGCGAAAGGCTTTGGGTCCGATGGCCTCATGTGCAGGTGAGCCATCATGGCCTGAAGACGCTCGCTCTCCTTCGACAGCTGTGGGCAACAAGAAAAACCTCTTCAAACAAGTGGGAACAAGTGTGGATTAGAGGTAAAGAGGGATGTCAGAGCCGAGCAACATTCTGATAATCCGCAGGAACGGGAATTTTTTCATGGGTTGTCTGTCATGAGTCTTATCTCATTGTTGGAGACGGGGGCAAGTAGCTTGGTGAGGAATACCTAGCTCAGGGATTGGTCAAGCTCTTTCTAGCAGGTCTCACTCCAAGCTTACATCGAATGTACAGAAACAGGCCATTCGGCCCAACTGGTCTATGCCGGTGTTTATGCTCCACACGAGCCTCCTCCCACCCTCTTCATCTCACCCTATCAGCATATCCTTCTATTCCTTTCTCCCTCATGTGTTTATCTAGTTTCCCCTTAAATGTATCAATACTATTCGCCTAAACCACTCCCTGTGGTAGCAAGTTCCACATTCTCACCACTCTCTGGGTGAAGAAGTTTCTCCTGAATTCCCTATTGGATTTATTAGTGACTATCTTATATTGATGGCCCCTCGTTCTGGTCTCCCCACAAGTGGAAACATGGGCTGAATTTTAACTCCCAAACATGGGTAGGTTGGGGTCGGGACAGATGTTAAAATTTTAAAAATCTGAGCCTTGACCCCAATCTGCCTCCAACTCATCCACTTCCGGGTTTAAAGGAGACAGGACACGGGGTGGGCAGCCAACCCGCTCCCAGGAGGAGGGTTGGCAATTGAAATACTTTAATGAGGCTGGCAGTCTCTGATTCAACCCAAGGGGCTTCGGGAAACCCGAGAGCTCAAGGGAGGAGACGACAGCTTCGGGCACTGCTCGTGGGCCAGGAGGAGCAGGCGTGCTTCCCCTCGGCCCCCCCAAGCTTACCCCATCATCAGATTCCCCCCCCAAACAAAGACCCCTGGAATAGGACCCCCTCCCCAGGGTCGGGGATCGGAACCCCCCTCCCCCCCGGATCGACCCCGCCCCCCCGGGATGGGGGGATTGGATCTACCTGGTCCTGCGGCCTCCTCCAGAGTGCTCCCCGCCCGACTGGAAGCCAAGCCTGGCAATCAGGCGGACCTCCGGCCGGGGACCCTGCAGTGACACTGAGTTAAAACGCCACAGCACTTGTGGAAACCCGGACTTCTGGGTTTCCCGTCTGAAACTCCGCTCCGCGCCTACGTAACCTGCCCCTGTTAATATCCAGGCAATCTTCTCCAAGTCTACCCTATCAACACTTTCAGAATTTTAAAGACCTCTATCAGGTCGCCCCTCAGTCTTCCCTTTTCTAGAGAAACGAGCCCCAGCCTGTCCACTCTTTCCTGATAGTTATAACCTCTCAGTTCTGGTATCATCCTTGTAAATCCATTTTTTCCACCTTCTCCAGTGCCTCTATGTCCTCTTTGTAAGGAGACCAGAACTGTGCACCGTACTCCAAGTGTCCCTTCTTCTGCCAGATGATCATGGCATTGACAGTGGATGGGGGAGAAGACCACAAGCTCGACCTTCCTGCTGTCCAGGCAAAGGAAGAAGCATTAAAGACACTGCGTGGCGTAATAGAGGAAGGGTATCAGAGCTGTGGGAAGGCTACAGCGAAGATTCACCCAAATTATATGAGGAATGTGGCAAGCTTAAAATATTGGGACTTCTGTCAATGGAACAGAGAAGGTTAAGGGGAGATCTAATTGATTGTTGGAAATGTCACAAAATGTTGGAAGGTTTTGAGACATTCAAAAGTGAAAGATTGTTTCCACTGATTGGAAAATCAATAACGACGGGGCACAGACTGAGGATTATCAGTGGGAGATTGAGAGCGGGAAATTAGTCGAATGTTTTACACAAAGGGTTATTAGAACATGAAATGCTTTAACACAAGGGGCTTTTGAAACTGCAACATCACTTAGAAGGGACTTGAATTCGTACAAACAATGCAAGATTATAAAAGGATACAGGGAAAAGGACAGCGAAATGGGATTGCAGGAGACAGAGCCAATTGCAGAGCTAGTACAGACACAGGCACCCTGGGCCGAATGGCCTCCTTCTGTTCCGTAATTTCTATGATTTCACGATGTACTGCCCCCTGTTCAAGGCAGGAGGTTCCAGGTTTGGTCTCTGACATTTGCAGTGGACAGATTGGGATGGCGGCCAACTCACATTGGAAAAATATACCAACCTGAATTTCAAGTTGTTGTACAACTTGCATCTGAACTCGACACTGGGCTGTGCTGCGGTCATCGAGCGCGTGCTCATTGCTGAGGTGCCTGGAGTGGAAAAGAAGAATTCACAACTTGAGAATGAAAGTATCGAATCCGTACATTTCACCACAGAGACACCAGCGGGTAAGACACTGCCTGTCGTCAAAATAAAAGGACGAGTCTTTATATACTCCCTTCGATTTTTATGGCGAACCAGCCAGGGCCACCTGGACTACGAGTGTCTCCATGATACTCATAGCTCTACAGCTCTACCACAGGCACAATGGGCCGAATGGCCTCCTTCTGTGATGTATCGATCTATGATTCTATGATAACAGTGTCAGACCTTGCTACTCCCATGAGATATGGTTTGGATAAGAGCTGATAAATCATAGCCAACCAGTGGACATCAGGTGGGCACAGCATTGCACTCTGACCTTTCACTTCAGGGGCCCAGGTCCCACTCCGGCCTTGATTGGTGAAACTCTGCTGACTGTAAGAATGCTTATTGAAAGCAATCCAATCCAATCTTCATAATCCAGCTCATGGTGGTCACAAACCAATAGTACAGAACCGCCCCTAGTTCAGTATAAAATGCTAAAATGTCACTCTCAGTCAGAATGGCCATCGTGCAGAAGGAAACACACATTTATGGTTAGAGTCATGAGTCATTGTTTGGGTAGAGTGGAGGGAGCCTAACTCTGTATCTAACCCGTGCTGTACCTGCCCTGGGAGTGTTTGATGGGACAGTGTAGAGGGAGCTTTACTCTGTATCTAACCCGTGCTGTACCTGCCCTGGGAGTGTTTGATGGGACAGTGTACAGGGAGCTTTACTCTGTATCTCACCCCGTGCTGTACCTGCCCTGGGACTGTTTGATGGGACAGTGCAGAGGGAGCCTCACTCTGTATCTAACCCGTGCTGTACCTGCCACAGGAGTGTTTGATGAGACAGTGTAGAGGGAGCTTTACTCTGTATCTAACCTGTGCTGTACCTGCCCTGGGAATGGCCTCCTCCTGTTCCTAATGTAACAGGCTCGATGGGCTGAATGGCCTCCTCCTGTTCCTGTGTACTAGGCTCGAGGGGCTGAATGGCCTCCTCCTGTTCCTGTGTAACAGGCTCGAGGGGCTGAATGGCCTCCCCCTGTTCCTGTGTAACAGGCTCGAGTGGCTGAGTGGCCTCCTCCTGTTCCTGTGTAACAGGCTCGAGGAGCTGAATGGCCTCCTCCTGTTCCTGTGTAACAGGCTCGAGGGACTGAATGGCCTCCTCCTGTTCCTGTGTAACAGGCTCGAGGGGCTGAATGGCCTCCCCCTGTTCCTGTGTAACAGGCTCGAGGGGCTGAATGGCCTCCTCCTGTTCCTAGTGTAACAGGCTCGAGGGGCTGAGTGGCCTCCTCCTGTTCCTGTGTAACAGGCTCAAGGGGCTGAATGGCCTCCTCCTGTTCCTGTGTAACAGGCTCGAGGGGCTGAATGGCCTCCTCCTGTTCCTGTGCTATGCAAAAACTGGGGGTGATGTTTGGAATCAATTGCCAGAGCAGCAGCATTCTGGTAAAGCCAATGTCATGGGACCAGGATGTTACACATAATTCTGATTGTACTAAAATAAAGAATGGAGTAGATGAGGGGATGGACTGTCAACAAGGGACCAAACCCTTTCATGTTTCTTGAACCTCAATATATCACAAGGAATCACATAAGAGTTTGATTCACACTCAACCTCCCAGGCACAGCAATGAAAAGGAAGCCAAAAAATATTCCTGCACCTGAATGCAGGAAACCATTCTTGAAAGGTCACCACCATTTCTGACATTGGCAGCTTGGCTTTAGTTGACCAGATGCCAGGAACCCTCATGCTTGTATTAAGTACAGTCACTTTACGAGCATCAAAAACACCCGCACTCGGAATCGGTCAGACTGTTTTCAACGCCAGTGGCTGTGAATCGACCAATCCATCTAACATGGGAGCCAACACAGCCCTCGGGATATCACCGAAATCAACTTGTGTACCTTTACTTTTCTGTTTCGGTATAGCTTTGAATATTTTCTTCTTTTATGCTAAAGGATGACTCTAAAAAAAGGATCTCCTCTTCCCCCTCCCGACAGCAGGGTCTAGTTCCACAAACGACGCAGCTATTGTGTGCAGGTGAGTTGGATATTGAGTTGTCAGCAGGCTGTTTGATTGCATGAGGCCTCACACCAAAGCTTGATTCTGCTCTCACCCAACGACCGCACAAATAGTGGGTGATCTTGACTTGGTGCGATAATGTAAAACGGGTGAGAGCGAATCGGTATCTCTCCCCATGTTTTTTTTCTATTGAAATCATTGGAAATAAAAATGGAGAGAGATGTAAAACAGGCTGCCGACTCATTATCGCCCATTTCACACTAAGCACAAAGTCAAGAGCTACCCCATGCACTTTGCAGCAGGAACAGCTGGCTGGTGATCGGGAGCAGGAATCACTGGCTGGTGATCGGGAGCAGGAATCACTGGCTGGTGATCAGGAGCAGGAATCACTGGCTGGTGATCGGGAGCAGGAATCACTGGCTGGTGATCGGGAGCAGGAATCACTGGCTGGTGATCGGGAGCAGGAATCACTGGCTGGCGATCGGGAGCAGGAATCACTGGCTGGTGATCGGGAGCAGGAATCACTGGCTGGTGATCGGGAGCAGGAATCACTGGCTGGCGATCGGGAGCAGGAATCACTGGCTGGTGATCGGGGAGCAGGAATCACTGGCTGGCGATCGGGAGCAGGAATCACTGGCTGGTGATCGGGAGCAGGAATCACTGGCTGGTGATCAGGAGCAGGAATCAGTGGCTGGTGATCGGGAGCAGGAATCAGTGGCTGGTGATCGGGAGCAGGAATCACTGGCTGGTGATCGGGAGCAGGAATCACTGGCTGGTGATCGGGAGCAGGAATCACTGGCTGGTGATCGGGAGCAGGAATCACTGGCTGGTGATCAGGAGCAGGAATCAGTGGCTGGTGATCGGGAGCAGGAATCACTGGCTGGTGATCAGGAGCAGGAATCATTGGCTGGTGATCAGGAGCAGGAATCACTGGCTGGTGATCGGGAGCAGGAATCACTGGCTGGTGATCGGGAGCAGGAATCAGTGGCTGGTGATCAGGAGCAGGAATCATTGGCTGGTGATCAGGAGCAGGAATCATTGGCTGGTGATCAGGAGCAGGAATCAGTGGCTGGTGATCAGGAGCAGGAATCACTGGCTGGTGATCAGGAGCAGGAATCATTGGCTGGTGATCAGGAGCAGGAATCACTGGCTGGTGATCGGGAGCAGGAATCACTGGCTGGTGATCAGGAGCAGGAATCAGTGGCCTAGCTTTAGAGCGTTGATGAGAATGTTCATACACTGGATATGTGGGCGTCGCTGGCAAGGCCGGCATTTACTGTCCATCCCTAAACCTGAGTGTCTCGCTCGGCCACTTCAGGGGGCAGTTAAGTGTCAACCACTTCGGTGTGGGTCTGGAGTCACAAATAGGCCCAGACCGGGTTAGGACGGCAGGTTTCCTTCCCTAAAGGGACATTAGTGAACCAGTTGGGTTTCTACTACATTCCGACAGATTCACGGTCACTTTAACTGGTAGAAGATTTTTTAAAGCTGAATTCAAATTCTCAAACTGCCATGGTGGGGTTTGAACCCACGTTTCCTTGGATTATTAGTCCAGAAATAGGACCACTACGCTACTGTAATTCTGTTCCTCATTTTTTCGGTCTCACTTTCAATTCATCTTTTCCACTGTGGAAAGGTGATGCTGAGCACGCTCTGATGTGTTGGGGAGATGTTTTATTTTAACTTGTTTTAATGCTTGTTGGTATATTTTTTTTTCGGGGGGGGGGGGGTGGTTTATATAAATGTGGAATTTATGGGCAACACTTGGCTGGGAAGAGAAACAGGCAAACAACCCATTTCTATGGTCTTTATGCCATGATTATCTTACCATTATGGGACAGTGAAAATATATCCCACAGAATGTTGTGGGACATATGGTATGAATGTGACTAATTGACTGATTGTGGGACTCCTACTCACAGCCTGTCTGACCTTTCACACTGAGGTCTCTTGCAACTGCGCGGAGATGGCCTGTTGTGTCAAGCCAGCGCCAAGGGTTATTTATTTGTGTTTGCCTTCAGAACACTGGCTGATTGCTTGGGCGACACGGTGGGGTATCTGGAGAAACTGGTTCCTTTTCCTTTCCCCCGCCCCCTCACCCACCAGCTGCAAGGCCAGTGACTTGATAACAATGATCTCATCCGAGATTCGCAGGGGAACAGATAGCTTCTCTCGGTCTCTGCCCGGCATTGATGATTCAAGAAAGTAGAATGACCTCACCCTTCCTCTTAAACAACACTGCTGAGCTCCTTTCTGCACACAGTGCTGAGACTTTATTCCATTACCTTGAACAATGGGGCACTGTCTGTCAGGGCCACGAGCAATCAAGCGTTGTTCAAGACTTCAGCACCGCACAACCCTGACTCAGCACTCTCGACAGTGACCAGGGATGTGTGTGTGCGAGCGTCAGCCCGTCTATGGGGGGAATTTTCACATACAAAAACGGGTGGGTTGGATGCGGGGGTTCGGGGGCAGCTAAAGTTTTAAAAATCAAAATCCCGACCCCAGCCCGCCCACTTCCACCTTTAACGAAGGTGGGACGGGGACAGGCTGTCAGGAGGTGGGCTGGCATTTAAAATATGATAATGAGGCCCTGAAGCCTCTGCTTTAACCTACTCTGCGGGTGTAACTGTGGCTGCCCAGGGATCCGGGGCCTCGGGAATCCCGCTTGCTGCAGTGAGGTGAGGATTGCTCGGGGAGCAATCCTCGTGGGCCCGGAGCAGCAGCAGTGCTTCCTCCCGGCTCCCCAAGCTCACCCACCAGCAGCCTGCCCCTCATTGGGGATCAAACCTCCCCCACCCTGAGCTTGGAACCTCCCCCCCCTCCCCCCCACCCCAAGCTTGGAACCTCCCCCCACCCCAAGCTTGGAACCTCCCGCCCCTCCCCCCCACCCCGAGCTTGGAACCTCCCCCCTCCCCCCCACCCCAAGCTTGGAACCTCTCCCCCCTCCCCCCCACCCCGAGCTTGGAACCTCCCCCCCCCCACCCCGAACTTGGAACCTCCCCCCTCTCCCCCACCCCCCACCCCGAGCTTGGAACCTCCCCCCTCTCCCCCCCCCACCCCACCCCGAGCTGGAACCTCCCCCCTCTCTCCCCCCCCCACACCCCGAGCTTGGAACCTCCCCCCTCTCCCCACCCCCCACCCCGAGCTTGGAACCTCCCCCCTCTCCGCCCCCCCACCCCGAGCTTTGAACCTCCCCCCTCTCCCCCCTCCCCCCCACCCCAAGCTTGGAACCTCTCCCCCCTCCCCCCCACCCCGAACTTGGAACCTCCCCCCCCCACCCCGAACTTGGAACCTCCCCCCTCTCATCCCCCCCCCCACCCCGAGCTTGGAACCTCCCCCCCCCACCCCGATCTTGGAACCTCCCCCCCCCCGACCCCGATCTTGGAACCTCCCCCCCCACCCCGAGCTTGGAACCTCCCCCCCCCCAGCCCGAGCTTGGAACCTCCCCCCCCCCACCCCGAGCTTGGAACCTCCCCCCCGCACCCCGAGCTTGGAACCTCTCCCCCCTCCCCCCCACCCCGAGCTTGGAACCTACACCCCCTCCCCCTCCCCCTCCCCCACCCCGAGCTTGGAACCTCTCCCCCCTGCCCCACCCCGAGCTTGGAACCTCCCCCCCCACCCTGAGCTTGGAACCTACCCCCCCTCCCCCCCACCCCGAGCTTGGAACCTCCCCCCCTTCCCCCCCACCTCGAGCTTGGAACCTCCCCCCCCTCCCCCCCACCCCGAGCTTGGAACCTACCCCCCCTCCCCCCCACCCCGAGCTTGGAACCTCCCCCCCTTCCCCTCCACCTCGAGCTTGGAGCCCCCTCCCCTCCCCCCTACCCCAAGCTTGGAACCTACCCCCCCCTCCCCCCCACCCCAAGCTTGGAACCTACCCCCCCCCCCTCCCCCCACCCCGAGCTTGGAACCTCCCCCCCACCCCGAGCTTGGAACCTCCCCCCGCTCCCCCCCACCCCGAGCTTGGAACCTCTCCCCCCTCCCCCCCACCCCGAGCTTGGAACCTCTCCCCCCTCCCCCCAACCCCGAGCTTGGAACCTGCCCACCACCCCTCACCCCGAGCTTGGAACCTCCCCTCCCCCCCACCCCAAGCTTGGAACCTACCCCCCCTCCCCCCCACCCCCCCACCCCAAGCTTGGAACCTCCCCCCCCTCTCCCCGAGCTTGGAACTCCCCCCCCTCGAGCTTGGAACCTCCCCCCACTTCCCCCCCCACCCCAAGCTTGGAACCTCCCGCCCCTCCCCCCCACCCTGAGCTTGGAATCTCCCCCACACCCCCCCCCCCACCCCGAGCTTGGAACCTCCCCCCCCCCCTCCCCCCCACCTCGAGCTTGGAACCCCCCCCCTCCCCGAGCTTGGAACCTCCCCCCCCCCCCCCCGAGCTTGGAATCTCCACCCCCCCCCCCCCCCCCGAGCTTGGAATCTCCCCCCCCGCTACCCCGAGCTTGGAATTTCCCCCCCTCCCCCCCCACCCCGAGCTTGGAACCTCCCCCCCCTCCCGAGCTTAGAACCTCCCCCCCACCCCGAGCTTGGAACCTCCCCCCACCCCCCTCCGAGCTTGGTACCTCCCTCCACCCCCCTCCCCCCCTCCCCTCCTCCCCCCCCACCCCCCTCCCCTGAGCTTGGAGCCCCCTCTCTCCCCCCCACCCCGAGCTTGGAGCCCCCTCTCTCCCCCCCCCCGCCCCTGGACCCAGCACCTACCTGTTGTTGCGGTGTCCTGTCCTGCCCAGCCAGCATTCCCCCCCCTCCCCAGCCTGTCAATCAGGGCGGGGAACTCCACAGCATGTGGGAAAACCCGGACTTCCAGGTTTCCCACAATCTATTGGGCACCCCCCCCCACCCCCCAACCCCCAACCCCTCCTGGCAGATCAGAAACTGGAAAATCCTGCCCATGTGTGAGTGGAGAACTGGAACAGTGAAAGGCTGAATGCTCTAGCCCACTTCCACTATCAGCCTGTGACTATTCTGAAGGGATACTCTCTAACTGCTCCCACCAGTTTGGCTGAGGGGACTTTTCCAGGCTATCTCTCCTCAAATAATAATTCACACTGGTCTAGCCATGGTCCAGTGGGTCACTGCACTGCCTGATGATACAGCCCAGAAAGCTCTGTCCTTTTCTTTAACTTATTCATTCATGGGATGTGGGTGTCGCTGGTAAGGCCGGCATTTATTGCCCATCCCGAATTGCTCTCGAGAAGGTGGTGGTGAGCTGCCTTCTTGAACCGCTGCAGTCCATGTGGTGAAGGTACTCCCACAGTGCTGTTAGGGAGGGAGTTCCAGGATTCTGACCCAGCGACGATGAAGGATCGGCGATATACTTCCAAGTCAGGATGGTGTGTGACTTGGAGGGGAACTTGGAGGTGGTGGTGTTCCCATGCGCCTGCTGCCCTTGTCCTGCTAGGTGGTGGAGGTGGTGGGTTCGTCCTGAGTTAGTTAATCCCAGACAGGTCAGGGGTTAAAGCTGCTACAATTGGCAGGATTAGTGAGGGACATCGATCCACTGACCTGTTTTGGAAGGTATGAGGTGCATGTGGATGGCAGGTGGAACAGGATTGAGCTAAGGTGTGATGTCCCATGGTCACATAGCCTACACTCCCCGTCTAGCCTTGCACACGGAGAGTGGCCACTTAGACCATGGAGCAGCCCACTCTATTTTCTCAACACTGCCATGGACATTCTTTCCTTGAACCTGCCTCTCTTGTTCCCCCCTAACTCCAACCATACCCTCCTACTCACTCTTCCCCTCCTGACATCCTCGCTGTGTTGAAATCAAGACTCATTACTCCACCCCCTACGCTAGCTCATTTCGCAGGACCTTACAACTGTTGAACTCACCTTCCTCAGCCTGAGGAACCTAGGAACAGGAGGAGGCCATTCAGCCCCTCGAGCCTGTTCCACCATTCAATTAGATCATGGCTGATCTGTGTCTTAACCCCATCTACCCTCCTTGGTTCCATAACCCTTGATACCCTCGCCTAACAAAAATTGCCTGGCTTCCCTCAGAACTTCACTAAATTATCATCCAAATCGAGGTGGGCTAGAGCACATAGAGGGTGAGGTTATCAAGCTGTGTCTGGCTGTAGTTTATTTTATTTGTAACTGTCTAATCATTTTCATCAGAAGAAAAGATAAATGTGTGTTTACATCATTTATTTCCTCAGATCTGCCTCCTTTTATCACTCCTAGTTATTTTTCAATCCTCTCGAGTGTCAGAGAGTTGGCAAACACACAAACACTCTCCTTTGATGTCTTTCCTAACATCCTAGCAACAAAAGGATCTAATTGCAAATGAGCTAATTAAAGTAAACTGGTGACGGAGCATGAAAACAATTTGTGTGACCCTCAGCAGTGCTCGCTGTCGCAGTGAGATGCTTTTCTCACTAGACAGGGGTTAACCAGTCACAGTGACAAAGAACTGAAGCTTGCCTTTGGCTCCAGCGATGGCTGTACCCACTGGCAGACGTTCTCTCATCACGGCTCGTTGAGCTGCCATCCAGAACTCTCAGGCACACGTGGAGCCAACGGTCAAAGACAAAGGAGTAGGATCACGCCTCCTCCAACCCCACAACCCCCCCGAGATATCTCCGCGCTCCTCCAATTCTGGCCTCTTGATCATCCCCGATTTTAATCGCTCCACCATGGGCGGCCATGTCTTCAGCTGCTGAGGCCCTAAGCTCTGGAATTCCCTCCCTAAACCTCTTCGCCTCTCTACCTCTCTCTCCTCCTTTAAGATGTTTCTTTAAACCTATCTCTCACCTGCCCTAGTATCTTCTTATGTGGCTCGGTGTCAAATTTTGTCTGATTTACACTCCTGTGAAGCCCCTTGGGACATTTTACTATGTTAAAGGCACTATATAAATGCAAGTTGTTGTTGTTGTTCAAGCGCTTTGCTAATAATGGGGTACATAAAGTAGGAGGGGTGCCTGCTCCAGATTGCGAGGAGCTGGTAAAAGGCTGGCCTGGAGCTACACACACGGATAGCGGAGTATCTCTGTCCTATGAAGACTCAGCTGTTATTGCACACGCCAGTCTGATTGGAAGGCCTGCACTATCCCACTCTTCCTACCAGGTTGATGGAGTTTTTTCACATGCCAAATGGATGTTGGGATAGCCCTGCTTCCTAATGGCATTCCTTTGCTTTCCCTTTGAGAGGTGGGAGGAGCCAACGCGGGCTCCCACCAGCCAGACCGAGACATGAGCACAGGCATAGAGACACATGGAAGATCGGCTCTGCCAAAGGTCCCAGGTGAGTGGGACTGGGCGGCCCCACTGCAGTGCTGTGAGCACACACGGTTATGGGATTATCTCTGGATCCAGAAGTTTGGTCAAGACGACAATGGGGAAAGGGCAGGGGGAGTGGGACTAATTGGAGAGCTCTTTCAGAGAGCCGGCACAGGCACGATGGGCCGAATGGCCTTCTTTGCTGCATGATTTCGGGAGAGATGTAACACGGGCTGCCGATCCACTATTGCACAAAGTCAAAATTACCCCCAATTTTTCTTGTCTCTCTCATCTCACGAGTTTGTCAATAATACTGTGTTCAGTGCTCCTTTGAACTTCTCTCTCTTGTTCCTCCAAAGCTCCTACTATCCCATCCGATGCACTCCCTGCGCCCTCACTGTGCTAAAATCAAGACTCGCCACTCTGCCTTGTACTCTAAATCATTCTTTCTGAGGACCTCGACACTCCTCACCTCCTACAGCCTTCCCTCCCTCCAACAATCAGCGGCGTTTCAAACCCCGAGCGTTGAGTCAGCAAACCATTACTCTTTCTTTATCCCATCCTCTCACCGTTACTCGTTATAACCCTGGTGATGCCCTGCAGATTGGCGGATCACCTGGAATGCTCCGCTTAAACAACTAACACAATAACGTCGGCAGTAAATCAACCAGACAGAAAGTACGGGAGAAGGGAACTGTGGAGGAGCCTCTGTGGTAGATCCATGAAACACATCCCTGTTATCATCTCTGTAGCCCTAATGTGTAGATAGGGCACTGGACTGACACACGGGAGCATCCCCTGATGCAGTCTCTCTGCACAGATTCACCATGGCCAATCTTTGGTCTCTTCAGGGGCTGACAGTGCCACTCTCTGAACCTCTGCTGAGTACTTGAAAGATTCATGTTCTATTTTATACATTTTTCTCTCTGAAGCTACTTTAAATTAGGAATTTAATCAGCTACAATGAAGTCCTGCGCTGTATAAATAGTGCACTCAGTTCCTCATCTGATCAGTTTTGAACCCTACGGAGGCCAACTCCTCCAGGATTGTCCTGGACCCTCCAGGAATTAAAGATTAACCTCCCAGGCACTGCCGCAAGCAAAACCCGGGAGAAAAATCATCGGAGCATTAAAAACAAATCGGAGTTAGGAAAAGAGAAAAGAATTGTCCAATCGGACAATGAAGAGTCTGTTCACTTTCCGATTAAAATGAGAAGTCGCACAACACCAGGTTATAGTCCAACAGATTTATTTAAAATTACAAGCTTTCGGAGCTGTCGCCCCTTCGTCAGGTAAAGTTACTGTGAGAGAATCTATCAGAATTCACAGAATATAAACACAGAGAAAATGCATAGATTAAATCTTTCCCTACATCAAAGACACACTAAGAGCACAGCCAAGACAATGAGATGTGTCCCAGGGGGTCCAACGCGTCAAAACACCTGCTGGCTGCATATCCTCTCCATTTTTTGTGTTTGTTTCTTGTGTTTGTTTTTTTTTTAAAAACTGGAAAGACCGGCAACGATGTCAAGTCACGTTCTATAGCGTGAAATGAACCCGATATCCCGATTGAGGCCGTCCTCATGAGTGCGGAACTTGGCTATCAGTTTCTGCTCGATGATTTTGCGTTGTCGTGTATCCCGAAGGCCGCCTTGGAGAACGCTAACCCGCAGATCCGAGGCTGAATGCCCTTGACTGCTGAAGTGTTCCCCGACTGGGAGGCAACCATCCTGCTTGGCGATTGTTGCGCGGTGTCCGTTCATACGTTGTCTCAGTGTCTGCATCGTTGCCGGTCTTTCCAGTTTTTTATAAAAAAACAAACACAAGAAACAAACACAAAAAATGGAGAGGATATGCAGCCAGCAGGTGTTTTGACGCGTTGGACCCCCTGGGACACATCTCATTGTCTTGGCTGTGCTCTTAGTGTGTCTTTGATGTAGGGAAAGATTTAATCTATGCATTTTCTCTGTGTTTATATTCTGTGAATTCTGATAGATTCTCTCACAGTAACTTTACCTGACGAAGGGGCGACAGCTCCGAAAGCTTGTAATTTTAAATAAATCTGTTGGACTATAACCTGGTGTTGTGCGACTTCTCATTTTTGTCCACCCCAGTCCAACGCCGGCATCTCCGCATCATGACCACTTTCCGATTGGCCGTGGGAAGGCGGGGCACCGTGAGGATGGACGGGTCGGGTGACCAATGGCGGGAGCGCGGGGGTGGGAGGTCACGTGATGACACGTCCAATGCGTCCACCTAGAGTTGGCGACCGCAGTGAACCCTGACTGACCGACCCAGCCATTGCTGCCTGTAGTTTCCTGGGTCGGGTGAACCGTGGTATAAGTATCATTAACCGCAGACACCAGTCATGTACAAGAACGCGCGTATTTGCATCATTCAGTGAGGGGGTCGAGATTCGGCCCTACAGCCTGAGCAACCTGATCTCAAATATCAGATATGCCCAAGGCAAAATCATTGAACATTACTGATTGAAGACAACAACAACAACAACTTGTATTTATATAGCGCCTTTAATGTAGTCAAACGTCCCAAGGCGCTTCACAGGAGCGTTATCAAACAAAATTTGACACCGAGCCACATAAGGAGATATTGGGACAGGTGACCAAAAGCTTGGTCCATGAGGTAGGTTTTAAGGAGCGTCTTAAAGGAGGAGAGAGAGGTAGAGAGGCGGAGAGGTTTAGGGAGGGAATTCCAGAGCTTAGGGCCCAGGCAGCTGAAGGCACGGCCACCAATGGTGGAGTGATTAAAATCGGGGGATGTGCAAGAGGCCAGAATTGGAGGAGCGCAGAGATCTTGGAGGGTTGTGGGGCTGGAGGAGGTTACAGAGATAGGGAGGGGTGAGACCATGGAGGGATTTGAAGACAATCAACTCACGCCCAATATACAGCTAGAATTCTAATGGACCAACCCCCCCCCCCCTACCTTCCGTTTCCCAGAAATGCAGTGGCTCAAACCTCATCCCTTTGTTTAGAATTCCTATTCATGTATAACATTTAATACAAAATCCTGCTCCTAATCTAAGCTATCTTGGCAGATGTGCCACATGGTCAGTTGGAATCAGTTGTTTCCAGTAAGAAATAAAAAACATGCAAATGCAGTTACCAGAAAGCGAATCGTAAGATTGCACTTAATTCCCAGCAATTGATGTATCAGACACTGGGCTACAGGCAGTCATAAAAGAGCATTCTTATTGCGTTTAGCAACATGGCAGAAGCCGTCTGGTAAATCCTACTGGCTCAGGCTCACAGTGTTATATCACCAGGTCATGTCTTCAGTTGAGTTAATCACAAACCGTAACAAGAAAAACTCACAAGGCACATCCACGCTGCCCACATGACACATGCAATTATTGTGTGGTGAGCTTGGAGCAAAGACATTCATTGTGGCGGATTCATTGCAGCAGCATATCTGCTCCAAAGCCTGTGCTCATTGCATTGTCCTCAACCCTTTCACAATTCAACATCAGAATCTCAAAGCTAATCTGCGGAAACAATATTTCAGTGAGCGAGTGGTCAATCTGTGGAACAGGCTCCCGAGGGAGACGGTGGAAGCAGTAAGTGTTGATTCATCCAACTGGAAATTAGATCGATCTGAGTAATGTGAGACATGCCGTGTGGGGAGTGTGGCGTGCTCGAGAGGAACAGGTGACTTTGGACCTCTGGTTCCCAAAGCTCTCCCCCACTGGGGGTTTCCTCGCCTCGTGTCTGGGTCTGTTGTAGACTCATTGATCGAGATTGATCGCTGTGATTGGTCAACAACTCCATTATCGTTGGATCATGTGATGCCCAGGATGGTGGTTGGTGAACGAGAGGGACCCTGGTCATTTATCGTCCAGCAAGTTCTACGGTCCTAAGGACAGTTTTCAAAATCCACAGGGGTTTTGGCAAATGACAGAGAGCAGCTGACTGCCAATGGGATGTAACACTATGCAGGGGGGGTCACTGCAAACACAAACTGCAGTAACAAAAGGGCCAATGACCCAGGTGCACCTCCCCTGACCCCACCAGCCCCTCCCCAGAGAGACCAGGAGCACTAACCCCCGGGGTAATATTGAAAAAATAGAGAGAGAGAGACAGAGAAAGAGATCGAGAGAGAGAGAAAAATAGATAGAGGAGAGAGAGAGAGAGCAAGAGAAAGCATTAGAAAGAGAGAATGAGAGAGAAAGGAGAGAGAGTGAGAGAGCAAGAGAGAGAGAGTGTAAGAGAATGAGAGAGTGTGAAAGAGAGAGACATAAAGAGAGAGAGATAGAGAGAGATAAAGAAACAGAGTGTGAGAGAGAGAAACAGAGAGAGACGTTTACAATGAAGTGAGAGCGGGATTGGCTGTCAGATAGCTTCCTCGTATATCCGGTCTTGGAGTGTGCCAGAGACGTTAAACTCCAGGCTCAACTATTCCAATTTTCTCCAGGCCCACCTCCCATCTTCCACCCTCCATAAACTTCAGCTCATCCAAAACTCGACTGCCCGTGTCCTAACTCGCACTGAGTCCCGTTCACCCATCACCCCTGGGCTTGCTGACCTACATTGGCTCCCAGTCCGGCAACGCCTCGATTTTAAAATTCACATCCTTGTTTACAAATCCCTCCATGGATTTGTTAATAAAACATCAGCCGTTTAACCATCTCCTGTTTTCCATTCAAGCACTTTACATGTCATTCCGTTTCTGCTTGATGCGTGCGAGTGTGTGTGTGTGTGTGAGTGAGTGAGTGTGTGTGTGAGTGTGTGTGTGTGAGTGTGTGTGTTAGTGAGTGTGTGTGAGAGTGTGTGAGTGTGTGTGTGTGTGTGTGTGAGTGTGTGGGTGTGTGAGTGTGTGTGAGCGATTGAGTGTGTGTGTGGGTGTGTGAGTGTGTGTGAGCGATTGAGTGTGTGTGTGGGTGTGTGTGAGAGTGAGTGTGTGAGTTTGTGAGTGAGTTTGTGTGTGAGTTTGTGAGTGTGAGTTTGTGAGTGTGAGTTTGTGAGTTTGTGTGTGAGTGTGTGTGAGAGTGAGTGTGTGAGTTTGAGTGTGAGTTTGTGTGTGTGTGAGTGAGTGTGTGAGTGTGTGTGTGAGAGTGAGTGTGTGAGTTTTGTGTGTGTGAGTGTGTGTGTGAGTGTGTGAGAGTGAGTGTGAGTTTGTGTGTGTGAGTATGGTTTTGTTTTAATATGTGCTTGCGCGGGCGTCTGTGTGCGGATGTGTTAATACGTGCACACGTATTCATGCGTGTGCATGTGTTCATGTTTGTGAGTGCATCTGTTTGCGTGTATGCCCATGTGCGGTGTGCTTGCGTGCGTGTTTATATGTATATACATGTGTGCGAGGGTGTGAACGTGTGCACCAGTGCGTGTGTGATTTTGCTTGTTCCTCACTCCCTTCTTGTGGTTCTGTTCCTGTTTAAATGCTCTTTATTTTAATATCTTCCCATTCTGACAATGGCTCCATGTCCATAACATTAACCAGCCCGTTCTCTCCACAGATACTGCCTGACCCGCTGAGGGCTTCTAGCATTTCGCTTGCTTTATTTTTTAATAGCACGATTTATAAAATCCCTGGGAAACATTCCAGCAATTCCTCTGATGATACTGTTCCACCTCACTTATGGTCTACCTGCTCCTTCAAAGTTCCCCTCTTGGAAATCAAAGGGTTAAGTGAAGATGCATGGGAATCATTTCTCAATTCCATCCCTTTCCATGATGGAGTGAGATCCTGTAAATCAGTTGCCACTGGAAGCCTGGATTGCAGTTAAGTGTTGTATCCAATTATTGTCTCCCCTGGTACCTGTGTTCCCCATTACCACTCCCCTGCGTCTATCGAAATCACTTCACTAATGAGGTCAGTACCTGAGAGCGTTTATTGGTAGAGGTGCTGTTAACAGATTGACTGTTTGCACATCTCAGCTAATTGGCTAAATAAACTTCTACAATTATCCACCGGGCCATAAAACACCAACTCAACAATGCAGCTAATGCATGAGGCCCAATGACTGACACCTCGCACAGCCCTTCTGAGAATACCGGGACACAGTGCGATTGCTTTGCTTTGTTCCAAAGGGACAGTTTCCTCTAGTTGTTTATGATCTTAAAATAAAAATTAAAGGGATGATGCTAAGTCATTAAAGTAAATGCGAATATTTGATATAAAATTACACAGAATGACATCGAGTCTACAGCAGAGAAACAGCCATTCGGCCCAACTGGTCCGTGCGGTGTTAGGAACATCGGAACAGGAGGAGGCCATTCAGCCCCTCGAGCCTGTTCGATGAGATCATGGCTGATCTGCGACCTAACTCCATATACCCGCCTTGGGCCCATATCCCTTAATACCTTTGGTTAACAGAAAGCTATCAATCTCCGATTTAAAATTAACAATTGATCTAGCATCAATTGCCGTTTGTGGAAGAGAGTTCCACACCAGCCTCCTCCAACCCTACTCCATCTCACCCTATCAGCATACCCTTCTATTCCTTTCTCCCTCCTGTGTTTATCCAGCTTCCCCTTAAATGTATCTATACTATTCGCCTCAACCACTCCCTGTGGTAGCGAGTTCCACAGTCTCACCACTCTCTGGGTAAAGAAGTTTCGCATTTATTAGTGACTATCATATTTATGACCAATGTTCCCTCTAACTTTTTTTGACCGGCGCTGAGCTCAACAAAGTCCTAAATTGGCTTAATTTATTCCATCCTCCACCACCTTCATCCACAGAATTAATCCCCCACCCCACCCAACCCCGACCCTGATACGTACTTTAAAAACTGTCCCATGTCGTCGCACAGAGCTTCACAGCCTGGCCACTTGCATTCTCCGTGTCCAAACAGAGGGTGAACACCTGTGGCTTCTTCATGTGACAAGCTAGGGAAGAATAGACCAGAGATGAGAGGGTTAGTCAGTCTTACACAAACAATGGGCAAAACAAGAAGGGCCGACCTTCACATCACACCATCAGAAAAGGACTCAGAATTAAACATCAGACGAAGGGCTTTGGTGTCAAGAGTCCAAACTCTTTGCCATTGTGGGCTGCCTCGGAGATGCCTCGGGGGCTCGAGGATTCACGTAGAAAGTTTCAATGGGGGGGGGTGATTTTCATCCCCGTTTTTGGGCAGGAACAGGGCGGTAGCGTGCTGGAAATGGGGAAGCGCATCTTACCGCCCCAAGACTTACAATGTCCAGGCAGCCGCCATTTTGGTGGGGGCCGTGAATTAGGCAGCCCAGGATACTGCCAGAACACCAGCCATGCCAATCGGGGTTCTGTGACGTCAGTTGGACCCCCGCAGCCCGAGCCAAAACGCCAACAATTTTCTGTTGGAACGTTCATGCTCTTCTTCGCTCCATGAAAATCCACCCCCTCTCCCACCCCCCTCCCAATGCCTGACCTGCCGCTACCTTCCCCCTCCCCCCCAGGCTCCGCGGAGGTCCCGATGAACTCCCGCCCCCTTTGACTGGCGAGGTGCTCAGAGTGCGCGAGCTACTCACCGATGGAATTCAAATGAGGCCCAACCGTTAAAAAAGAGGTCGCAGGCCTCCGACTGCACCCACTGGGCGAGAGGCCGACTTGCTCCACCAACCCCCTGCCTCATGGAAATGGACACATCAAAATCGACCCCCCCCCGTTTCATTACTTCCTACACTTCGGAGGTTGCTGATTCGAACAGCTCTTGGTTTAGGGCTCGGAGGCTGAAGGGGAAAAGACACTAAGACCATCCCTTTCCAACCCTCGAGGGCCCAGGGATTTCAAACCAGTCAATGGGAACTATCAGATCTGAGTTACCAGGGATTCATGAGCTGGATAGCCAGGGTCTCAGGCTACATGTGGCTCATGGCCCATTGTTTGGATACCCAAGAGTTGGTGGACAAAGCACTGGCCAGTCTGGTACAGAGCCATTCAAACTAGGAATTCCGGCTTGTTCCCCAGTTAGCTACTCTCAATTAGGGCAAGCATTGTTTGGCTACAACTGGTTCAGCGCACTGGTTAAAGGGAGGCAAAAGTCGCGCAGGGTTCCTGCTTGTGATCGCTACCTAGTGACTGCTGCTGGGAAGTGAGCACAGGTGGATGTAGACAGAACAGGACTGGGCGTCTGAATTTCCTGCTGGTATGGATTAGCTACATCCACATATGAAGAGAGGACCCTTCTGTGAAAGGAAAAAAGAAAGAACTTGAAATTCTATAGCGCCTTTCACAACCTCAGGAGATCCCAAATCGCTTTGCAGCCAATGAGGTACTGTTGTAATGTAGGAAACGCGGAGCCAATTTGCGCACAGCAAGATCCCACAAACAGCAATGTGATAATGACCAGGTAATCAATTTTTTATGATGTTGGTTGAGGGATAAATATTGGCCCAGGATACCAGGGATAACTCCCCTGCTCTTCTTCATAGTGCCGTGGGATTTAATGTTCCCTTGAGAGGCAGATGGGACCTCAGTTTAACATCTCAACTGAAAGACGGCCCCTCCGACGGTCCAGCGTTCCCTCAGTGCTGCCCCTCCGACAGTGCGGCGCTCCCTCAGTACTGCCCCTCCGACAGTGCGACGCTCCCTCAGTACTGCCTCTCCGACAGTGCGGCGCTCCCTCAGTACTGCCCCTCCGACAGTGCAGCACTCCCTCAGTACTGCCCCTCTGACAGTGTGGCGCTCCCTCAGTACTGCCCCTCTGACAGTGCAGCGCTCCCTCAGTACTGCCCCTCCGACAGTGCAGCGCTCCCTCAGTACAGCCCTTCTGACAGTGCAGCGCTCCCTCAGTACTGCGCCTCCGACAGTGCAGCGCTCCCTCAGTACAGCCCCTCTGACAGTGCAGCTCTCCCTCAGTACTACCCCTCCGACAGTGCAGCGCTCCCTCAGTACTGCCCCTCCGACAGTGCAGCGCTCCCTCAGTACTGCCCCTCCGACAGTGCGGCGCTCCCTCAGTACTGCCCCTCTGACAGTGCAGCGCTCCCTCAGTACTGCCCCTCCGACAGTGCGGCGCTCCCTCAGTACTGCCCCTCTGACAGTGCAGCGCTCCCTCAGTACTGCCCCTCCGACAGTGCGGCACTCCCTCAGTACTGCCCCTCTGACAGTGCAGCGCTCCCTCAGTACTGCCCCTCCGACAGTGCAGCGCTCCCTCAGTACTGCCCCTCCGACAGTGCAGCGCTCCCTCAGTACTGCCCCTCTGACAGTGCAGCACTCCCTCAGTACTGCCCCTCTGACAGTGCAGCACTCCCTCAGTACTGCCCCTCTGACAGTGCAGCGCTCCCTCAGTACTGCCCCTCCGACAGTGCAGCGCTCCCTCAGTACTGCCCCTCCGACAGTGCAGTGCTCCCTCAGTACTGCCCCTCTGACAGTGCAGCACTCCCTCAATACTGCACTGGTGTGTCATCCTTGATTTTTGTGCTCAAGTCTCTGGAGTGGGATTTGAACCCAGGACCTTCTGACTCAGGGTGAGAGTGCTGCCCACTGAGCCACACTGGAGGGCGGCTGGTGGAGAGTTATACCTGAGCAGAAGTCAGTACCTTCAGGAGGTGAAGGGTGAAAATTGATGGGGAAGAAATAAGAAAATAAAGAATTAGCTAGTTTTTGAGAAATATCTATCCTGGAATTGCCATTATAAATATATTTAGGAAGTTTCTAAATCCCCGGGAGTTGATTATAAAAATGACGGAATGCACAGCACAGATTTCTGAAAGAAATAGATTAATGTTTGAGGCCGAATCTCTTCATCACAGACATCAGCCCTTTCCCACCTGAGGTATTACTCTGTCTTTACAGATGCTGAGAGACCTGCGGTGTATTTCCAGAATGTTCTATTTTAATTCTGATTTCCAGCACTTGTGATTTTCCTTTCCACATTCTATCACAACAGAAGGGCCTGCACCGCGGTAGCTGTCCCTCTCACAGGTACCGGAGTCCTTCCTTCCCAGTTGTTGCTGGTGACTGGGCTGATACACCAACATCACCTTTTTTCGTTCATTAAGAAAGTAATAGTTCAAGTTGCGTTGTTTAGACTAATGGCTGACAGCTCGAACATCTGCTTTCCCGACACTGTGCGCAGAGCAGGGAATGAGACTCCGTCACAACAGGTACTGTCACCTGCGATGACCAGTTGGTAGAGTTATTGGGTCACTGGGGTCGTTGGGTCACTGGGGTCATTGGTTAGTGTGGGCCCTGGTGTCACACCCCACTCATCTTACAAGTCTCAGCCGTGGCTCAGTGGGCCGCACTCTCGTCTCTGGGTCAGAAGGTCGTGGCTTCAAGTCCCACTTCAAAGACTTGAACACTTAATTCAGGCTGACATGTCAATGCAGTACTGAGGGAGTGCTGCACTGTCGGAGGGGCAGTACTGAGGGAGCTCTGCACTGTCGGAGGGGCAGTACTGAGGGAGCGCTGCACTGTCGGAGGGACAGTACTGAGGGAGCGCCGCACTGTCAGAGGGGCAGTACTGAGGGAGCGCCGCACTGTTGGAGGGGCAGTACTGAGGGAGCGCCGCACTGTCGGAGGGGCAGTACTGAGGGAGCGCTGCACTGTCGGAGGGGCAGTACTGAGGGAGCGCTGCACTGTCGGAGGGGCAGTACTGAGGGAGCACTGCACTGTCGGAGGGGCAGTACTGAGGGAGCACCGCACTGTCGGAGGGGCAGTACTGAGGGAGTGCTGCACTGTTGGAGGGGTCAGTACTGAGGGAGAGCTGCATTGTCAGAGGGGCAGTACTGAGGGAGTGCTGCACTGTCGGAGGGGCAGTACTGAGGGAACACCGCACTGTCAGAGGGGCAGTACTGAGGGAGCGCCGCACTGTCGGAGGGGCGGTACTGAGGGAGCGCCGCACTGTCGGAGGTGTCGTCTTTTCGTGTTAAACCGAGGTCCATGTGCTTGCTCAGGCAAATGCAAAAGATCCCATGGTACTATTGGAAGAAGGGCAGTGTCCTGGGCCAACGTTTATCCCTCAACCAACACCACCAAAACAGATCATCTGCTCATTCATCACATTACCGTTTGTGGGATTGCAACAGTGACATGAAAGGCCTCTGACAACCAAAAGTACCGTCAGGGGAAACCATGTAACCTAATCACCACCAGAGGCACCCAGGTAAACTCTCTCTGGAGAAGACACTCAGCACAGCCCCCTCCCGCTGAGGGTTTAAACGGCAGCAAGGATACCCACTCGTGTTGGGTCAGCCATTGCGTGAGCTGCTACAGGCCAGAAAGGCCACTGATAGTCTGTCCCTCTCCACCGGGGACTAACTGCACGTGTGCAAGGTTTGAGCAGGTGTGCAGTAGTTCCAGCTGTGCAGAATGCTCCTCACACTCTGCCGCCAGGTTTACTGAGATTGCTTCTCCTGGTGAGCTGGGTCAGTATGACGAGCTAGTGGAATATCTGCACCAGGGACACAGCCTGCCCCTGAAAATCAAAATCAAGTCTGAACTGAGTTTCACTTCCACGAGGGTATAAAATCAATGCAATATTCAGACTCCGTGGGGCATTTAGGCAGCAGCAGAGAAAGGGCTTGGGTACAAAGTGTGGCCGGTTGGTCAGTACCATCAGCGCCAATGCCCTGGAACTGATGAGGCTGAGACGTCCCTCACTGTCTCAATCGACATTTTCCAGACTGAGATCAATAGACTTTTGTTGGGTAAGGGTAACAAGGGATATGGATCAAAGGTGGGTCAATGGAGTTGAGATACAGATCTGCCATGATCTGATTGAATGGTGGAACAGGCTCGAGGGGCCGAAAGGCCTCCTCCTGTCCTTATTTTCCTCATAAACCACCGCTGTACAAGAATGATTGAAAAGTTTCACGCTCGAAACGCTAGGTGTTTATTCCCAAGTCGGGATCTCCTGTGGTTGGTGGTACCTTTCTCTCTTTGGAGTGTGAATGGAGTTCTGCCCATTCAGCAAAGAATGATGGGATATTGAAGGTGAGATCTTGGAGGCGAGGAAGGAGGTAGAGGTGGAGCTGTTGGTCGAGAGGTCGAGACTTTCACTCTTCAGGGTGTCCTCCATGCTTTGCACACCGGTCACTTCTTTCCACAGTTGCTGAAGATCTGCCGGACACATTGCTGTGAATGACAATATAGTCAGAGTCAAATCACTGACAACAACAACAACTTGCATTTATATAGCGTCTTTTACTTGGTAAAATGTTTCCAGGCGCTTCACAGGAGCGATTATCAAACAGAATTTGACACCGAGACACATAAGGAAACATTAGCACAGGTGACCAAAAGCTTGGTCAAAGAGGTAGGTTTTAAGGAGCGTCTTAAAGGAGGAGAGAGAGGTGGGGAGGTTTAGGGAGGGAATTCCAGAGCTTAGGGCCTAGGCGGCTGAAGGCACGGCCGCCAATGGTGGAGCGATGGAAATCGGGGACGCACAAGATGCCAGAATTGGAGGAGCGTAGAGATCTCGGGGGGTTGTAGGGCTGGAGGAGGTTACAGAGACAGGGAGGGGCGAGGCCATGGAGGATTTGAAAACAAGACCCAGCAGAAGTCTGGCCATCTCCCAGCTGATTGTAATCCCGACTCAGATGTAAGACCTCACCTGCTAATTATTGAACATGTCATATCAGTAACAGAACACTAATGTGGTGAAGTTACACTGTGCAACATAACCTGCTTTTAAATTGAGTTTCAGAATTAGCTTTTGTCAAGTGTAACATCAAGATAGACTTTCTGCGTTTTTTTTTAGTAAATGTAACTTGGGTAAGTAACCCGGGCGATTGTAACTGCTCACCTCCTGTAGGTTTCCTCTGGGCGAGTAGGATTAAAATCGTCCATTTCTGTTTTTCCTCCTCAAATAATGTTTCACCCCGGTTAATTGCTCCCATACTTGTAATTGTCTCTTGGATGACGTCTGTGCTCTCCAGACTCGGTTACTTGCCAGCGAGAGCAGTGATCTCCCTTCACATCTCTTCATAACTCATTAATGTTCAGAAAAAAGAAATCTCTCTTGAAATATTGTCTGCTCCTCATAGTCCAGACCTAGAACAATCGCTATTTTCACTCAATGTGGTGACATTTTTCCCCTCAAGACTAAAGGAGCTGACTTCAGTTGGGATACAGTTCCATGTAGCATTCTGTTACTGATGTGACCGGAGGTTCAATAATAAGCAGGTGAGATCTTACATCTGACCTCGAGAGTAGGGATTACAATCAGTTAGGAGATGGCCAGACTTCTGATGGGTCTTGTTTTCAAATTCCTCCGTGGCCTCGCCCCTCCCTATCTCTGTAACCTCCTCCAGCCCCACAACCCTCCGAGATCTCTGTGCTCCTCCAATTCTGACCTCTTGAGCATCCCCGATTTCCATCGCTCCACCATTGGTGGCCGTGCCTTCAGCTGCCTGGACCCTCAGCTCTGGAATTCCCTCCCTAAACCTCTCCGCCTCTCTACCTCTCTCTCCTCCTTTAAGATGCTCCTTAAAACCTACCTCTTTGACCAATTTGTGGCGATTTCATCACAAGACCTCCCACCTCCAACCGCCTCACCCAGCCAAACAGCCGTTTAGCCCATCTCCAATCATTTTAGAACTAATAAACCAAAGAAAATGAAAAAAATAAACACGCATTTTTTCACAGCCGTGTCCAGGAGATTCATCTTTAATTCCTGGAGACACCAGGGCAATCCTGGAGTGTTGGCGACCGATGTTCCCTTTAAGCCCCGCGGCTGTGCCGCGCTCTGGACCTCCCACGCAGCTGGATCGCCGGCTGTTCAATGGGAAAAACCGTGCATGCGCGGAATTTTGAACGGGCCGCACATCCAAAAAAAAAAATTAACTGGAACATTGTGGGCAACTGAAGCTGGCACTGGCACGACTCAGTAACGCACTGTGCATTCATTCGCTGAGCGGTCCGAGACACCATGTGAGTGAAGTTTATAAACGACTTGTTGAGAAGGAATGAATTTAAGAGTTCTGAGAACTAGAAGTGAGCAATTAGTGAAGGTATACGAGGGATCTGGCCATGAGTTGAGTTGTGACAGTGGCTGAATGGGTTCAGTATCTCGATGTGACACTAATTAGAGACACAGCACTTCCTGATAGTTACCAATGCAAGATCGGCCCGCACTTATTAAATCCAAAGGTTGAATCTCCTATTAGTCGCGAGTCTCCAGTTGTATCGAAATCATTAATTGTGACTTTTCTAGTGCAGATATAAATAATCAGTAATTGTTTTCAAAATATTGAGATGGGGGACATATTTTAATTAGATCACAACAAAGGGAGAGAACTATCTGAGGTGGTTTATTGTGTTCTTAAGACTATAGCCTCAGGCTCTCAGCCTAACTCATCACTGCAGCCTTTGATTGAACGAGAAATAGTGGCGGCAAGATGCGTTTGGGGATACAGGCGCTGCCTAACTTAACATATAAAGAGGAATCGTTAAAAGTACAGAGCTTAAAGTGGAAATTAGAAGCATGAGAATGTGGGTCAATTTTCTCATTCCCAAAGCCTGACGAATTGTGCCTTCGCTCTTTGACAAGCAGCAATTCAAGAGAAAAGTTGAGTTGGTCCTTTTTTTAAAAAAAGAATGGAGAAACCAGGTAAAAGTTAACGCTGTGATGTAAACGGTAGCTTTTTTTTCTGGATGGATGAGCCCCAAGATAGGCGGAATGGCTTTCCTCATTATTCTCGGGAGGTGGGCGTCACTGGCAAGGCCGGCATTTATTGTCCCTCC
Source organism: Squalus acanthias (assembly GCA_030390025.1). Lineage (NCBI taxonomy): Eukaryota > Metazoa > Chordata > Chondrichthyes > Squaliformes > Squalidae > Squalus > Squalus acanthias. The sequence continues at coordinate 30,821,503 of CM059441.1, forward strand.
CCTAGTTGTCCTTCACCTGACGAAGGAGCAGCGCTCCGAAAGCTTGTGATTTCAAATAAAGCTGTTGGACTATAACCTGGTGTTGCGCGACTTCTCACTTTTGTCCACCCCAGTCCAACACCGACCGGCATCTCCGCATCATAGTTGTCCTTAAATGAGTATCTTGCTCGCTCGGCCACTTCAGGGGGTAGTTAAGAGTCAACCACCTTGGTGTGGGACTGGAGTCACATATAGGCCCAGACCGGGTAAGGACGGCAGGTTTCCTTCCCTAAAGGACATCAGTGAACCAGTTGGGTTTTTACGACAATCCGACAGATTCACTTTCACTTTTACTGATACCAGCTTTTTATTTCCAGATTTTTTTTAAACTGAATTCAAATTCTCAAACTGCCCTGGTGGGATTTGAACTTGCGTTCTCTGGATTATTAGTCCAGGCCTTTGGATTACTAGAAAACTAATCAACACGGACTTGAGTAACGATCTAGCTGAGACTGCGGTGCGGTATCCAGACAGTGCTGCATTGTGGGAATTGTCGTCCTATTCAGGCGAGACTCTGAGCCGAGGCTCTCTCTCCCTCCTCTGATTGTTCCAGCGGATGTTAAAGATCCCACGGCACTATTTGAAGAAAGGGCAGGAGAGTTTCCCGCGGTGTCCTGGCCAACATTTATCCCTCAACCACTCAGTAAACAGGTTAACTGGTCAACCTCACCGTAAGAAACCTGCAGCTGGAGAGTTCCCCATCCTTGTGGGTGAAAGAAGAAACATTGTGGGTACGATCCAAACAGCGGGGGAGAAACAAGGAACAGGAAGCAACAAACGTCACGGAAATAGACAATTACCACCCGTCAAATGTGGAATTGGTGGTGCAGAGTTTCCGTGTCAACACTTGACTGAGGAAGCTTCCTGCAAAATGCACTCGGCCAAAACAAATCTCAATTCGATTTACTTGAAGGAATTGAATAGGAGGAGGCCCTCTTACTGTAGGCCCAAGGCTCCCCTTATAGAGCAGGCTGCAGAGCGGGCCCTGTAACTGCAGGCCCAAGGCTCCCCTTATAGTGCAGGCTGCAGAGCGGGCCCTGTAACTGTAGGCCCAAGGCTCCCCTTATAGTGCAGGCTGCAGAGTGGGCCCTGTAACTGTAGGCCCAAGGCTCCCCTTATAGTGCAGGCTGCAGAGCGGGCCCTGTAACTGCAGGCCCAAGGTCTCATGCGGGGGACTAAGGCCTAGGCCATGTCACTAGTAATTTATATTTATTTTGTGGTACTTGAACTGTTCAGGATGGAGCACGGCCAGAGTTTGTATCGCTGCTTTTTACCTGCAGTGTCCAAGTGCAGGTAAAACCAGGCCTGATCACTGATTCTGTTGTGAACTGATCAAGCCCAGACTATAACTCGGCCTAGTGTCTGATTGGTGCTTACCTTGTCCTGGTGACGGTGGTGAGAGGAGTGTGACTGGGCCTTGTGTCGCGTTAGGCCTTACCTTGAGCCAAGGTCTGGAGTGGTACTGTGGGCTGCCCAGGCTGCAGTGTCACCAGTCCCTGTCGCTGGAGGTTTAAAAGATGCTGTTGTTGAAGCTGTTGCATTTGAAGAAACTGCTGCTGGAAGGCGAGCTGCTTGTTTCCCAATTGCTGCTGTTTGAAGAGAGAAAGACACCGTGAGACACATTTCACCATCACAGTCAGCACTGCAGCCACGAGGAAGCACCAGGAGCACTCCCCCTGCACTCACCACCTGAACTGCCCTCCACCGCACTCCCCACCGCGCACTCCTCCCGCCCCCCACAGTTAATGGCAGGAGTGCGCCAGAAGGAGCCCGGATTTAGCCCCTGTACCCAAGTCAGTAGCTTGATATGGAGACTTTTAAACCTCGGGATGTGTTTCAGACATCTGCCAATCAAAATAAAATACCCACATCCTAATTAAAGACGCAACACTGTTGGAGGGGCAATACTGAGGGAGCACTGCACTGTCGGAGGGGCAGTACTGAGGGAGTGCTGCACTGTCGGAGGGGCAATACTGAGGGAGCACTGCACTGTCGGAGGGGCAATACTGAGGGAGCACTGCACTGTCGGAGGGGCAGTACTGAGGGAGTGCCGCACTGTCGGAGGGGCAGTACTGAGGGAGTGCCGCACTGTCAGAGGGGCAGTACTGAGGGAGCACTGCACTGTCGGAGGGTCAGTACTGAGGGAGCGCTGCACTGTCGGAGGGGCAGTACTGAGGGATCGCTGCACTGTCGGAGGGGCAGTACTGAGGGTGCGCTGCACTGTCCGAGGGGCAGTACTGAGGAAGTGCTGCACTGTCAGAGGGGCAGTACTGAGGGAGTGCTGCACTGTCGGAGGGGCAGTACTGAGGGTGTGCTGCACTGTCGGAGGGGCAGTACTGAGGGATCGCTGCACTGTCGGAGGGGCAGTACTGAGGGTGCGCTGCACTGTCCGAGGGGCAGTACTGAGGAAGTGCTGCACTGTCAGAGGGGCAGTACTGAGGGAGTGCTGCACTGTCAGAGGGGCAGTACTGAGGGAGTGCTGCACTGTCGGAGGGGCAGTACTGAGGAAGTGCTGCACTGTCAGAGGGGCAGTACTGAGGAAGTGCTGCACTGTCGGAGAGGCAGTACTGAGGGTGTGCTGCACTGTCAGAGGGGCAGTATTGAGGGAGCGCTGCAGTGTTGGAGGGGCAGTACTGAGGGAGTGCTGCAGTGTTGGAGGGGCCGTCTTTCAGATGAGATATTAAACCAAGGTCTCCTGCTCTCTCAGGTGGACGTTAAAGATCCCACGGCACTATTGGAAGAAGAGCGGGGGAGTTCTTCCCGGTGTCCTGGCCAATATTTATTCCTCAACCAACATCACTAAAAACAGCTTATGTGGTTAATTATCACATTGCTGTTTGTGGGAGCTTGCTGTGCACAAATTGGCTGCCGCATTTCCTACATTGCAACAGTCACTACACTTCAAAAGTACTTCATTGGCTGTGAAGTGTTTCGGGAGGGTCTCATGAGAGGGGAGGGAAGGGGCAGGGGGGTGGGGGTGAAGCCTCAGTCGGTTGGGGTCTAATCTTTCCTTGAGCGTCCAGAGAGGCTCTCCTGCTCCTCCCGGCCCAACAGTGAAAGTGATAAACTTATCTTAACTGGCCCCTGCTGCTCCCAGCTCCTCTTCCCGCTGTGTTGACCTGGCACGAACCCCACAACAGCTTCCCTGATTGTCTCTTAATCACGCCAAGTCCACTGTTCATTATTCTCTGCATAAAACTTATTAATAGCTTGTCAGGGCTATATTTTTTGAATATGGAATTCGAGCTTTCATACATTTTAACTAAGGATGTACAGGGGTATTTTTTTTATGAAGTTCTGCTTTTGTGGTGATGGCTTCGCTAACGAGCGGCCCTCTGAGGCCCATTAACGTAGTCCCCAGCGATGTGTTAGTAAACTAGGATACCAAGGCACAGCCCAGCTCCTTGAACCCTGTCACTGCTCCGACACATCTTATCTGAATGTATTAAATATGAATACATTACCGATGGGTCCCTGCACTAACATACATTAGGCAAGAAATCTCCAGACTGGTCTCCTCGGCAGATGAGAACTGAACTAAGCTGCAGTTTCTCTAAAAGGTGGTGTGCGCTGAATTGCATCAAGTGATGTTAAATTGTTTGGCTCTATCATTTAGCCTGATTCTATTTGCAGAACTCATTCTCTCTCTCGCAGAGTTTTGTACCCTGATTATTCAGGAGTGTGAAAGGAAAGGCATTGCTAGCAAACAACATGTCAAGCAGTCCATGGGTGGACTTACACGACACCTTTAGGAGCGAGACAGTGTCCCAACACTAAACTTCTGTGATGTGAACATGAAATTCAGGCCCAATCTATCTCCTGCAGGGAGTCAATCTCCTTGTGGTGTCTGAATTGGGTGAATTACATTTCATCTTCCCTCGCCTGCTGTCTTGTTATGTCCGCCAGTTCAGATAATCTCAGTTCACTGGTTCAGCACAGTCAGCTTTTGTTGATAACTCAGCCACTTAAGGTTGCCAACCCTGCGGGATTGGCCTGGAGTCTCCAGGAATTGAAGATTAGTCTCCAGGACGCTGCTGGGAGCAAAACCTGGGATTGGTTACAAAAGTATTGGGCAGATGGGGAAAATGGGCTGTTTGACAGTCAAGAATCATTCAATCGGGCAAGGAAAAGTCTGTCCGCGTTCCAATTGGTGCGGGAAGTGTAGTCACTGTTGTAATGTAGGAAACGCTGCAGCCAATTTGCGCACAGCAAGCTCCCACAAACAGCAATGTGATAATGACCCGATCATCTGTTTTAGTGATGTTGGTTGAGGGATAAATATTGGCCCCAGGACACCGGGGAGAACTCCCCTGTTCTTATTCGAAATAGTGCCTTGGGGTCTTTTACGTCCACCTGAGAGGGCAGACGGGGCCTCGGTTTAACATCTCATCTGAAAGACGGCACCTCCGACAGTGCAGCACTCTCTCAGTACTGCACTGGGAGTGTCAGCCTAGATTTTGGTGCTCAAGTCTATGGTGTGGGAAGGAGACACTGGGTTCCCTCAGTGCCATCAAACAAAACAATAAACCTAACAAAAGTGCATCCTTTTTAGCAGGGCACAACTAATAGAAAAACTAAACAAAAACAAAGGAACCTGATAACTTAAGTAATAATATTATTTACACTATCCCCCACGCACTCCAATCCCTGTGGGTCATGGCTACCAATGGGTTATGTTAAGCTTCCTGTTCATTGGTGGCTGTGCGGTTGCTAGGGAACGATGTGTTATTAAGTGTGAGTGGGATTTTCTCCAACATGTGGGTGGGATTGAATGGTCATTGGCGCCTTGGCAACAAGCACATTCTGCTACCCTTATCTGGAATGTCACAGATGGGGGTATCAGAAGGGTCTGATTAATGAAGAACTTCAACTAATTGAAAGTTACTACTAGTGATGATTTGTTTATTCCTGCCTCGAATTCTCTTCCTGGAGGTGCGGACTCCATTAGGGTACAGCTCCATCGGCATCGGTCTCGCTCCTCGACCCCTCACCCGAGAGCTGAGACAGTGGGGGTGATTTTATCCCGTCCCACCCAGCGACAGACTGACACCGTCAAATTGGCCGCTTGACTTTGATGGAAAGTTAGATCAGGCAGGCTGGAAAATGGGCGGAAAATCTGGTCAATATTCGGCTGGGTGGGGTTAGGGCAAAATGACCCTGCTGATGTCGGGGGCTTGCTCGGGGTGACTCACTGGGTGGTGTCGTTACAGAGCCAGAGAGGGACTCTCACAACAAACTGCTGCGTTTCCCTGTCTCCCTCGAATCAGTGAAATATGGTAACGCACTGCGTAAATAATGACGTATTAATCCGTGAACCTGCAAAGGGAAGGGGGAGGGAGGAGGGAAAGAGAGGGGGAGGGGAGGGGGAGATATGGGAAGGGGAAGGGGGAGGGGAGGGGGATGGAGGAGAGAAGGGGAGGGGGAGTGGAGGGGATGGGGGAGTGCGGAGGGGGAGCGGGGGGAAATCCACTCAAACACACATTTCCCCACATTGCTGTTAGACTTTTGCAAGTCAATTGTCTCCAGGCTGCGATATTCAGTGGCGATGTGAGAGGGATTGGCAGCAAAAACAATCCAGCATAGCCACACAGACTGTGTCGATGGACATGGGAGTGGTTACTCTTTAAAGGGAATTTGCACCATTATTAAAGTGGCACTGCAGTATTTGCCAAACTTTTTTTTGGTCATTCCAAGCCAGGAGCTTGGAATTGCGTTAACGTGCTCGTTGCTGGGATCACACTGCAATTCTGAGTTGCCGTGACGACGTTAACTCCACGAAAGTAAGTGGTACGGTCGTAATGGAAACAACAGACTGATCGAACCTCTGCCTCGCCGACAACAGAAAGGATCGACAAGTAGTTGTTCCAGAAGACTACGGCCTTTAAATTCACTCAGACTCGGAGGGATTTGAAAAAAAGGATGAAAAGTTTTGAATTGAGGCGTTGCCCAGAACGCGCCCTTTCCCACCGCCTGCGATTGTCACCTTCAGGGTTCTGCAGGCTGCTGAGGCACACGCCCTAAAGCAGGCAGGGGCCTCAAGAATGTGTGAGCGTCTGGGTCCTAATACCTCAAAAGGACCCTGATTGACTTTAACCCGGACCCCAGCAGGTAGACCCCTCCCTTTCCCGCCAGGTGGAAACAGGTCATCTATTGGGAAGTATGAAGAGGCCCAAAAGGTAAGTCTGAAATGTTCCTTTGTGGGTCAGGAGCAGTGGGAGTGCCCACAAAGAGAGTCATGGCTTCCCTTTCCCAGATACCACCCCTCACTCCCACCAGACCCACTCACTGAAAGCAGGGACAACACAACACACAACAGTCCATAATTAGGCTCCAAATCGACAATCCCAGAGACACCACAGTTGGGGCTGAGATGCATTGATGGGACAGTGTAGAGGGAGCTTTAATCTGTATCTAACCCGTGCTGTACCTGCCCTGGGAGTGTTTGATGGGACAGTGTAGAGGGAGCTTTACTCTGTATCTAACCCGTGCTGTACCTGCTCTGGGAGTGTTTGATGGGACTGTGTAGAGGGAGCTTTACTCTGTATCTAACCCGTGCGGTACCTGCTCTGGGAGTGTTTGATGGGACTGTGTAGAGGGAGCTTTACTCTGTATCTAACCCGTACTGTACCAACCCTGGGAGTGTTTGATGGGACAGTGTAGAGAGAGCTTTACTCTGTATCTAACCCGTGCTGTACATGCCCTAGGAGTGTTTGATGGGACAGTGTAGAGGGAGCTTTACTCTGTATCTAACCCGTGCTGTACCTGCCCTGTGACTGTTTGATGGGACAGTGTAGAGGGAGCTTTACTCTGTATCTAACCCCATGCTGTACCTGCCCTGGGAGTGTTTGATGGGACAATGTGTGCCTGAAACGTACTAACATCCCTCACGCTGAGGCTGATAAAATTCACATGCGAAAAAGTGTTGTTTTTCTAAAAAACTGGCCGACTTCAATATTTGTTCCGTAATCTCCTGACTCTTTTCAGTAACCACAAACGGTTGCGAGGTAAATCAAAGGCTGTCAAAGATATCAGCCTGAATTGGCAGTGGAGAACTCGTACAGTATTAAGTGATAAGGTCCAGAAATGTTACAGTGATAAAGGATACTGCAGAGTTCAGTACTGGGAGGAATGATAAACACCTCTTTGATGTACTCAGTGAAATATGGGCTGTATCACTCTGGCAGATGAGATCTTTAGAAGCTGGAGAAGTAAGGAAATGGTTCTTGATCCAAATCTGCAGTGTGGCCAAACTGCTTATAAACCAACACAGACAGGATGTCCCAGGAGAGGGAGAGGGGGTCAAGGCCATTTCCTTGGAGGGTGTGTAATGCATTTGAAGATGTTGGGTGTTCGTTGATGGGCTTCACTCCTTTAACACGTTTTGTCTGTATTCTGTTTACATTAGATGCAGTTCAGTGACTAAAGCTAGCGGGGTAACAGGCTTGTCAAGTTGATTTATGAGCACATCAACCCAAGTTTCTGTGTGTCGTACAAGACTGACAGCGGCAGTTCATTAAATCTGGGTCCTGAGTGACTCAGAACTTGGCGTCGGACCTGCTGTTTAAACGTCAACTTTAACCCTCTCAGCGACTCTACTTGTTTTTCAATTTTCTCCCGCCCTCTCCTGAAAGTGCCGACTCGAGCTGTAATCCCACAGGTGCGGGCAGCTCTCCGACTGGTCACCTGACTGGCTGATCTCCATGCGAGAGCTTTGACAACGTGCGTCAGTGAGCTGTCCACTCCTGGGGTAGAGTCACGTAACGGTTATGATTACTGGACTAGTAACGCAAGTTCACGACCTCAGGATGCCCCAAAGCGCTTTACAGCCAATGAAGTACTTTTTGAAGTGTGGTCACTGTTGTAATGTAGGAAACGCGGCAGCCAATCTGCAAACAGCAAGCTCCCACAAACAGCACTGTGATAATGACCAGATAATCTGTTTTTAGTGATGTTGGTTCAGGGATAAATATTGGCCCCAGGACACCGGGGAGAACTGTCCTGCTTTTCTACAAAATAGTGCCTTTATGTCCACCTGAGAGAGCAGACGGGGCCTCGGTTTAACATCCCATCCGAAAGACAGCACCTCCGACAGTGCAGCATTCCCTCAGCACTGCACTGGGAGTGTTCAATTAAATTTCCCACTCAAATCTCTGGAATGGGACTTAGACCCACGACCTTCTGACTCAGAGGCCAGGGTGCTACCCGCTGAGCCAAGGCTGACACTAGTGGCCTAACTAGCCACTCAGTTACCTTCTCAAGGAAACTAGGGATATGGCACTAAATGCCAGACTTCCCAGCAATGCCCACATAACGAGAATGAAACAAATAAGTTAGAGAATGTATCACGTTTCTGCTCATCCTTTGTGCACACACCAATTTCCGGCAGGAGTCTCTGACTAGCGATCAGGAGCAGGAACCCTGGCTGATCTCCATCCCCCCCCACTCCTTATCTCAGGAACGCGAAGGCCAATTGCAGTTCCCAACTACAGCCAACCAAGAATAGACAGGCGATCGACCCTTTGACTTTGCTGACCAGCTGACCCCATACACTCCGGCCGGTACCTTGAACCCGCTCAGGTAGCGGGCGTCCAGTCCTATCACTCTGGCACATTGCACCTTTAGAACCAAGGAAATGGTTCTTGATCCAACATTGCAGTGTGGCCAAACTGCTCACAAACCAACTCAGACAGGAAGTCCCAGGTGAAGGAGACGACTGTTCTGATCTCTGGAAGTGAGTCCAGTTTATGCTCCATGGGGAGAGGTGAGCAGAGAGTTTGTGAAACCATGTCACACACTAACATTCAGCTGCCCAGTGTGCGTTTTATCAAACTGGGGCCAATGGTATGTGACCAAATGGTGTCAAAACATTTTGGACTCGAGGGGAATCAAGGGATAAGGGGATCGGGCGGGAAAGTGGAGTGAGGTCGATGATCAACCATGATCTTATTGAATGGGGGAGCAGGATCGAGGGGCCGTATGGCCGACTCCTGCTCCTAATTCTTATATTCGTCAGAAGAATCTTCCAGTAATTTTCACAATCAACCATTAGATAAAAATTGAAAATAAGATCATGACATAAAAACCCATATTGGTTGACAAGAAACCTCCAATGTAACATCAAAGCAGCCATTTTAATATTGGTGTTAAACACAAACGTTATGAATCATTGATGATCTCAAACAATCTCACTTCACCAGCACATGGATCTACTTCAAGCAAAGTGAGCTGCTCTCTATAGAGTCCATTCCTTTCTTCAACTGGGGGGTGTTCAAGGAAGGAAGGGGTCACTTTCCATTTCAGGCACCCAGTGTCTGCATCAAGCACCCCCACACTGAACGCAGAATCGGTTCAAAGCTTTGTGTAAAGCTCCCTCTACACTGTCCCAACAAACACTCCCAGGGCAGGTACAGCACGGGTTAGATACAGAGTAAAGCTCCCTCTACACTGTCCCATCAAACACTCCCAGGGCAGGTACAGCACGGGTTAGATACAGAGTAAAGCTCCCTCTACACTGTCCCATCAAACACTTCCAGGGCAGGTACAGCACGGGTTAGATACAAAGTAAAACTCCCTCTACACTGTCCCAACAAACACTCCCAGGCCAGGTACAGCACGGGTTAGATAAAGAGTAAAGCTCCCTCTGCACTGTCCCATTAAACACTCCCAAGGCAGGTATAGCACGGGTTAGATACAGAGTAAAGCTCCCTCTACACTGTCCCATCAAACACTCCCAGGGCAGGTACAGCATGGTTTAGATAGAGTAAAGCTCCCTCTACACTGTCCCCATCAAACACTCCCAGGGCAGGTACAGCACGGGTTAGATACAGAGTAAAGCTCCGTCTACACTGTCCCGTCAAACACTCCCAGGGCAAATATAGCACGGGTTAGAAACAGAGTAAAGCTCACTCTACACTGTCCCCATCAAACACTCCCAGTGCAGGTACAGCACGGGTTAGATACAGAGTAAAGCTCCCTCTACACTGTCCCATCAAACACTCCCAGTGCAGGTACAGCACGGGTTAGATACAGAGTAAAGCTCCCTCTACACTGTTCCATCAAACACTCCCAGGGCAGGTACAGCACGGGTTAGATACAGAGTAAAGCTCCCTCTACACTGCCCCACTAAACACTCCCAGGGCAGGTACAGCACGGGTTAGATACAGAGTAAAGCTATGCCAAATATTTCAGTTTTAGCTGCAGAGTGAAGCTGCCGTTATTTTGTCCCAACCTTACTGAGGTGTCCTCAACCTTTTGAGTTTGACACTTCCAGCCTTGTGGCCTGTCTTGGGCAGAATATGTCCCAATTATCAGCAGTTCTGTGTTGCTGAATTGCCCCAACTGAAAACTGGGTTGAGACTGCAAATAAATTTCACCCAGGCTACTTACAGCCAGTGGAAAGAAAACCTGTTGATCCCTGAGTCTGGGTTGGATTCCAGCAGAGCAACCCTCGAGTATCCATTTATCTACTGACCTCCTCGTCACGCCTATAATTACAAGAGAAATTCTGCAAGCCCTTGGAAAGGTTGTTACCGTGACCCTCCCATCCATCAGAATTTCCTGGACACATTGTCTGCATTAAAGGTCCATTTTTCTCTGCTCGCATCCAATGCACCATTCCCGGGTTTGCACAGACTGCGAGCTACAAACACTCTCTACTCACTTCTCCCAGGGGTGACTTGGTGTGCTTAGAATATGCAACTCTGAACCCGTGAAGTTGTGCCAGATGGAGAGTGCAGGGACCATGTGCTGAGCACGGGATCTTCACACGGAATGAAGAGCGGGAATATTTTTGCAATCTGGAAGCCATTATAGTTTTTCGCGGACAGGTGTGAACACAAGGATCTGACTGTGAGGGTCGTGGACCAGGCCAGGGAAATGTTTGAATTGTTATTCATCTCGGCATGCGTACCAGGCTACTTAAAAAAAAAAATTCATTGAACCTTTTTCTAATTTTGGTTTTCTGAATTTTGTTCCCATCAAAGTTAGATATGTTCAAAGAGGTGACTCCTGTTTTTCACATTTTAGGCACTCGCATGTGTTAATATCCTCTACACTGTCCCATCAAACACTCCCAGGGCAGGTACAGCACGGGTTAGATACAGAGTAAAGCTCCCTCTACACTGTCCCATCAAACACTCCCAGGGCAGGTACAGCACGGGTTAGATACAGAGTAAAGCTCCCTCTACACTGTCCCATCAAACACTCCCAGGGCAGGTACAGCACGGGTTAGATACAGAGTAAAGCTCCCTCTACACTGTCCCATCAAACACTCCCAGGGCAGGTACAGCACGGGTTAGTTACAGAGTAAAGCTCCCTCTACACTGTCCCATCAAACACTCCCAGGGGCAGGTACAGCACGGGTTAGTTACAGAGTAAAGCTCCCTCTACACTGTCCCATCAAACACTCCCAGGGCAGGTACAGCACGGGTTAGATACAGAGTAAAGCACCCTCTTTACTGCCTGAATGATATGTTTCAGTCCAAATCACCTCCGACATTTTGATTTGTCTCACAGTCTGGAACGGAAAGGAATATTGGGCGGTTTCTATAACCATGCCCAACCCACAACTCTCCACTGCTACGTTGGAAATTAACTCCATAAACTTCTCTCATCCCTATCTCAGCAAAGTCTCTGTTTATTGTGGGATTCGTGCCTGATTGGGAGAAGGGTCCATCACGATGTTGTGTTTATTGAGTCCAACAGATAGAAGAGAGAGTTGACGAGTGGATGTCCTGCGGTATTGCTGATGGTAAATTGGATCATAGAGTGATAGAATGATAGATCACCGAAGGAAGCCATTCGGCCCATCATGCTCTTTGAAAGAGCTCTCTAATTAATCCCACTCCCCTGCTCTTTCCCCATAGCCATGTAAATTCTTTCCCTTCAAGTATTTATCCAATTCCCTTTTGAAAGTTACTACTGAATCTGCTTCCACCGCCCTTTCAGGCAGCGCATTCCAGATCACAACAACTCGCTGAGTGAAAAACAAAATGTTTCATCTCGCCTCTGGTTCTTTTGCCAATCACCTTAAATCTGTGTCCTCTGGTTACCGACCCTCCTGCCACTGGAAACAGTTTCTCCTTATTTACTCTTATCAAAACCCTTCATGATTTTGAACACCTCTATTAAATCTCCCCTTAACCTTCACTGTTGTGAGGAGAACAACCCCAGTTTCTCCAGTCTCTCCACACAACTGAAGTCCCTCAGCCCTGGGACCATTCCAGTAAATCTCCTCTGTACACTCTCCTAGGCCTTGACATCCTTCCTAAAAATGTGGCGCCCAGAATTGCAAACAATACTCCAGCTGAGGGCTAACCAGTGAGTTCTAAAGGTTTAGCATAACGATGACTTGCTGTCTATAAAGGTGAGACTGAGGTACCAAGTAATGGCCGGTGTATTATTCTGCTGCTAAGGTGACTCTGTGACTCAGCTATTGAGTTGCATTAAGGCCACACCATGTAATTGCTGTAAACATCAATAGAGGTCTCCAATATGATGAAAGGTTTTGATAGAGTAGACACAGAGAGAATGTTTCCACTTGTGGGGAAGAGCATAAATAGAGGCCATCAATATAAGATTGTCACCAAGAAATCCAATAGGGGATTCAGGAGAAACTTCTTTACCCAGAGAGTGGTGAGAATGTGGAACTCCCTACCACAGGGAGTGGTTGAAGCGAATAGTATAGATGATTTAAGGGGAGTCTGGACAAGCATATGAGGGAGAAGGGAATAGAGGGTTATGCTGAAAGATTTAGATGAGGAAAGACGAGAGGAGGCTCGAGTGGAGCATAAATGCCGGCATGGACTGGTGGGGCTGAATGGCCTGTTTCTGTGCTGTATCTCCTGTGTAATCCTATGGCATCCTGAGGTCAGTTAGACTTTAATTGTGGTTTAATGCAGTAGATTGCCAGAAGCTTGTAAATGTTTAGTTCCAGGCCACATTCGTGGTAATCCGCCTTTCAGTGCCAGGCAAATACTCAAGCAAGGTTCCAGCAAGGCCCCATTTCTCCAGGAGTGTCTCCCTCCCCATTCTGTGCCATTCCTCTTCCTATAAAGTCCTAAATGTGGTAAGAGTGGGATCAGGGCACAGCAGGAGGGAGGATAGGGAGTAGGATTGGTGCGGGAGGAGGGATCAGGGCAGGAGACAGGGGACAGGATCAGGGCAAGAAGCTCAATAGAAGCCGAGTGGAGTCAGGGTTTGAGTTATGATAACTAGTTCGCTGCTGATGAAAATTCAATATCTCATCTCCCAACACAACAAGATATAAGAGGGCAAACGCGATGATGTCCGTTTACATTCTAAAACTTTCGACAATAATCACTCAAGAAATGGTCTGCCTGCTTCAAAACTCAGCAGCTGACGAACCTCACACCTTCTGGGTCCAGAACTACAGTTGCCGAGTGCTAGACTGGGTTTGATCTGAGTTAGGGAAATAAGGGAGCGACAATTACCCTCAACATCCCTGGGTAAGCGAAGGAAAGAAATCAGCCACTCTACTGTAAAGTGTGATTGTGTGTGTGTGTGTGTGTGTGTGTGTGTGTGTTTGTGTGTGTGTGTGTATATGTGCGTGCATGTTTATGTGCATGTGTGTGCGGCGCGTGTGCATGCATGTCTGTGTGTGTGTGCGTGCGTCTGTTTTCAGTTCTGGGCCTGGATGTTGGCTGGGAACAGGATCACGATGCCTCCACAGTCGAATAGCCACCCAACTTCCACTGCCTGGACTCACACGCCAACAGTTTCAGGGATGAACCTACCTCTTTCGGCTGTTTGATGGCCTGTTGTTGCTGCTGTTGCTGCTGTTGTTGCTGTTGTTGTTGTGTTAACAGCTGAAGGTGTAATTGTTCCTGTTGCTTCTTGTAATACTCCTGAAGCTGTTAATAAACGCAAGAGGGAAAAAACACACACACAGAAAATACAAAGGATCTCAGTCAGGGTAAAAAAAAAACTCACAGATGAAGCAATCAGAAAATTAATATCAGAACAATAGCCGGCGCACAGTGCAAACTTCACTGCTATTCTGTGTTAGACAACACCAATTAAATTCTCGGTGGAAAGTTAATTATCTGTCAGTGCAATCCTACAGGGTCTGTGGGATCATTGTGTGCTGGTGACATGTAGATGAGGAACCTGTAAAATGTTGCTCGGGATGACTGCTATGTTTAGAAAGATCCGAGAAATATATTAATTTGGAACGGTTGCTCATTTAAAGTGAAAGGAACTGATTACAGCAAGCGTAGGGCAGCAAGCGTGCGTCAACACCGCCGGAATTAACTCTTCTCGCTTCAGTTCCTCGCCTTTTTTGTGTGCGTCTCATTGCAGGAATCCTTCTCGTTAAACAGGAGGAGGCCATTCAGCCCCTCGAGCCTGTTCCGCCATTCAATTAGATCAGGGCTGATCTGTATCTTAACTCCCTTTACCCGCCTTGGTTCCGTAACCCTTACTACCCTTACCCAACATCAATCTACCAATCTCAGTTTTGGAATTTTCCATTGACCCCTCCAGCCTCAACAGCTTTTGGGGGGAGAGAGTTCCAGATTTCCACCACCCTTTGTGTGAAGAAGTGCTTCCTGACATCACCCCTGAACAGCCTGGCTCTAATTTTAAGGTTCTGCCCTCTTGTTCTGGACTCCCCCACCAGAGGAAATAGTTTCTCTCTATCCACCCGATCAAATCCTGTAATCATCTGAAACACCTCGATTAGATCACCCCTTAATCTCCTACACTCAAGGGAATACAAGCCTAGTCTGGGCAACCTGTCCTCGTGATTTAACCCTTTTAGCCCCAGTATCATTCCGGTGAATTCTTCTTTCACGTGTTTGAGAAGTTTTCCTTCTCAACTTTTTTTTCCGCAGATACGTTCCTCGTCCTCGAGCACCCAGGGTGCAAAGGGACTCTCCCTCCCTCAGGAGCCACTGACTCCCAATCGCAGCACCTCCGCCACCATCAGACCTGAGATTAGCTGGCACTGCACCGACCAGGGATTGAACCCGGGTCCTCCTGGTCTGTGCAACAGGGCTTCAGCCCAGTTAACTGGTGTGATTGAGGGTTATCACTGGCAGTGCTCGGGGAGCCGCTTTAAAGAGGGGAGAGGGGGGAGAGGGGGGGGAGCGGGGTGAGGGGGGAGTGGGGTGAGGGGGGAGCGGGAGAGGGGGGAGCGGGGAGAGGGGGGAGCGGGAGAGGGGGGAGCGGGGAGAGGGGGGAGAGGGGAGAGGGGGGAGCAGTGAGAGGGGGGAGCGGGGAGAGCGGGGAGAGGGGGGAGCGGGGAAGGGGGGAGCGAGGCAGGGGGGAGCGGGGAGAGGGGGGAGCGGGAGAGGGGGGAGCGGGGAGAGCGGGGAGAGGGGAGAGGGGGGGAGCGGGGAGAGCGGGGAGAGGGGAGAGGGGGGAGCGGGAGATGGGGGAGCGGGGAGAGGGGGGAGCGGGAGAGGGGGGAGCGGGGAGAGGGGGGGAGCGGGAGATGGGGGAGCGGGGAGAGGGGGGAGCGGGAGATGGGGGAGCGGGGAGAGGGGGGAGCAGGGAGAGGGGAGAGCAGGGAGAGGGGGGAGCGGGAGAGGGGGGAGCGGGAGAGGGGGGAGCGGGGAGAGGGGGGAGCGGGAGATGGGGGAGCGGGGAGAGGGCGGAGCGGGGAGAGGGGGGAGCGGGAGAGCGGGAGTGGGGAAGGGGGTCAGGGAAGGGGTGAGCGGGGAGCGGGGAAGGGGGTCAGGGAAGGGGGGAGCGAGGAAGGGGGGAGCGAGGAAGGGGGGAGCGGGGAGAGGGGGGAGCGGGGAAGGAGGGAGCGGGAGTGGGGAAGGGGGTCAGGGAAGGGGTGAGCGGGGAGCGGGGAAAGGGGTCAGGGAAGGGGGGAGCGAGGAAGGGGGGAGCGGGGAAGGGGGGAGCGGGGAAGGGGGGAGCGGGGAAGCGGGGTGGTGGAGTGTTTGCCTGGTGCTGAAGATATGCATTTTGTGTAGCCAGTGGCAACATCATCACAAGCCTGCTAATTCTCCAGGGTCGAATCCTGTGAGATCTGAGAAAGGAAGGGGTGTTCCCGAACCACAGTGGTAGCTGATTTTTTGGACTTACATTGGGGGTCAAACCCGCTCTTGAGGAACTAGTGATACCGAGAGTCCCACTAACACCGAGCCGTTTAGCTGGGAACGCTCTGGTGGAACAGCGATTAAGCGCTGGGAGCCCTGATGTCAGTAGGTGACTGATTGCTGCCAGAGGGTAAACCGAAGCTGCTGACTGTGTGACGCAGTGTTGGTGCGAGAGGAGCCGTCTCGTGTAGCTCTCCCCTGCGCAAAGCCAGCGTGCTGCTTACCTGCTGTAACATGACAGCCTGCTGCTGCTGCAGTAGTGCCTGCAGCTGGGGCGGAGACAGGATCTGCTGCATCTGTTGTGGGGTGATCACCTGCGGACTCATCATGGCCACTGACACAGGCACCTGCAACCAAACAACCAGCTACATTTAATTGAGGCGTTCAAAATCAGGAGGGTTTTGATAGAGCAGAGAGGCGGAAACTGATTCCAGTGGCAGGAGGGTCGGTAACCAGAGGACACAGATTAAAGGTGATTGGCAAAAGAGCCAGAGGGGAGATGAGGAGACATTGTTTTACACAGCGAGTTGTTATGATCTGGAATGCGCTGCCTGAAAGGCCGGTGGAAGCAGATTCAATAGTAACTTTCAAAAGGAGAATTGGATAAATACTTGAAGGGGCGATTTGCAGGGCTCTGGGGAAAGAGCAGGGGAGTGGGACTAATGGGAGAGCTCTTTCAAAGAGCCGGCACAGGCACGATGGGCCGAATGGCCTCCTTCTGTGCTGTGCGATTCTACGATCCTGTAAGGAGTCAGTGGGCGAAAAAGAAAGCGGGGGTTGGGGG
Source organism: Squalus acanthias (assembly GCA_030390025.1). Lineage (NCBI taxonomy): Eukaryota > Metazoa > Chordata > Chondrichthyes > Squaliformes > Squalidae > Squalus > Squalus acanthias. The sequence continues at coordinate 30,838,396 of CM059441.1, forward strand.
GGGAGGGTGAGTCGAGGGAAACGGTTAGCATCAATGTTCCCCCGAAGGGGCACGGCCGTGGGACTATCGGGAGGTCCCGCGCAGACCACTCACCAGCTCCCGCCGCTGGGTGAGATACCGCGCAGGCCAATCACCAGCTCTCGCCGCTGAGTGAGATACCGCGCAGGCCAATCACCAGCTCTCGCCGCTGAGTGAGATACCGCGCAGACCAATCACCAGCTCCTGCCGCTGAGTGAGATACCGCGCAGACCAATCACCAGCTCCTGCCGCTGAGTGAGATACCGCGCAGACCAATCACCAGCTCCTGCCGCTGAGTGAGATACCGCGCAGACCAATCACCAGCTCCTGTCGCTGAGTGAGATACCGCGCAGACCAATCACCAGCTCCTGTCGCTGAGTGAGATACCGCGCAGACCAATCACCAGCTCCTGTCGCTGAGTGAGATACCGCGCAGACCAATCACCAGCTCCTGCGGCTGGGTGAGATACCGCGCAGACCAATCACCAGCTCCTGTCGCTGGGTGAGATACCGCGCAGACCAATCACCAGCTCCTGTCGCTGGGTGAGATACCGCGCAGACCAATCACCAGCTCCTGCCGCTGAGTGAGATACCGCGCAGACCAATCACCAGCTCCTGTCGCTGAGTGAGATACCGCGCAGACCAATCACCAGCTCCTGTCGCTGGGTGAGATACCGCGCAGACCAATCACCAGCTCTCGCCGCTGAGTGAGATACCGCGCAGACCAATCACCAGCTCCTGTCGCTGAGTGAGATACCGCGCAGACCAATCACCAGCTCCTGCGGCTGGGTGAGATACCGCGCAGACCAATCACCAGCTCCTGTCGCTGGGTGAGATACCGCGCAAGCCCAGCCCCGCGGCAAATTTAAAGGAATCGCGCACGAAGAAAATGAAATGGAACATTGGTTAGCACGTTGCCCAGATTGACATCCCAACTTCTATGACAAGCAACTATTTGGAAATGGAAATAGAAAATGACGTTGTTGTGGACGGACACCCAACCTGCTCCAGCGGTGTGAATTCATTGGTCAGTCTGCTGTCCTGCTGTTGGTTGAGGGAGGAATGTTGACCAGGACATTGGGAGAACTCCTGCCCTCGTACCAATAGTGCCGTGGGATCTTTAGCAGCCACCTGGACAGCCAGACGGACCTCAGTTTACTGCTCTTCAGTGGCAGTACTGAGGGAGCGCTGCACTGTCGGAGGAGCTGTACTGAGGGAGTGCCGCACTGTCGGAGGAGCAGTACTGAGGGAGTGCCGCACTGTCGGAGGAGCAGTACTGAGGGAGCGCTGCACTGTCGGAGGGGCAGTACAGAGGGAGTGCCGCACTGTCGGAGGGACAGTACTGAGGGAGCGCCACACTGTCGGAGGGGCAGTACTGAGGGAGCGCTGCACTGTCGGAGGGACAGTACTGAGGGAGTGCCACACTGTCGGAGGGACAGTATTGAGGGAGTGCCACACTGTCGGAGGGGCAGTACTGAGGGAGTGCCGCACCTTCGGATGAGATGTTAAACCAAGGCCCCGTCTGCCCTCTCAGGTGGATGTAAAAGATCCCACGGCCACTATTGGAAGAAGAGCAGGGGAGATATCCCTGGTGTCCTGCCCAATCATTATCCCTCAACCAACATCACTAAAACCAATGATCTGGTCATTATCACATTGCTGTTTGTGGGAGCTTGCTGTGCGCAGTTGGCTGCCACATTTCCTAAATTACAACAGTGACTACACTTCAAAAAGCACTTCAATGGCTGTAGAGCATTTTAGGACATCCTGAAGTCATGAAAGACGCTGTATAAATGCAAGTTCTTTCTTTCTAAATTGCCCCAAACCTCATTCTTGATTTTTTCCTCACTATTTGATGGCTTGTAATATACTTCCAGTAGGCTAACAGCTCCCTTAACGTTACTCAGGCTGACTCTGCCTGAGCAATGCTTTCGATAAGAACGTTTCTCTCTATAGCTGTAATTGTATCCTTAACTTTCGATCAGCTCAGCCTAAACTTATCCCTAGAGTTAGAGTGTTGCCGCTAACCAGATATGGACACAGCTGCTTTATAAAAGAGTATGAATGCTTCCGAAAACTCGATGCGGTGCATTACAGTCAAAGAGACGCGTGTGGAATCCACTTGGACAGTGGGCAAGAAATGAAAGAGCAATCCAGAACATTGAACATATCCCCACAGGCTGCTGTATCAGGCAGTCCATTCATACTTTCACCAACAGACACTGGCTCTAAATCCAGACCACACTGAGGGGGATGAAAGTCCCTTCTTTTTCCGATTGATAGAAGGTTCCTGGTGAAACAGCCTTGGGATGATGGCTGTCCATCTCCGAGAGAATGTGCACCAACAGCAAAAATCATCTGAGTGAGTCCAGCAAACTTGAATTGGGGTGATTCAGGCCCAGTAGACCAGACATCCCTCGGAGGCCACTGGTGCCTCACAGCGCCAGGGACCCGGGTTCGAATCTGACCTCGGGTGACTGTCTGTGTGGAGTTTGCACATTCTCCCCGTGTCTGCGTGGGTTTCCTCCGGGTGCTCCGGTTTCCTCCCACAGTCCAAAAATGTGCGGGTTAGGTTGATTTGGCTATGATAAATTGACCCTTAGTGTTAGGGGGGGATTAAATATGTGGGGTTATGGGGATAGGATGGGATATGTTAGGGGGAATTAAATACGTGGGGTTACGGGGGTAGGGTGGGATATGTGTACTGTGGGGATTAAAGCAGGGACAGGGTACTGGATTTGGATGATCAGCCATGATCGTATTGAATGGTGGAGCAGGCTCGATGGGCCGAATGGCCTACTCCTGCTCCTAGATTCTATGTTTCTATAAGGATAGCCTCTAAACTGGCGAACATGGTAGTCTTGACCTGTAATTCTCAAATGACCTAGGAAATGGAAGCTATCGCACCTTTGGGAACAGTGACCACTGAATGATCAAGTTTAACATGATCTGTACCAAAGTCTAGGAGCCAGGTTTATAACCTTAAAAGGGTTCAATTCAAAAACATGAGGGAGAATTAAAACAAAGGGATTGGAGAAGACAAATGGAACACCTTTAAAGGAATAATGCTGGGCTTGTCGGACAAATACACAGCTCGAATCAACAAACTCAGACTAGTGTAGTGGTTATGTTACTGGACTAGTAACCCAGAGACCTGGACTAATGGTCCAGGTTGACTCTTAACTGGCCTCGCAAGCCCCTCAGTTTGTAACAAACACCACACGGACTGCAGCGGTTCAAGAAGGCAGCTCACCACCATCTTCTCAGGATAACTAGGGATGGGCAATAAATGCCGGCCTTGCCAGCGACGCCCACAACCCGAGAATGAATTTTTAAAAAGTCAAAACGTAACATAAAATATTCTTCCCGTACCACAACAGCAAGGGGACAGTTCAAGAAGAGATGAGAACATTAGAAGATGCGAATGGACTTGAAATCGAGCGTGAGCACACAACAGTAAATATTCCCGGTGATTACTCCCTCCAAGTAGTCACAAGGGACAACATGAGCAACATTTCCTCACCTCAAAACAGAGTATCAAGGCAAAATTCAGGACTTTGATATAAATGAGATAGAAATTCTAGACAAGGTAAAATGGCTTAAATCAAATAAATCCCCAGAGATGAGATTTATCCCAGGGTGTTGAGAGAGACGAGGTGAGGCTTTGACAATCATTGTGAGGGCGTTAGTGGATCCTGGGAAGGTTCTAGAAGATTGGAAACAGACTCATTTGGTGCCCATATTTTAATGGTTGACGAAACAGACACAGGCAACTCCAGACCCATTAGTCTTACTTCTATTCAATGTAAAATAATGGGATCGATTATACCGGAGTAAACAACAGTTTCAGATGGGAAGATCCAGCCTCACCACCCTCCTTCATTTCTTTGGACAACCCAAGCTCATCATTGAGATACTCTGTACCTAGGTTTCCAAAACGCTTTGATAAAGTTCCACATCAAAGGTTCCTCGTTAAACTTAAAGCTGTAGGGATTTGTGGTAATACTTGGGAATTGATAAGAAACTGGCTGAAGGGTAGAAAACAACAGGAACTGGTTAGAAGAGTTATGCCACAATGTGGGGCAGGGAGGTGGGGATAGTGAGTGGGGGGCCCCAGGGCTTGGTATTGGGACCACTGCTGTTTCCAATTTACATCAAAGACTTGGATTCACAAACTCAATGTAAAGTGAACAAATTTGCAAATGCTAACAAACTGGGACAGGCAGTGGAATTGGAGGAGACAGCCCAGAGATTACACAATGAGTTGGACAAAATATATACAAGAGTAGGACAATGGCAGATGAAATTTAATACAGACAGGTGCAAAGTGCAGCACATCGGAAAGAAAACACATTCTCCACAAATGTCTTCGACATGGCTAAGGATGAAGTTGAAATCGACTTTGGCATGATAATAGACTCAACACTAAACACGTCCAACCAATGCAGAACAGCAATCAAGAAAGCCAAAACAATGCTGAACCACATCACGACAACAGTGGACTACAAGTCAGAGAAAGTCATGATCAAACAGCGATCTGGTCAGACCGCACCTGGAGTACTGGTGTCAGCCGTGGCTCAGTGGGTAGCACTCTCTCTCTCGCCTCTGAGTCAGAACAGTTGTTGGTTTCAAGTCCCACTCCAGAGACTTGAGCACAAAAATCCAGGCTGATGCTCTAGTGCAGTGTTGAGGGAGTGTTGCACTGTCGGAGGGGCAGTACTGAGGGAGTGCTGCACTGTCAGAGGGGCAGTACTGAGGGAGTGCTGCACTGTCAGAGGGGCAGTACTGAGGGAGTGCTGCACTGTCAGAGGGGCAGTACTGAGGGAGTGCTGCACTGTCAGAGGGGCAGTACTGAGGGAGTGCTGCACTGTCAGAGGGGCAGTACTGAGGGAGTGCTGCACTGTTGGAGGGGCAGTACTGAGGGAGTGCTGCACTGTCAGAGGGGCAGTACTGAGGGAGTGCTGCACTGTTGGAGGGGCAGTACTGAGGGAGTGCTGCACTGTTGGAGGGGCAGTACTGAGGGAGTGCTGCACTGTCGGAGGGGCAGTACTGAGGGAGCGCTGCACTGTCGGAGGGGCAGTGCTGAGGGAGCGCTGCACTGTCGGAGGTGCCATCTTTCAGATGCAACGTTAAACCGAGGCCCCGTCTGCTCTCTCAGGTGGACGTAAAAGATCCAATGGCCACTACTTCAAAGAAGAGCAGGGGAGTTCTCCCTGATGTCCTGGCCAATATTTATCCCTCAACCATCATCACTAAAACAGATCATCTGGTCATTATCACATTGCAGTTTATGGGAGCTTGCTGTGCGCAAAATGGCTGCCACATTTCCTACATTACAACAGTGACTACACTTCAAAAGTAATTCATTGACTGTGAAGGGCTTTGGGACGTCCTGAGGTAGTGAAAGGCGCGATAGAAATGCAAGTCTTTCTTTTCAGTTCTGGTCACCAAGACACAAGGAAGACACCGAAGACGGAGAAGATCTACACGTCTGATCCCTAGTGTCAAGGTGCTGAGTTGTGAGGAACGACAGGAGAGATTTGGCCTTTTCAGCCTGGAGAGTAGGCGTCTGAGAAGTGATCTTGTCGAGGTCGATAAGAGAGTAAATGATATGGAAAACATTAACTTAAACATTGGGAATAGGACACCGGTTCAAACTAGTAAAATGTAAATCTTGGACTGATAGCAGGAAGTTCTTCCTCAAGCAGAGATCAACTCTCGGATTAGACCTCCAGGCAGAGTGTGGGAGGAGAAAACTCTGGACTGATTTATGAAACAATTGAATGCTATATTGGGGGGATGGTAGTGTCATTTCTGGATAGGTGAATTAAGCTGGGCTGAATGGCCTTCCTCCTCTGTGACTGTCTTGTGAAGAAGAGAAGCAGGGGGAACTTCTACACTTAAAGAGGAATTGAAATTTCAGTTGTGAAATCAGTTACCCAGAAAGGCTATCTTAGCAGACGATATGAATGGGTCCATGGAAAGGTGACTCAGTGCCCCGGTGATAAGGGTAACCACATGGAATTGTGTCTCTGGAGGGAGATGGGATTGAGAGATATCAAAAAGGGATAAACGTGTTTACCTCTTCCTAAAACTTCTTCCATTGTTAATGTAAAGGTTGCTCGGCGTTGCTGGTTTATTGGGCTGGCAGGGAGACGCAGTGTGTAGTGCTCGGAGCCTAGGCTGCTGTACTTTGTACCTTTTAACCGAGGGAGTTGACTGGTGTCAGAGAGAACAGCCAGTGGCTCAGTGCAAGCTGCATTAAAATGTAATTTCCACATTGCCTCACTGACACACTCAGCACCCTCCACATCTGCCTGAAACTGGTTAATACAAATTATATATTAAAAAAATTTAAATTGCTAATCAAAATCCATCAGCTTCTAATTGGTTTTCAATTAAGTGCAGCAATCCTACTAATTAAATCTCCACCGTGTGACCCATTAATAACACCTGACATCACTTCCTGTGCAAGACAAGACACTCGAGGCAGTTTTTAATGCCACTTGTACTGCCGTATGGATCGCTGGGCACGAGATGCCCCTATGGCACCTCACCCAAGTGACTTCATGTGTGAGCCCAGTGAGTGGCCTGTTTGAGTACGGGAGACATTATGAGATGCCATCTACCATCTACAAGATGCACTGCAGCAACTCGCCAAGGCTTCTTCGACAGCAGCTCCCTAACCCGTGACCACTTCCACCTAGAAGGACAAGGGCAGCAGGCGCATGGGAACAACACCACCTCCAAGTTCCACTCCAAGTCACACACCATCCTGACTTGGGAATATATCGGCCGTTCCTTCATTGTCGCTGGGTCAAAATCCTGGAACTCCCTCCCTAACAGCACCTTCACCACACGGACTGCAGCGGTTCAAGAAGGCGGCTCACCACCACCTTCTCAAGGCCAATTAGGGATGGGCGATAAATGCTGGCCTTGCCAGCGACGCCCACATCCCAGGAACGAATAAAGAAAAAATTCAAGTCTGCCCTCTTGGGTGGATGTAAAAGATCCCATGGCACTATTTTGAAGAAGAGCAGGGGAGTTCTCCCCGGTATCCTAGCCAACATTTATCCCTCAACCAACATCACCAAAAACAGATTGTCTGGCTGCTTACCTCATTTGCTGCTTGTGGGATCTTGCTGTGCACAAATTAGCTGCCACATTTACAAAAACAAGTGGCTTCACTCACGCCAAAATAATTCACTGGTTACGAAGCACTTCGGGACACGCTGAGGTGAGGAGGTGCTAGATTAGTACAAATTCTCTCTGTCTTTGATCTTTTAATTCCTGTTTCATTTGTGTGAGTGATCACATTAGCTAACAAAGATTCCAAATTACGTTCAGTTCCTGGCTGGCTCCATCTTCAAAACGGGAAGCGATGCGAACAAGATTTGGCGTTTGATGCTGTGATTCCGGGGTCAAAATAGGTCGAGGAGAAAAATGAGCAAAGGTGCCCACCCAGCCAAGGATACTGGTGGTTTACTGAGCCGTGACTTTAGGCTTCTGCTGGTATTTAGGAACGGGAAGGAAGGAAGACTCGCATTCTGATAGCACCTTATCACATCTCTCAGAAGTAGCTCCAAGTGCTTCATTGAATTACTCTGAAGTGCACTGACTGTCATTTGGCAAACTCCGCATCCATTCTCCGCACAGCAAGATCCCACAAACAGCAATGGGGTGAATGACCGGATAATCTGTGTTTTATTTGTTTGATTGAAGGACGAATGTTGGGCTTGACACCAGAATTCCTTGTTCTTCCTCTGATAGTGCCATCGGATCTTTAACATCCATCTTAACTGGCAGGCAGGGCTTTGGTTTAACATCTTGTCTTAAGATTGGCGCCTCCGACAGTGCAGCACTCCCTCAGGGACATTGCTACTAATTGAGAGAAACTGCCCCAGGCTGGGACGGGGAGGGCGATTTTATTTAAAACTCATTCAGTCGTGACGACAGATCCTTCCCCATTCAGTGTTGGCGTCAAGCATTTCTTGAGGTTTAAGTTTAGCGTGGATTAGATGCTTGGTATTGCATCAAACTGTACCAGAGTGACATTTCCAATTCCCATCTAAGATGTCTTTGTATAAATGGAGTGGAATTGCCAATTTAGCTTCAATTGGCACGGAGTCCAGCAGTTCGCCTGTGGACCAGTGTCCGCGTGGAACTGGATTGAGATTGGACCAAACTCATTTCATGGAGGATTCCCCGAGATGGAGACGAGAGGAGGGCTTCCCCTAGGTTGGATTGGATCTTGGCTTTGATGGTGCGCCGAGGAACCAAAAATTACCCGTTCCTCCTTTTGTTCAGTGTTGAAACCAAGCTTTGGAGTTGAGCCCAGTTTAGGGAAGAGCGATGTGCGGGATTGTGCTCCACACTGAGTTAAGCCTTCCCTCGCTCATCTTTCGACCGTTCCAAACACTCTCCTGCGTTTTGGTAATCAGATTGTTGATTTTGAAGCTCCTTTTCCACGGATCAAACAAGAATGAAGGGCCTTGTCTTCATCTGCCCTGGCCTCACGCTCTGGAAGTCCTTCCCTAAAATGCATCTAACCCTGATTTTAACGTAATCCACCCAGCGGGAATGGGACGGGTTCGGGGCAGACGCCAGTTTTACACCCCGCCCAATTTTATGCGCCATTGAAATCAATAGAGAGGTTAAAATCGAGGCTTCTGTCTCTCTACCTCCCTCTCCTCCTTTAAGACCTTCCTTAAAACCCACCTCTCTAACCAAGCTTTGGGTCATCCCTGCTAATATCTCCTGGTTTGGCCCAGTGCCCCGGGTCATCCCTGCTAATATCTCCTGGTTTGGCCCAGTGCCCCGGGTCATCCCTGCTAATATCTCCTGGTTTGGCCCAGTGCCCCGGGTCATCCCTGCTAATATCTCCTGGTTTGGCCCAGTGCCCCGGGTCATCCCTGCTAATATCTCCTGGTTTGGCCCAGTGCCATGGGTTATTTTCCTTACACCTTCTGGGAAGTGCCTCGGGCCATGCCTCCACAGTAAAGGCACGACATAAGGGCAAGTTGTTGTTGTTGCTCTGGTTACGTTGAACTTTGGTCACATTGATGCAAGTTGAGTCCTGCAAACCATGGAGGTCTGCGGTTCTGCTTGGGTCCGTGCTGAGTTAGTTTATCACAGTCAGGGGATCAGTGGTGATGCCACCATTGACTCTCTGTTGTCTGTGCTAAGTAGAAGCCACAACATCCAATCTTGCAACTTGCAAAAACTGCCCCGGTATCCCCCTAATAATACAAATTGCACATGCATGGATCTTGGCCGAGGATTGGATTAAGCTAGGTTGTGATGTCTGCCATTGTGGGATAGCCTGCGGATGTACCCATGTCTGGCCCCACCTAGGAAGACTGCCCACTTGGCTGAGATGCTGGAGAGGGGTTTCCTCGGCTGTACCTGACCTGTGAAGCACTCGACACCGACACTGGGCGCCTGAACTGGAAAGGTCTTCAGTTTTCTGGCACTAACCTCTCTCCCCCTGACCAGCACTAAATGCAGCTAAAGAAAATATTGTTCAAAACCCAACTCTAACAGGCGGAAGAAAGCAGAGGGCGAATGATCAGGCCCTCTGGAAAACCAGGAGTGGAATAAACTTTTGACCTCTTCTGGAATTCCTCACTCCCTCCATCCATATTCATCTCGATCATATTCTGTGATTGGTAACTGTTAGCGCAGCCAGCAGCAAGTTCGGACACATCTGACACCTTCTAATTAGTAAACATCATTAATGTAATTTTGATTTAATTAATTCTAAATGGAGCTTCAGTGGGTTTTTAAATTAAAATGAATGTAAACAATAGCCTCTTTGTTTTAAACCAGGAACCAGGAAAACCGCTCTGCTCCTTCTTGTTGCTAATCAGTCACCCTTGCTGGAAAGTGTGCGTGCGCTGGGCAAGGACAGGATTGGGCTCGGCTTTGCTGCCTGCCCGAAGTCGAATAGCCTGCTGTCACTCAAGCTCAGTGTTCTTTCTTCCCTTCCCCTTTAACGCTAGGGGTATCCCATTACAGCTGGAGAGTCAACCCACGCTGATTGGAAAATCCCGCCCGTTACTGTCCAGGGTCAGGGCAGAGCGGCAGCCAATGAGGTGAGCTACCAGAGGGCGGGCTGATCCCGGGGAACCTCACTCCGTGAGCGAGCCAGCGCGTGGGGAGCGGGCGGGTGGGGCGGGGAGTCACACAAGTGCATAACTCATAATCAGATGGTGGTGCAGAGAGGCGATTGGGTTTGCTAATTCATCGAGCTGGTGGTGCACTAGCCCGCACACAGTCCTTCCCTGCCAGAGAATCACCTGCAACGGCTTCTCTTCCCGCTCCCGCATCATTACCTCTGGTGTCCCCCAAGGATCTATCCTTGGCCCCCTCCTATTTCTCATCTACATGTTGCCCCTTGGCGACATCATCCGAAAACACAGCGTCAGTTTCCACATGTACGCTGACAACACCCAGCTCTACCACACTACTTCTTCTCTCGCCCCCTTCACGGTCTCTAAATTGTCAGACTGCTTGTCCGACATACAGTACTGGATGAGCAGAAATTTTCTCCAATTAAATATTGGGAAAACTGAAGCCATTGTTTTCGGTCCCCGCCACAAACTCCGTTCCCTAGCCACTGACTCCATCCCTCTCCCTAACAACTGTCTGAGGCTGAACCACACTGTTCGCAACCTTGGTGTCATATTTGACCCTGAAATGAGCTTCCGACTACATATCCACAGCATAACTAAGACCGCCTATTTCCACCTCCGTAACATCACCCGTCTCCGCCCTTGCCTCAGCTCATCCGCTGCTGAAACCCTCATCCATGCCTTTGTTTCCTCTAGACTTGACTATTCCAACGCACTCCTGGCAGCCTCCCACATTCCACCCTACGTAAACTTGAGGTCATCCAAAACTCGGCTGCCCGTGTCCTAACTCGCACAAAGTCCTATTCACCCATCTCCCCTAAGCTCGCTGACCTATATTGGCTCCTAGTTAAGTAACGCCTTGTTTTCAAAATTCTCATCCTTGTTTTCAAATCCCTCCATGGCCTTGCCCCTCCCATTCTCTGTAATCTCCTCCAGCCCCACAACCTCCTGAGATAACTGCACTCCTCTAATTCTGCCCTCTTGAGCATCCCTGATTATAATCGCTCAACCTTTGGTGGCCGTGCCTTCTGTTGTCTAGGCCCGAAGCTCTGGAATTCCCTGCCTAAACCTCTCCGCCTCGCTACCTCTCTTTCCTCCTTTAAGACGCTCCTTAAATCCTACCTCTTTGACCAAGCTTTTGGTTACCTGCCCTAATTTATCCTTATGTGGATCGGTGTCAAATTTTTTTGTCTTAAAATACTCCTGTGAAGCGCCTTGGGACGTTTTACTACGTTAAAGGTGCTATATAAATACAAGCTGTTGTTGTTGCCTGCTCCGCTCCTCTGTATCTGTGCCACACCAACGGGCCCTTTACATTACTGAACCATTCCAAGTAGAGCCTTTCACTGCAGGGCACCTTCTGTGACACACAGACAGCTGTGCATGTGTCATCGTGCCCATCGTTTGAAAGTGCTGAATTGCAGCTCTCCTTTTCTCTGCCACGCACACCTCCGCAGTCAGTGAAAGACAGAGACAGAATGGTGTGTGTCCCCTGGTGAATCGAGGATTGAATCGACTGCAACGGCACAGAGGCCGGGGTAGAGTTTGGTCTCAGATTTTCCCCGTAAATGAGGCGCGGTTTTGAAGCAGCAATGTAGTCTGGGCTCCGTCCGGAGTGCTTCTGGAGAGGTTCGGAGGCTCCAGAGGTCGAATGGCACCTGCACCACCCTATCCTGCACCACTAGAGGACAGGCTAACATCAACATGTGTCGGCAGGAGAGCCAAGGAAGGTCAGAGAGACAGCAAACTCCCTCGCACAGTGACATCAATGTGCTCACCATTCACACAGTCGAAACCAAAATTATTAGCGGTCGGTGTCGAATTCTCAACACCTGAATCATATAGGCGTATCTGGAGAATATTCACTTCACAAAGATCTCCCTGCAAGATTTCCCAGTAAGTTTGAAAGGCTCTTTACAATGGGCCCTCAGCCAACAGCAACTCACCAACAAGGGACAGTGTCTGAAACAAAAGTACACAATGTGTAGAGATATCAGGATAGGTGTCAGCCCTGGCTTAGTGGGTCGCACTCTTGTCTCTGAGTCAGAAAGTTGTGGGTTCGAGCCCAACTCCAGACACTTGAGCACAAAATCCAGGCTAACACTCCAATGCAGTACTGAGGGAGCGCTGCACTGTCGGAGGGGCAGTACTGAGGGAGCGCTGCACTGTCGGAGGGGCAGTACTGAGGGAGCGCTGCACTGTCGGAGGGACAGTACTGAGGGAGCGCTGCACTGTCGGAGGGGCAGTACTGAGGGAGCGCTGCACTGTCGGAGGGACAGTACTGAGGGAGCGCTGCACTGTCGGAGCGGCAGTGCTGAGGGAGCGCTGCACTGTCAGAGGGATAGTACTGAGGGAGCGCTGCACTGTCAGAGGGGCAGTGCTGAGGGAGCGCTGCACTGTCAGAGGGATAGTACTGAGGGAGCGCTGCACTGTCAGAGGGGCAGTACTGATGGAGTGCTACATTGTTAGAGATGCCGTCTTTCAAATGCAATGTTAAACCAAGGCTCTCTCAGGTGAGCGTAAAAGATCCCACGGCACTATTTTGAAGAGCAGGGGAGTTATCCCCGGTGTCCTGGCCAATTTTTGTAATAAACATCACTAAAACAGATTATCTGGTCATTATCACATTGCTGTTTGTGGGAGCTTGCTGTGCACAAATTGGCTGCCGCGTTTCCTACATTACAACAGTGACTACACTTCAAAAGCACTTAATCGGCTGTAAAGCGCCTTGGGACGTCCTGAGGTTGTGCAAGGCGCTATATAACTTCTTTACACGATTAACACTTCAAACAGGGCAGTCCCGTCCTACGTTCACTCACTTTGCCCTTGGACTTAAGATGGCAAGCCTGCTTCTCCGATGTTCCAGTCAGTGCTCAGAGCGATACTAAACCAAACAGACCAGAAGGTCTCAGATTCTACCCTCGGTCTGTGTTGAGTTTGCTGATCTTAACCTAGGCAGCAGTTGGCTGGAACAATTGGTTTAACATTCCTGGGTTAGGGAGGAGGAAAATCAGCCGAGAGTCCAGCTCCTGGGGAGGGTAATTTCCACCTTCACCAGTTGGGCTCTGATGGAGCCCCAATTTCATTTCCTTGAGCTCGGGCGGGTTGTCTGATGGGTGGTCGATCTGCTGCATCGGATTCTTTCCCAAGTGTTGAGAATGACACTCCTGATCTCTATCCAGTGACTCCTCCGAGAAACAGCACAGGTGGGCGAGGACAGGACGTGGCAGAGCTGCGATACTCGACACAGGCTGCCGGCCATGCACTGTCTAGGCTCCCACACGGAGAATGGCCACTTGGCTGAAGGTGTGAGAGAGGGAACCCAGGGCTAGTGGAATCGCACCCTAGCCAGAGTCAGCGCCTTTCGAGCAGGTGATGAAAATAAAGGGGAAAAAGCTGAGAAAAGGCTGACTGTAATTTTTTGCAAATAACTTCAGAGAATCATAGAACGATACAGCACAGAAGGAGGCCATTCGACTCTTTGGTAGATCTATCCAATTAGTCCCACTCCCCCTCACTCTTTCCCCACAGCCCTGCAAATTTCTAACTTTCAAGTATTTATCTAATTAAGACCCCTTTCAAAGAGGGAGTCTCTCCATCAGACCCTCTTTTTAAATCCAGATACCGTAATTAACCATTCAAGCTTCTCTCAAACAGTTTCTGATGCCCCTCCACCAGTTTGCAGTCTTTATTAGTCTACTGATATCAATTTGCCTCTGAATAACCCTCCTGGGTAGATGATGAATGTGTAATTCATACATTCCACTTTCCTCTCTTCTTGGTTCCAGCTTGTGTTTCTTTTATAAATATTTATCCCGTACCCCGGCAGGCTACACGTGCCAAATAATCGGCAAATTCTCTGCAAGCCAGATATCGCCTCATATCCTGCCTGGGTCAAGCATCTCGCGGTACAGCTATGCAGCCCTGTGCCAATCTACATTCCAGCCATTCAAACATTTTCTTTTCCTCAATGCTTGTTTCATTAGATCAGGAAATAAAAGCATCTTTAAAAAAAAAAACAGGCTTTAATCCATTACTAACAAAATAAAGAGTGCTGGAAGAAATTGATTTCACGATGGATGGAATTCACTTTTCTGCCATCCTGTCAACTCAGAGTTGAGTGCGTCAGCTCGGCTCCGTCAGTAGCACACTTGACTCTGAGTGTGAAGGTTGTGAGTTCAAGTCCCACCCTAGGACTTAAATCCTACATTACAGCAGTGACTACACTTCAAAGAGTACTTCGTTGGCTGTGAAGTGCTTTGCAACATCCTGAGGTTGTGAAAGGCGCTATAGAAATGCAAGATCTTTCTTCAACAAAACCAACACCACAACAACTTGTATTTATACAGTGCCTTTAACGTAGTAAAACGTCCCAAGGCGCTTCACAGGAGCGATTATCAAACAAAATTTGACACCGAACCACATAAAGAGATATTAGGGCAGGTGACCAAAAGCTTGGTCAAAATGGTAGGTTTTAAGGAGCATCTTAAAGGTGGAAAGAGAGGTAGAGAGGCGGAGAGGTTTAGGGAGGGAATTCCAGAGCTTAGGGCCCAGGCGGCTGAAGGCACGGCCACCAATGGTGGGGCGATTATAATCAGGGATGTTCAAGAGGCCTGAATTGGAGGAGCGCAGAGATCTCACGGGGGGGGGGGAGGGGGGGGTTGTGGGGCTGGAAGAGATTACAGAGATAGGGAGGGGCGAGGCCATGGAGAGATTTGAAAACAAGGATGAGAATTTTGAAATCGAGGTGTTGCTTAACCGGGAGCCGAGGTAGGTCAGCGAGCACAGGGGTGATGGGCGAACCTAGGCTGACACTTTGGGGAGCGCTGCAGTGTTGGGAGATACCATCCTTAAGATAGGATGTTAAACCGATGTCCAGTCGGCCTGTTTGTGTGGATCTTAGTGACGCTGAGACATGGATCTGTTACAGGAGGGGGTTTATTTCCATGTCCCATGGGTTCAGCAATTGGAACACCAGCCTGCTCCTGTTCCCAGGATTTACTGAGCACCCACAGTTACCCAGCTAGCACTGAAGATCCATGTCCATAAGACAGTGACTCACAGCTGGGTGGTAACAGTGGTGCCACTGGGGCGCTGTGACTCCCTCCCCCGATCTACAGACGAAGCGGATTCCATCGCACTAAACGCCAAGACAAACAGAAGCACTTCTATCTGAAGAATGGCGGAGAAGTAAGAACAAATAAAGAGAGGCAGAGAAATGCAGGACAAGAGAAAGACACAACGAGAGAGACAGGAAAAGAGAAACAGACGGATATAGGCAGCGAAAGAAAGAGAAAGGGAGAGATTTAGGGAACAAATTTCCTCGAGGGGGTTCCTGCGAAACTGCTGTACCTTCAGTGGGAGCTCAGTGAGATCCTCGTTTACACGTCGAATGGGTTTCTGCTGAAGTTACAGTGGTGAAGAGAGAGAAAGAAACGGATAGAGAGGGAAAGAAGAGGAGTGAGGGGGAGAAGGAGAAAGAAAAAAGGAGATAAAGTGAGAGGAAGAGAAGAAAAGAAAAATACAGTGAAGAGATAAAGGGGAAAGAAAGAGTAAGAGAACGAGAAAGAAAGAGAGACACAAAACAGCAGTAAGAAAGAGTGAGAGAGATTGAGACACAGCCAGAGAGAGAGAACGACAGTGAGAGAGAGTGAAAGAGTGAAGGAGTGAAGGAGTGATAAAACCTGGTGAGTAACTGCAGAAGAGCAACACCGAAGGGAGTTTAAAGAGACAGGGAGAGAAAGGTAGCTAGTGAGGAGAGATCGTAACTGAGAGACGAGAATTTGAGAAAGAGAATAAAATGTCAGAAGGAGCAGTAATTAGTGTACTACAATTGGCCACAGTGCCATCATTCCTTATCACCATCACTGTCCAGTGACTCATGGTGAAAAATGCGTGTGTGTGCAAGTGCTTGTGAGTGTGTGAGTGTGTGTGCATGAGTGTGTGCGTGTGAGCGTATGTGTGCGTGATTGTTTGTGCGTGTGTGTGTGTATGAGCGTGTGTGCTTGTGAGTGTGTGTGTGCATGATTGTTTGTGCATGCATATGAGCGTGTGTGCATGTGTATGAGCGTGAGTGCATGTGTCTGTGTGTGAGTGAGTGAGTGTGCGCGTGTGCGGGTGAGTGAGTGTGTGCGCATGTGAGTGTGAGTGTGTGCGAGTGTGAGTGTGTGTGAGTGTGTGCGTGTGTGTGTGTGAGTGCGTGTGTGTGTGTGTATGAGCGTGTGTGTGAGTGTGTGCGTGTGAGTGAGTGTGTGTGTGCGCGTGAGTGTGAGTGTGAGTGTGTGTGTGTGTATGAGCGTGTGTGTGTGTGTATGAGCGTGTGTGAGTGTGAGCGTGTGCGTGCGTGTGCGTGAGTGTGTGTGTGTGAGTGTGTGTGTGAGCGTGTGTGAGTGTGAGCGTGTGCGTGCATGTGCATGAGTGAGAGTGTGTGCGCGTGAGTGAGTGTGAGTGTGAGCGTGTGTGTGCGTGTGCATGTGTGTGTGAGAGTGTGTGAGTGTGTGTATGAGCGTGTGAGTGTGTGTGTGTGCGCGTGCGTGTGTGTGAGTGTGTGTGTGAGTGTGAGTGAGTGTGTGTATGAGCGTGTGAGCGTGTGTGTGTGCGCGTGCGTGTGTGTGAGTGTGTGTGTGAGTGAGTGTGTGCATGTGCGTGTGAGAGTGAGAGTGTGTGAGTGTGAGTGTGTGAGTGTGTGTATGAGCGTGTGAGTGTGTGTGTGTGCGCGTGCGTGTGTGTGAGTGTGTGTGTGAGTGAGTGTGTGCATGTGCGTGTGAGAGTGAGAGTGTGTGAGTGTGAGTGTGTGAGTGTGAGTGTGAGTGTGCGCAGGGATGCCGAATGGGACAGGACTGGTTGTGTTGTTTTTTTCACACACAAAGAACGAGCACCTGGGTGAAGTAGTAGTGTGCGGAATTGTACCTCAGCAAGAGCCAGGAGAAGAGGGGGAGAGAACTGGAGGAATAAAAGGACCAGAAAGTAGTGGAAGAATGTGCGTAAGAGGGAGAAGCTCTTGTAAATGTGAACAGCCCATAAACACAGTGAACAAGGCAGGAACTGGAACAAATTGGTACATTGGCAGCAACAGTAGCGTTGTGTTAATTTGCCTTCACTGCTAGTCTGCCTGAGAACTAAATGAAAGCGTATAATTAATTGCTCTCCTGCTTCCCATTTTCCTCTGACAACCCATAAATTTTATTTTATACACACTTTCATTGACATTTTCAAGTTTCAGGCATAATAATTACCAGAGTATAACACCTTCATTTTGTGGTAGCAGTAACTGGCTGATTGACGAGTAAGTTGA
This sequence comes from Squalus acanthias, assembly GCA_030390025.1. Taxonomy (NCBI): domain Eukaryota; kingdom Metazoa; phylum Chordata; class Chondrichthyes; order Squaliformes; family Squalidae; genus Squalus; species Squalus acanthias. The sequence goes on from CM059441.1 coordinate 30,855,840, forward strand.
ATAAGGTGCAGTAAAAAGGTTGATGGCATTAATTGCTCCTATAATCTAATATCACAAAAGGCAGAAAAAAAATGACACGGCGGCGCGAGTCTCGCAATCCGACACCGCGTCTCCACAATCACAGAAACAAAGCAAAACCCGCCTTCTCCCAAAATAACCTCGCATCTTGATAGCTGCCACACACTCAAAAACCCCCAGACTGTTTCATTTCCAGATGCTTTGTTCATTGTCGCGGTTAAGGGTTTAACCGTGAATAGCCTTTGACTTTACCCGGACCCAATTAGAAACGAGCAAACTGAAATCTCTTTATTTTTGTTCTGCTCCTTCAGTTGGTGAGTTGCCAACTCGGGTTGGCGGTATTCCTGGAGGTTTCGTGCCTCTGAACAGCTCGCCCAGTCACACAGACATTTCTTCCCCCATCTCCAATATCTTTCAAACTAATAAGCGAAGGTGTTCAAAGAAAATGCAAAACAAAACACACACAATTATTTTTTTAAATGTGCCTTGATGATTTTTCACCCGGAGTTGCTCACAGCGCAGTGTCCAGCACATTAATCTCCAATTCCTGGCGGCTCATCACAATCCTGGAGGCTTGGCAAGCAGGGGCTGATAGTTTAGTCGGTGCGTTCACCGGGTGGTGCGCTCGGCCGGAGCGACTGACCTCTGTCAGAGCCGTCGCTGTGTGACGATTGGTCTCGCCGCAGCTGGAGGGGGAGCTGATCGAGTCGCGGCTCCTGGTCCCATCGCCCGCCAGCGATCACCGCGGGAAAGTGCGCGACGAGGACATCCGGCGAGGACAGGCTGGCGCTCAGCGCTAAGGCCCCCTGTGGCCGAATAGTCTGGCCGCAGAGCCCACACGCGAAGGAACGCCAGCGGGGCTGGGTATTAGAGGAGAAGGCAGCGACCAAAATAATCCCGGTTATTTTCTTGTCTCCACCTATTGTGGCCCAAATTGAGAACAAGTCTCATGACTACACGCTGGCGGGCGATGGGACGAGGAACTGTGGCTCAATCAGCTCCCCCTCCAGCTGCTGTGAGACCAATCGGAACACAGCGACGGCTCTGACTGAGGACAGTCACTCCGGCCGAGCGCACCACCCGGTGAACACACCGACTAAACTATCAGCAGTGATTGCAGGCATGCAAGAGTAAACCCACTCCGTCCTCCACCAGTGTCAGTGTCAAACATTCCTAGGGCAGCTACAGCAGGGCAGTGTGAAGCTTCCTTCAGCTTTAAAAATTCCCTAAGCTCTGAAATTCTCTCCCTAAACCTCTCCGACTCAATTTTTATCTGATAACACTCCCGTGAAGCGCCCTGGGACGTTTTACTACGTTAAAGGCGCTATATAAATTCAAGTCGTTGTTGAAGTTGTAAGATGGGACCTACATAAACCTAAAATTACTTTTTAAACTGTCAGGGTGCTAAAAGTGGCTCCTATGTGGTCCAATACCATGAGAAAGTACTTTGCTTTTTGTACCTCTTGTTCCCATGTGGCTTGTGGTTGAAATATAGTTCCTGATTTTCTAGCATCGATGCCTCAGAATCACATCAACCGTTGGAAGCCAGCCTACGAGAGTAGGAGGCTCTTCCCCGTCCCAGCCCACACTTCAAATCTTACAGCACAGAAGGAGGCCATTCAGCCCATCGTGCCTGTGCCGGCTCTTTGAAAGAGCTCTCCTATTAGTTCCACTCCCCTGCTCTTTCCCCATAGCCCTGTAAATTTCCCCTTTTCAAGTATTTATCCAATTCCCTTCTGAAAGCTACTATTGAATTTGCTTCCACCGCCCTTTCAGGCAGCACATTCCAATTCACAACAACTCGCTGCATAAAAAAAATTCTCCTCATCTCCCCTCTGGTTCTTTTGCCAATTATCTTAAATCTGTGCCCTCTGGTTACCGACCCTCCTGCCACTGGAAACAGCTTCTCCTTCGCGACTCTATCGAAACCATTCATAATTTTGAACAACTCTATCAAATCTCCCCTTAACCTTCTCTGCTCTCAGGAGAACAACCCCAGCTTCTCCATGTAACTGAAGTCCCTCATCCCTGGAACCATTCTGGTCAATCTCGCCTCTCCCCTCCTCTCCTGAAGGCGTTGATTGATGGTAGGCTACGGTTCCACATTGCTGACACATCGCCCAGTTGCCAGTGCGTGAACCTGAACAATGAGGGTCAGCAGAGTGTTTGATCCACGAGAGTCGCACCTGCGCTGACCCCGATCCCGACCTCACCCGATCAATACGTGTCCGCGTTTTCCACCAGGAGTCACTGGGTGCCGATCGGGAGCGGGAACCCTGCCTGATTTTTCCACGCAACAGCTCAGCATTGCTGGTGCCAAACTGTTCCACCCCTCCTGAGACCAGACAAAAAAAGACTTGCATTCACTCCCTCCACCACCGGTGTACCGTGGCTGCAGTGTGTACCATCTACAAGATGCACTGCAGCAACTCGCCAAGGCTTCTTCGGCAGCACCTCCCAAACCCACGACCTCTTCCACCTAGAAGGACAAGGGCAGCAGGCGCATGGGAACACCACCACCTCCAAGTTCCACTCCAAGTCACACACTGTCCTGATTTGGAAGTATATCGCCGATCCTTCATCGTCGCTGGGTCAAAGTCCTGGAACTCCCTCCCTAACAGCACTGTGGGAGCACCTTCACCACACGGACTGCAGCGGTTCAAGAAGGTGGCTCACCACCACCTTCTCAAGGGGCAGTAAGGGATGGGCAATAAATGCTGGCCTCGCCAGCGACGCCCAGATCCCAGGAACACATTTTAAAAAAAATTCTAACACCTTCAGCACAAACCAAAGTGCTTTACAGCCAATGAAGTACATTCACTGGTGTAATGTAGGAAACATGGCAGCCAATTTGCGTACAGCAAGATCCCACAAACAGCAATGAGTTAACCTCAGACAGTGCAGCACTCCCTCAGTACTACACTGGAGTGTCAGCACAGATTTTATGCTCAAGTCTCTAGTGGGACCACAAACCTACAACCCTTCTGACCTCAGAGGTGAGAGCGCTGCCCACTGAGCCACAGCTGACACAGACGGCAGACTGAACCTGGAACCTGGAACCTTTCTGTCTGTGTGGCTATCAGAAAGGGGCCACAAATTGAGCTGTCAGGAGAGCAGAAAGTAAAATGGTTTACAGACGATGCGAGGTTACTCCGCAGTGAAATCGCAGAGGCACAAAATGTACCTGCAGACGCCGAGCCTTCCTGGGCTAAGCAGGAATTTACATAATTCAGCCTGAATTCAGTTGCTGTCAAATTGACAGAATTTCTGCTGATGCCTGACTTCGGCACCTATTCACATGTATTTTGCCATTAAAAAAAATTTAATCTCTCCCAGTATTAGCTGCACAAAGGCTCTGCTGCCCATTAAACCTGCCAATTAAATCCACTGTTAATGGAGCCCAGAATTTCAAACTGGATTATTGGGTTTTAGTGATTTAAAAGAGATTCTGAACCGGTTATGGAGACCGATGCCCAGTTTCAAGGTTGAGCTTAAGACCAGTCCCTGGCTCGGTCGGATGAATGCACTGGCCGATGTTCCCCACCGCCCCGGCCCGACCGTCCCAGCTTTGCTGCCAGGGCTGCAGTCAGGAGGTAGACCTGGCCTGTGTCTGTGGGCTCGGGGGAAGGGCGGAAATAAGCAGTCAGGGTTCCGTCTCCTGACTGTGATCCATTCATTCCTGCTGGTAAATAGCTGTGCAGGTGGAGAGATTGGGTAAGGATGGGATTGGGCTTTGCTGTGAGATTCTCTAACATCCAATATCCTGCCAATGCGCTATGTGTGTGTGAGCCCTGACAGTGACTGTTGGCAGGATATTGGACTGTGGAGGGCTTCGCCGCCAATCCTGTCCTCACTTGCAATAAGAATGTAAGAAATAGGAGTAGGAGGAGGCCATTCGGCCCCTCGAGCCTGCTCTGTCAGTCAATAAGATCATGATCTTCGACCTCAACTCCACTTGACATCCGCACACATACGACCCCTAGCAGTGGTCACTGGACAGCGATCAGTAGCGAGAATCCTGGATGATTTACTCCCTCCCTAGCCCCGGACAACAGGCACACAGCCCCAAAACCACAGAAACCTGGGATCTTGCTTGTTGGTGTGGCTTGGTACAGAGGAGCAAACAGGTGATGGGGTAAACGAGTTTCCAGTGTTACCATTGATGACAATTTAAACACACAGAACTTATGTTCCACGTAATGTGTGTGAGAGAGAGCTAGTCAGAAAGCGACACTGAGAAAGAGTTGGACACAGAGTGTGAGAGAAAAACAGAAAGAGAGAGTGGGGGGGCGACAACCACAAATTGTCACTGATCACTATCCAATGACTGGTTGGAAAATGCATGTTGTGTGAGGGCGGCATCAGGCTTGGGAGGGCGATCAGGGGGAAAGAGAGAGACTGAGACACAGAAAAAGAGAGAAACAGAGAGGTGATCAGGGTGGGAAAGAGAGAGACTGAGACACACAGAAAAAGAGAGAAACAGAGAGAGAGAAGGTGATCAGGGTGGGAAAGAGAGAGACTGAGACACAGAAAAAGAGAGAAACAGAGAGAGAGGTGATCATGGTGGAAAAGAGAGAGACTGAGACACACAAAGAGAGAAAGAGAGAGACAGAGAGAGAGAGAGACAGGCCGAGAGCAGAGAAAGTGGCCAATACTCTATACACCGACATGTCAATGTAAGATAATGAACCTCTCGCCCGTAAGACATTGCCCCCTCCCCCTGTCTCCTGCGGTCTAGTCTGACCCTGGCTACCTTCTCCTTGTCCCGACAAGTGAGCTGACCCTGTGCTGGGTGCACACTGATGTTCCTTCATTTATCTGTGCAGATCTCTTGTTTATTATTGTAGACTTTTACCTTCTGTGACCTGACAGCACAGCGATGCCTGTCCCTGTGCACCAATAATGTCCTGTTGCATCGTGAACACACCAAAGGGAATAAATAAATAATACTGAACAAACATTCCTTCTCATTGTAAAATGCATAATTAAAATTCGAGGTAATTACCGAGTACTCATTAAAACAATGCTAATTAGCTACATGAGTGGCCTTTATTCAATTAACACCCACAACAAACAATGTTTCCGAATCACTTAGCATACACACTGTTAGATTATTGCCACATATTCTTCTCATTTAAATTCTCCTTGGCTAATCCCAGGACTATTACTGAATCTAAGCGAGTGGCTGAGGGAACAGCAAGTCTCCACAACAGCTTCCCCGGGAGCTCAAAGCTCCAGAAAGAAGGACTAGAATGGGACCGAGCATTTCAAATTGGATTCTAATGAGAAGACATCCACACTGCCTCTGAAGACTTTGTAGGATCATTAAGATGCTTGTGGCATGACCAGAGTCACTGACGAGGTTTCTTTAATTGACAGAGGTCAAACTCAACACGGAGCAGAAGAAAAGCGAAAGCTAAAATAGATGTGCAAAGCTGTGCCGGGCGGCGTGCTGTGAAACGGAGTAATTACAATGACTGTTTGAAGAGCCTCGCAAACCTGATTAATAAAAAGAAGAGGAAAGAAAGTTGGAACAATGTCCCAATGGCTCAGGCGCTGCGAAAATGCTTTAGTCTTTTCTTTCTGAAGGAATGATGGACGTGCAGATGACTCGAGGGGTGGAAACAAGCTCCCCACACACCCTGACACTGCCCGGTCAGACCTGCCCTCATTGTCCTGGCGCTGGCTTCTCCACAGCGACACCAGCTCAAACATTTGCTGCTTTCCTTCCTTTGGGGCAAGTTGCAGTTTGGGTCCCGATCGATGGCGACCCACCAGAGAGCATCAAGCTGTGTAGAGGCTTTACTGAGTGCCCGCCATACAACCCCTCTCCCTCCAGTCTACCTGTGGTGACACAGCTCAGACATCCTCCCCTCACACTGCGGACCTCTCTCCCTGAATCTCCGCCCCCTGCTTAACCCCCACCCACCCCCTGCTAAACCCCCACCCCATGGTAACCCCCACCCCCCACCCACCCCCTGCTAAACCCCCACCCCATGGTAACCCCCACCCACCCCCTGCTAAACCCCCACCCCATGGTAAACTCCCGCCCCCCACCCACCCCCTGCTAAATCCCCACCCCCTGCTAAACCCCCACCCCATGGCAACCCCACCACCCCCTGCTAAACCCCCACCCCATGATAACCCCCCACCCCATGGTAACCCCCCACCCCACCCCCCGCCCCTGCTAAACTCCCACCCCATGGTAACCCCCCACCCCCCCCGCCCCCTGCTAAACACCCACCCCATGGTAACCCCCCACCCCCTGCTAAACCCCCACCCCATGGTAACCCCCAGCCCCCACCCACCCCCTGCTAAATCCCCACCCCCTGCTAAACCCCCACCCCATGGTAACCCCCCACCCCCTCCTAAAACCCCACCCCATGGTAACCCCCCGCCCTTTGCTAAACTCCCGCCCCATGGTAACCCCCCACCCCATGGTAACCCCCCCGCCCCCTGCTAATACCCCCACCCCATGGTAACCCCCCCGCCCCCTGCTAACACTCCCACCCCATGGTAACCCCCCGCCCTTTGCTAAACTCCCGCCCTATGGTAAACCCCCCCACCCCTTGCGAAAACCCTCCTCCCCTTGCTAACCCCCCACCCCCTGCTAATCCCTCACCCCCTGCTAATCCCCCACCCCCTGCTAACCCCCTCACCCCCTGCTAAACCCCCCCACCCCCTGCTAAACCCCCCCACCCCCTGCTAAACCCCCACCCCCTGCTAACCCCCCCACCCCCTTCTAAACCCCCCCACCCCCTGCTAACCCCCCCACTCCCTTGCTAATACCCCCACCCACACACACTTTCAAATATCTCCCTAAAATCTATCCCTTTAAGCCCAACCGAGGGCACCTCCCCGATTTCTCTCTGCCCCTGCTCGAGTCCGACCTCCCTCCTCTCAGTCACCGTGGGATATGTTGCTATGTTAAAGGTGCTGAATTAAAAGTGGGTTGACATTGGGGGTCACTCCGTCCCCAGAATCCGACCATTGGTCTGCATTGTGGTTCTCCAGACGGGCGTCCTGGGAACGGATCCCCAGGTACTCGGGTCCGACATGCTCATCGTCATCACCGACGATATTGCGTGAAACACAAGAGCAAAACGCTTGAACTCCTGACAGAAGTGTGTAAAACCAGGTGTGCACACTCGCCACAAGGAACGGCACAATCAGGAAGAGCAGTGGGCAAAAAACCATCATCAAAATTACATTAAAAACTATTCCTTTGACTCATTTGATCTCATCCATCCCAGCAACCAATTCTACCGCTTCCCATTACAGCTTGTAACACCCATCTGAACAGGCTCATCCGAAAGACAGCACCTCTGACAGTGCAGCGCTCCATCAGTACTGACGCTCCGACAGTGCAGCACTCCCTCAGTACTGCCCCTCCGACAGTGCAGCACTCCCTCAGTACAGCCCTTCCGACAGTGCAGCGCTCCCTCAGTACTGCCCCTCCGAAAGTGCAGCACTCCCTCAGTACAGCCCCTCCGACAGTGCAGCGCTCCCTCAGTACTGCCCCTCGGACAGTGCAGCACTCCCTCAGTACAGCCCCTCCGACAGTGCAGCGCTCCCTCAGTACTGCCCCTCCGACAGTGAGGCACTCCCTCAGTACTGCCCCTCCGACAGTGCAGCACTCCCTCAGTACTGACCCTCCGACAGTGCAGCGCTCCCTCAGTACTGACCCTCCGACAGTGCAGCGCTCCCTCAGTACTGCCCCTCCGACAGTGCTACCCCACACCCCTCACTGTAACACGCTGATATACCCCACACCCCTCACTGTAACACGCTGATATACCCCACACCCCTCACTGTAACACACTGATATACCCCACACCCCTCACTGTAACACACTGATATACCCCACACCCCTCACTGTAACACACTGATATACCCCACACCCCTCACTGTAACACACTGATATACCCCACACCCCTCACTGTAACACTCTGATATACCCCACACCACTCACTGTAACACTCTGATATACCCCACACCCCTCACTGTAACACTCTGATATACCCCACACCCCTCACTGTAACACTCTGATATACCCCATACCCCTCACTGTAACACAGTGATATACCCCACACCCCTCACTGTAACACACTGATATACCCCACACCCCTCACTGTAACACTCTGATATACCCCATACCCCTCACTGTAACACTCTGATATACCCCACACCCCTCACTGTAACACTCTGATATACCCCACACCCCTCACTGTAACACTCTGATATACCCCACACCACTCACTGTAACACTCTGATATACCCCACACCCCTCACTGTAACACTCTGATATAATCCACACCCCTCACTGTAACACTCTGATATACCCCACACCCTCACTGTAACACTCTGATATACCCCACACCCCTCACTGTAACACTCTGATATACCCCACACCCCTCACTGTAACACTCTGATATACCCCATACCCCTCACTGTAACACTCTGATATACCCCATACCCCTCATTGTAACACTCTCTGGATAAATACTTAAAAAGGAATCATTTACAGGGCTCTGGGGAAAGAGCAGAGGAGAGGGACTAATTGGAGAGCTCTTTCAAAGAGCCGGCACAGGCACGATGGGCTGAATGGCCTCCTGCTGTGCTGTAGGATTCTGTGTCTCTATCAACACATGAGTACCTGTAGCTGGCCTGACTGTGGTCGCCTGCCCTGCAGGGATTTCCTTTTCCTGAGGCGCGAGCACTGGCCAATGTTCCCTCTAATTTTTTTCCGTGTGCGATGGTTTTAGTGGCCGCGCTTGCACGGTATCTTTTCCAGCGGCAGCAGCTGGTGAGCGGCCTGCGCGGGTCCTCGCGATTGGTGGGCGGCCGCGCACCTTAGGGGGAACGTTGACACTGGCCACCCCACACTGCGGAGCCAGGCTACCAGCGGCCCTTCATTCTTAGTTTAGTTTTTAATCACCAACAGTTGAAAATCACAGCATTCAGGAGCTGGTGCCTCTCAATGCCCTGCCCTTTACGTGATGTTATCTGGAAAAGCAGCAGGAACTGGCCCAGTGCTGTGTGCTTGTAGGGTTCACCGCTTTCGTCAATCGGAGGTGGAAGAGCCCCTGACACTATTGGAAGAAGAGCAGAGGAGTTCTCCCGCTGTCCTGGTCAATATTCCTTCCTCAACCAAAAATAGATTAACTGGTCATTTATCTCATTTGCTGTTTGTGGGATCTTGCTGTCTCAGTTGCTAGGCTTAACACACACAGCTTGGGGTCTTGAAGCCTTGTCTTCTGCCACACTGAGCCTCAACTCTCCTGGTGAAATAAGAAAGAACTTGCATTTATATAGCGTCTTGTCACATGCTCAGGTCGTCCCAAAGAGCTTCACGGCCAATGAATCGTTTGGAAGTGCAGTCACTGTTAATATGTAGGAAATGCGGTCACCAATCTGCCTACAGCAAGATCCCACAAACAACAACAACAACAACTTGTATTTACATAGCACCCTTAACGTAGCAAAAATCCCAAGGCGCTTCACAGGAGTGTTGTAAGACAAACAAAATTGACACCGAGCCACATAAGAAATTAGGACAGCTTGGTCAAAGAGGTAAGTTTTAAGGAGCGTCTTAAAGGAGGAAAGAGAGGTAGCGAGGCGGAGAGGTTTAGGCAGGGAATTCCAGAGCTTAGGGCCGAGGGAACAGAAGGCACGGCCACCAAAGGTTGAGCGATTATAATCAGAGATGCTCAAGAGGCCAGAATTAGAGGAGCGCAGATATCTCGGAGGGTTGTTGTGAGGTTGAAGGAGATTACAGAGATAGGGAGGGGCGAGGCCATGGAGGGATTTGAAAACAAGGATGAGAATTTTGAAATTGAGGCGCTGCTTAACCGGGAGCCAATGTAGGTCAGTGAGCACAGGGGTGATGGGCGAACGGGACTTGGTGTGAGTTAGGACACGGGGGCAGCCGAGTTTTGGATGACCTCAAATTTACGTAGGGTAGAATGTGGGAGGCCAGCCAGGAGTACATTGGAATAGTCCAGACTAGAGGTAACAAAGGCATGGATGAGGGTTTCAGCAGCGGCTGAGCTGAGGCAGGGGCGGAGACGGGCGATGTTACGGAGGTGGAAATAGGCGGTCTTAGTTATGCTGCGGATATGTGGTCGGAAGCTCATTTCAGGGTCAAATATGATGCCAAGGTTGCGAACAGTCTGGTTCAGCCTCAGACAGATGTTAGAGAGGGATGGAGGCCCCACAAACAGCAAATGTGATAAATGACCAGTTAATCTGTTTTTTGGTTGAGGAAGGAATATTGGCCGGGACAGCGGGAGAACTCCTCTGCTCTTCTTCCAATAGTGTGAGGGGCTCTTCCACCTCCGATTGCTCGTTCCTCAATGCGGCACTGAATAGCTCAGACCCCTAGCGGGACTTGCACCTTCGAACTCAGAGGGAGCGTGCGACCAACTGAGCCAAGCTGACACTGGTGAGAGGGATGTGTCGCTGTGGGGAGTGAGAGCCTCGATGGTGGACAAACAGAGACTCTCCCTCTCTGGATCTCTCCACGGATTGGCTGGGAGAATTTTATACATGGTGACGAGTTTCTACAGGAGTGAACACACCAGCCTGACCCCGAAATAAGATAGTTTGCCTCCCCCGCAGCCTCAGATATAAAGAGCCGAGAAACAAAAGGACATCAGAGACAGGAGCTCCCGTCTCCTAATTGTTTGAAGCAGGAAACTAATTAGCTAGACTAATTACCGTGTTAATTTTTAGCAGGTTGCATGGAGTATCTGGCTCAAGTTGACTGCTCTATTTGACTAGTCCATAAATAGAAAGAATTTGTTAAATATTTTACTAGGCCTCGCTGATTTAATTCGCTTTTTATTCTGTTGCGCGCTGTCCTTCCATTCGTTTCCGTTGCCCCTCCGCCCGGTGTCTTTTACCCGCCTGCTCATTTAATCCGGATTGAAGGCGCTCGCCACTCCTGCCCCAGCTCCCAGTTACGCCGCTACTTCCCTGCTCCCACCTCATCGCTGCTGAGCCACAGTAAAGTGAGCTCGCTGTTCCGCCGCTGGGATCGTGAGGCTGGATTTAGCGGCGTAAATGTGTGAGGGAAGTGGAGCCGGTCACCGCTCTCCCGCCATCCGACTCAAACAAGCGCTGGTGTGAAAGCGCCTCATCTTCTGGGTGGCAGACAGGCTGCTGGCCGCACCCACACCAGGGCTGGTCTCCAAACCAACCCTCAACACCCCCATTATCTGGAGTCAAGCCGCGTCAATGGACTGCACAAACCGGCGAGGGGCCAGGGCGGCTTCGAAATGGCGTTGGCAATTTGTGTGTTCTGGCAGCAACAGACTGCCCACGGTCAGTGGAAGGGCCTACCGCCCAGCGAGGCACAGGCTAGCAACTGCGCCTGTGAGCTGGAATGACACAACTCCAGCCCTGCAGCAACAGCGCTGGGAGTGGCATCTCATCTCCACAAGCTGAGGAGCTCCAGTGAAGCCCGTGGATCACAGCCCTTGTATCCCTCAGCCCCGCCTCCAATGGCAGGTGCTGGTGTAAATAGGCTGCAGAGAGGCACGATTGACCCATTGCTTTGCCCTCACCCCAACCCCCAGTGGACATAATGGCCTTTGGCACTTCAAATCCTGTCACAACATCCAATAAATCTGCTCACGTTCACTCCCAACACATCAGAAGGTTCCAAGCTGCCTGTCCCTGCTCAGTTAGCCGATGACAATCTGACATCACAACAACTTGCATTTATATAGCGCCTTTAACGTAGTAAAACATCCCAAAGCGCTTCACAGGAGCGATTATCAAACAAAATTTGACACCGAGCCACATAAGGAGAAATTAGGGCAGGTGACCAAAAGCTTGGTCAAAGAGGTAGGTTTTAAGGAGCGTCTTAAAGGAGGAGAGAGAGGCGGAGAGGTTTAGGGAGGGAATTCCAGAGCTTGGGGCCTCGGCAGCCGAAGGCACGGCCGCCAGTGGTGGAGCGATGGAAATCGGGGATGCTGAAGAGGCCAGAATTGGAGAAGCGCAGAGATCTCAGAGGGTTGTAGGGCTGGAGGAGATTACAGATATCACAACTGGCCTTAGTGCCTCTGCGAGAGGGAGGGTGGGTAAAATTTGAGCCATGGGCATTTTCGATCACCATCCTGTGATCACTGCGGGAAGTGGCAGACACGTGTGTAAATGTCAAGAAAGGACTGGTTTGGGCTCAGCCGTGATATTCCCCCCATGGTCAAACAGCCTGTTGTTACCCCTGGTCTCGTACATGAAGAACGGTGAGGTGCCCAGCAATGTACCTCCAGGGAGAAACCGGCAGGAGGGGGGGAGGGAATAACAGAAAAAAAACAACCCAAACCAAATCATGAGTAAATAAAAAACACAACACGCACATCAAACCTTGCAACCCCTCGCCAAGACTCACAGAATGTGTGTTAGCTCCAACACAAGTTGAATCTGCTTCAAGCACCATCGCGGGGCTACGAGTTGTTCGGGGAGATGTTGTCAAGTGAATGTTCGATCCGTTGTAATTCGGTTGCCTTTGGAAAGGGATATAGTAACACCGATACATCTCTCCAATATTGAGGGACGGGGCGATGGGGATCATATCTAACCAGAAGCTTCTTCACTGCTGAATTATTGGGGCGGTGGGGGGGAGGGGGGAAGGAAATGGTTCGTTTTACAAGGTCAAAACATTCCTTTTGAGATAGGCAGTAAATTATGATATTTAAGGCATGCGATGATTGATACGATGTCATTCAATGCTGCTTTTTCTGGATTACTGCATAATTAGCGCATACTCTTCGATTCAATGAAATAAGCCTGAAGCAGGCAGCTGTGATTCAGTGTCTGCAATTCAATAATTATGGCTTTTACCTGCTCCGATAATTGTATGCCATAAGAAATTATTGGCCAGATTAATAATCTTTAATCATTCACGTCTGCTTGCTCTGTCCTCCTCCTACAGTCACTGCAGCCAATCTTTTATTTTTAAATCCACACAAACTCTCAGACACTTTTTGACCATGGGGGGATATCACAGCTCAGCCCAAACCCGTCCTTTCTTGACATTTAAACACAAAACACAAATGGAGCATCGGCAACTTTCCCGATGCACGTTAACTCTTCGCAAGCAGCTCGAATTCTACACCACTTTCCAAAAGCAAGGAAAATCCTGACCATGTTCTGAAATATGTGAGTGAGAGTGTGTGTGACTGAGTGAGTGAGTGAGTGTGAGAGTGTGTGAGAGTGAGTGAGTGTGTGTGTGTGTGCGTGACTGAGTGAGTGAGTGAGTGTGAGAGTGTGTGAGAGTGAGTGAGTGTGTGTGTGTGTGCGTGACTGAGTGAGTGTGAGAGTGTGTGTGTATGAGAGTGTGTGTGTGTGAGAGTGTGTGCGTGACTGAGTGAGTGAGTGAGTGAGTGTGTGTGTGTGAGAGTGTGTGTGTGTGAGAGTGTGTGCGTGACTGAGTGAGTGAGTGTGTGTGACTGAGTGAGTGTGTGAGTGAGTGAGAGTGTGTGTGTGACTGAGTGAGTGAGTGAGTGAGTGTGTGTGTGACTGAGTGAGTGAGTGTGTGTGTGACTGAGTGAGTGTGTGAGTGAGTGTGTGTGTGACTAAGTGAGTGAGTGAGTGAGTGTGTGTGTGACTGAGTGAGTGTGTGAGTGAGTGAGAGTGTGTGTGTGACTGAGTGAGTGAGTGTGTGTGTGACTGAGTGAGTGTGTGAGTGAGTGAGAGTGTGTGTGTGACTGAGTGAGTGAGTGAGTGTGTGACTGAGTGTGTGAGTGAGTGAGTGAGTGTGTGTGTGAGTGTGTGTGTGACTGAGTGAGTGAGTGTGTGTGTGTGTGTGAGAGTGTGTGTGTGACTGAGTGAGTGAGTGAGTGTGTGTGTGTGTGTATGTGTGTGTGTGAGTGTGAGAGTGTGTGCGTGAGTGTGTGTGAGTGAGTGAGTGAGTGAGTGAGTGTGTGAGTGAGTGAGTGAGTGAGTGTGTGAGTGAGTGTGAGAGTGTGTGCGTGAGTGTGTGTGAGTGAGTGTGTGCGTGAGTGTGTGTGAGTGAGTGAGTGAGTGAGTGAGTGAGTGTGAGTGAGTGTGAGAGTGTGTGCGTGAGTGTGTGTGTGAGTGTGTGAGTGTGAGAGTGTGTGTGTGTGTGTGAGTGTGAGTGTGTGTGTGTGAGTGAGTGTGTGTGTGTATGAGTGAGTGTGTGTGAGTGAGTGAGTGTGTGTGTGTATGAGTCTGTGTGTGTGTGAGTGAGTGGGCGTGTGTGTGTATGAGTCAGTGTGTGTGTGTGTGAGTGAGTGTGTGTGCGTGTGTATGTGTGTGTGTGAGTGTGCGTGTGAGCATGTGTGAGCGTGTGAGCGTGTGTGCGTGTGAGCGTGTGTGTGTGTGAGAGTGTGTGTGTGAGTGAGTCCGTGTGTGTGTGTGTGTGTGTGAGTGAGTGTGTGTGCATGTGAGTGAGTGAGTGCGTGTGAGTGAGTGAGTGTGCGTGTGAGCGTGTGTGTGTGTGAGCGTGTGAGCGTGTGTGCGTGTGAGTGTGTGTGTGGGCGTGTGAGCGTGTGTGTGAATGTGTGTGCGTGTGAGCGTGCGTGTGAGTGAGTGAGTGTGTGAGTGTGTGACTATGAGTTGGGTGGGGCCACGGCCGCTATGGTGCATGCGGACTGACTGGAACGATTCCTTTGTGCCCACTCTGTTTCCCAGGTGTGTGGGGCTTTGACACGATGTTGATAGATCGTCATCTCATCTGTTGGCCCAGTTAGTCTGGTCCATGTCGTGGCCAAGTCCACGGGCCGCATGGTCAAACTATTTGTTTAACGCCGTCCAATCCTTTTTTGTGTGTATTTTTCAATTGTCTTTTAAATGTCTCCCCTCTCCTGAACATGCCGTGTGATTCTGAGGTATGTTAACACCCCTGGTAGCACCTCATCCAAACTAGCCATTCTGCATGTGTGATTCAGGACCTTGAGTATTGGCATGCTATTCAACCATGGGGGCATTACAGCAGCACTCTCACGCTGCGTTACCAGGTCAGGTACAGTAACAGAGGTCAGCCACATCTTCCAAGAATGCTCTGTACTAAGCACACCTGCCACTTACACTGACCTAAACTCTGATAAACGTTCTTGAATTGCTTACGATCAATGGCCAGGAGTACACAGTGCCCTCACCAGGAAGTGTTCCTTCACTCACCCCTTTATATGATTTCATCTCACCAAAGTCTCGCATGGAATATAACTATTCGTTGCATCCATCTGTCATCACAACCATTCTGGGTTATGCACTGATGCTCGAGTTTAACCGCACCTCATAGGGACAACAACAGCTTGTATTTATACAGCACCTTTAACGTAGTAAAATGTCCCAGGGTGCTTCACAGGAGCCATTATCAAACAAAATTTGACACGAGACACATAAGAAGATATTACTGCAGGTGACCAAAAGCTTGGTCCGTGAGCTAGGTTTTAAGGAACGTCTTAAAGGAGGAGTGAGAGGCGGAGAGGTTTAGGGAGGGAATTCCAGAGCTTAGGGCCCAGGCAGCTGAAGGCACGGCCGCCAATGGTGGAGCGATTAAAATCGGGAGATGCGCAAGAGGCCAGAATTGGAGGAGCGCAGAGATCTCGGAGGGTTCTGAGGCTGGAGGAGGTTAGAGAGACAGGGAGGGGCGAGGCCATGGAGGGATTTGAAAACAAGGATGAGAATTTTAAAATTACCATCTCATTTGCATTATATGAGTGGGTGCTTCCCCTGGCCAATGGAAATGATTTTGGTAAATGGGGTGGGGGCAGAAGATGGAGTATAACTCCAGTCCACACCCCACCTCAGGCTGTCCCATTTACACTGATTCAGGGAGCGGCCTGGGGTGGAAAGTCTCCGATTTTCTCTCCCTCCGTCCGTCTCCCCTCTCCCCTCTGTCGGTCTAACATTGTTGGTTTTCCTGCCTCTTTCTCCAAAGTTAGATTTTAAAAAAGAGAAACAAGATTGAAGCAGAGAAAAGCAGGATAAACAAGGGGAGAGAAAACGAGAGTGGGAGGGTGAAAAAAAATCCCGAAAACTGTAAATGATTAAAAAAAAACTACATATGTTTAAAGTTTAAACAGGAAAAAGAAACACAGTTCTTACTTCTCTGGTTCTGGCATAACTAAAACAAACACTCTGGTATTCAGGGCCTGAGTGGTGGAGCACTGAGCACAGAGAACATTAATAAAAACATGGCCCTTGTAAAACTAAGGGTTGCGTGCTGTCAAGCTGCTATTTTCAGAGTTCACTCAGCCTTATCAGGATCTGTACGGTGGGATTACATGTTGACAGCTCGCAGATAAATGAATGCCTTGTGTTCGATCTGTGTCCCAGGTATGGAAAGTTCAAATGGAAAATGCACCAACTCTCCTTCCGCTGCACTGGAGAACTGCTTCATTTCATAGATATTTAAAAAAATATATTTAGCACAGAAATTACCGCCGCCTTTTACTCATCTGATTTGCAAGCTGCACATGTTTTATCAGGTAAATGTGTCCCTCCCTCTTGCTCCAGCCTCACAGAGTCCCTCTCCTTAAAAAAACCCCCACAACAAATGGCCTTCAACCCACCAATCCCATAATCTGCCCTATTATGGACTCTACCCACCCATTTAATCTCCTTCCACAGCCCATGTACACTCTCCCCTATCATAGACTCTATCCACCCATTTAATCTCCTCTCACAGCCCATGTTCACTCTCCCCTATCATGGACTCTACCCACCCATTTAATCTCCTCCCACAGCCCATGTTCACTCTCCCCTATCATGGACTCTACCCACCCATTTAATCTCCTCCCACAGCCCGTGTACACTCTCCCCTATCATGGACTCTACCCACCCATTTAATCTCCTTCCACAGCCCATGTACACTCTCCCCTATCATGGACTCTACCCACCCATTGAATCTCCTCCCACAGCCCATGTACACTCTCCCCTATCATGGACTCTACCCACCCATTTAATCTCCTCCCACAGCCCATGTACACTCTCCCCTATCATGGACTCTACCCACCCATTGAATCTCCTCCCACAGCCCATGTACACTCTCCCCTATCATGGACTCTACCCACCCATTGAATCTGCTGAGAGAAAATTCTGTATGAATACGCTCTGATTCCTAAAGATAACTCAACTTTTGATAGGTGTTTGTTCTGCACAATCACTGTCCCCTGGGAAACCAAAGGACAAGATTCTGGGTATTGCAAGCTGACACTGATTGTGCGTTTCAATGACTTTGAAAGAAGGAATTTATGTGCCATTGTGATTGCTCCTATACCCTGCTGTAGAAATGGCTGCTACAGTTGGTTTCAGTCCCCCTGAGCTAGAGGGAGGAGGAATCAAATCAGCCATGGTTCCCATTCCTGCCAGACAGCAAGTGACAACAGCATGAGGCTTGGTTGGACTGTGCCCTACAATTGAATAGCCGGCCAAGACTCAGTCTGAACTCACATGAAGGTTAGCCACTTGGGGAAGGTGGTGGAGGGAGACAGGGAGCGGGGATCAAAGAATCGGCCACTTTAACAGAGGAGAAAATGAGACAGAAGAGTTCTGGAGAGGCCTGTGGGAGTTCTAGACACCAGCAGGCAGAGAGCCAGACCCAGGCTGGTCCCTGTGCTGTGTCAGACTTGGTGGCGCCGTGAGAATGACAAACAATGGGGAACTTTTCCTTTAAATCAAGAAGCCAAGGTGAAAAACTAAGGAGTATGAAGCAGACAAGATAACAAAGTAAATGAAGAAGTATTGGTTAGTTTGGAGCTTTAAAAACTTGATGTCTGTAGGAGGAAGAGCAGACTGAGGGAGGTGAGGAGTTTCACAGTGAAGAGCGGACTGAGGGAGGTGAGGAGTTTCACAGTGAAGAGCGGACTGAGGGAGGTGAGGAGTTTCACAGTGAAGAGCGGACTGAGGGAGGTGAGGAGTTTCACAGTGTAGGGTGGACTGAGGGAGGTGAGGAGTTTCACAGTGAAGAGTGGACTGAGGGAGGTGAGGAGTTTCACAGTGAAGAGCGGACTGAGGGAGGTGAGGAGTTTCACAGTGAAGAGCGGACTGAGGGAGGTGAGGAGGTTCACAGTGAAGAGTGGACTGAGGGAGGTGAGGAGGTTCACAGTGAAGAGTGGACTGAGGGAGGTGAGGAGTTTCACAGTGAAGAGTGGACTGAGGGAGGTGAGGAGGTTCACAGTGAAGAGCGGACTGAGGGAGGTGAGGAGTTTCACAGTGAAGAGCGGACTGAGGGAGGTGAGGAGTTTCACAGTGTAGGGCGGACTGAGGGAGGTGAGGAGTTTCACAGTGAAGAGTGGACTGAGGGAGGTGAGGAGTTTCAGTGTAAAGAGCAGACTGAGGGAGGTGAGGAGTTTCACAGTGTAGGGCGGACTGAGGGAGGTGAGGAGGTTCACAGTGAAGAGTGGACTGAGGGAGGTGAGGAGTTTCACAGTGAAGAGCGGACTGAGGGAGGTGAGGAGTTTCAGTGTAAAGAGTGGACTGAGGGAGGTGAGGAGGTTCACAGTGAAGAGTGGACTGAGGGAGGTGAGGAGGTTCACAGTGAAGAGTGGACTGAGGGAGGTGAGGAGTTTCACAGTGAAGAGTGGACTGAGGGAGGTGAGGAGTTTCACAGTGTAGGGCGGACTGAGGGAGGTGAGGAGGTTCACAGTGAAGAGTGGACTGAGGGAGGTGAGGAGTTTCACAGTGAAGAGTGGACTGAGGGAGGTGAGGAGTTTCACAGTGAAGAGTGGACTGAGGGAGGTGAGGAGTTTCACAGTGTAGGGCGGACTGAGGGAGGTGAGGAGTTTCACAGTGAAGAGCGGACTGAGGGAGGTGAGGAGTTTCACAGTGAAGAGCGGACTGAGGGAGGTGAGGAGTTTCACAGTGAAGAGCGGACTGAGGGAGGTGAGGAGTTTCACAGTGAAGAGCGGACTGAGGGTTCATTATTCCGCGCACACGCAGGCCAATCATAACAACTTGGCACGGAGCCGAAATACTGGTGGGTGCGAAGAACAGGTGGGTGCATACATGAAGAAGTCAAGACGCTGTCAGCCCCAGTAAACGCACTGTCTACCAGTCTCAGACAGTCTTAGCAGGGTCCAGCGTGCTCAGCTTTCACTGCGAGCAGCTGTGTGAGACCCTTGCAGCATGGGCAAGATGAAAGCTAATGTGGACTCAAACGGAAAAAGTGCCTCTCTGGGTTTCTTGTTATTAACAACACGCTCCTCTTCCCAGCGTTCTGAAATGTTCCCTCGCGCTTCGACCACAGGACATGAAGTCCACACCTCCCAGTAAATTATTCCCTAATTACAGCACCACTTCACTGATGGTGCTGGGATTCATGTGCATCAGTCAGGGAGCCGCAGAGGCTGCTTAATTCTTCAAAAGACCCGTTTAATTGGTAATCCCCCATGAATCCATCTCAAGATTTTAGAGGGAAAAGCTTTCAGGATTTCTGCTTTCAATATCTCAGCCTAAATGCAAAAGATTCCTGACAATCTGAGCTGTGGAGTCTGATCAAGAAGCTCGAATTGCGATTGGGATTCAGACTGCACCTGCAGCCAACTGTTGGAAGTTCTGGTGCCCCCGATTGTTCAGTGGGTCAATGTCCTGCTCGGCGTGGCATTGAGCCATACAGTCCCCAGGAACATCCTGGCTTTAATCCCCTGTCTATTCTCAGTTAGTTGATCTCAATGTGGGGCAGCAATAGGGATGTATAATTCGACTTAAAACTCCTGCGTTCTAATGTGAAGTGGATCCAGGGGCAGAAGAGGCTCAGAAAGGAAAGTTTTGAAAGAAAATGAAGTTTGTGTGCAGGCCAGGAGGAACAGGTGTGCGGTGCTGGGATCCTATGGGACACATCTACATGACCGGAAAGACTAACCACTTGGTCAATTGACAATGACAATCGGTCATTGCCCAATAACACAAGAAAGAACTTGCACCTTTCACTTTTCAGGAAGTCCCAAAGCACTCACAGCCAATGAAGTACTTCTTGAAGTGCGGTCACTGTTGTAATGTAGGAAATGCAGCAGCCAATTTGCGCACAGCAAGATCCCACAAACAGCAATGTGATAATGACCAGATAATCTGTTTTAGTGATGTTGGTTGAGGGATAAATATTGGCCAGGACACCGGGGAGAACTCCCCTGCTCTTCTTCGAAATAGTGCCGTGGGATCTTTTACATCCACCTGAGAGAGCAGACAGGGCCTCGGTTTAACATCTCATCCGAGAAACAGCACCTCCGACAGTACTGTACTGTACTGTGAGCAGCAGTGGGGTTTTACGCTCAACTCTCTGGGGTGGGTCTAGGAACCTACAACCTTCTGCCTCAGAGGAGAGAGAACTACTCACTGAGCCACATTTCAGCAAATGCTTAATGCCTTTCACTAGCACAGTGTACTGAGGGAGTGCTGCACTGTCGGAGGTGCCATCTTTTGGATGAGACGTTAAACTGAGGCCTCGTCTGCTCTCTCAGGTGGACGTAAAAGATCCCACGGTCGCTATTTCGAAGACGAGCAGGGGAGTTCTCCCCGGTGTCCTGGCCAATATTTATCCCTCAACCAACATCACTATAAACAGATTATCTGGTCATTATCACAGAGCTGTTTGTGGGAGCTTGCTGTGCGCAAATTGGCTGCCGCGTTTCCCACATTACAACAGTGACTACACTTCAAAAAGTACTTCATTGTCTGTAAAGCGCTTTGGGACGTCCTGAGGTGGTGAAAGGCGCTATAGAAATGCAAGTCTGTCTTTTTTTCTTGGGAACATGGCAACTGAAGCTCGCCGGCTGTCTTGATGTAACTTGTGATGACCTGTGACCCTTCATACGTCTGATTCTTTTTAAACAAAGTCCTGACTGTTTGAGCATTGCAGGTGTCTGTTGACCAAGTTCCTCCTTTCCCCACAGTACTTAGTAGGCAGGATCCCCTCCCCTGGTCACACAGCGAAAGACACTTTTGTGTTTTAAGCCAGGTACTGGGAGTCCGCACTCTGTTAGCCAACAGCGTTTATACTGTTCAATCTGATGCCTGTACACTCCTAGACCCAGTTCCACTTGGGTCCACAATCCAGTCTTCGACAAATGGATTAAACCGCCGAAATAACGAGACATTGGGCTCCCGCGATCGGAATTCAAACTCCAGTGACGAGCACATCCCAGGGTCGAGGCACACCAATAGGGCAGGCAGCAGCAAAGAGGGCTGAGAATATCGCACAGCAGAGAGCTACTGCAGCGCTGGGTGGAGGCAGCAGTTCGAATGACAATGGAATCTCTGCAAAGCAGCCATGTTTTGAACCCCGACTGAGTGAGAGAGCAGCACAAAGACAAACCAGAGCAAGGACTGGGAAACAAACAGATTTATTGAACGGGTTCTGGGAATCAGAAACTGTTCAGCTATTGTCAAACAAAACCAGAAAACGCAGCAAATGCACAGCAGGTCGGAGCAGGAGTGAGGAGTGGGGGCGACACCTGCCACATGAACCGGACTTTTCACTTTCAGGTAGCTGCTGTGAGCTTCCCACATTTTCTGCCTTTGGTCCAGATTGCCAGCATTTGCTGATGGCTCTTTCCAATCTGCCTGTTGCTTTATGTCCAGCTGTAGGAATTAGCATAAAATCATTTGCAGATATTGGGAAGCCAATGAGTGTGGGCTGGCTCTTCAACCGCAGGAGGCATCACAGCCACACACAATTTCAACGTTACACGCACGTCCGCACGCACACACACACACTCACGTACACACAGACATGTACAAACACTCGTGCACGCACAGAGGCACACACTTGCATGCGTGCACACGCAAGCACACGCACACTCGCGTACGCACACTCGCGTACGCACACTCATGCACACACACTCGCGCATGTACACACACATACACACACACACACTTGCACGCACAAACACACACACAGACACTTGCGCATGCACATACGCACACACTCGCTCACGCACATACTTGCACGCATATTTTTCTGCAGGAGTCACTGGATGGTGGTCAGGAACATGAACCCTTGCTGATATTTCCCTCCCTAACCAAAGGGCAGAGGGACCAATTTCCGTTCCCCTGTCGCTGCACGAGCTGAGCTCAGTGCGGACCAGGGATGAAGCCGCTACTTGCTGCTCTCTAACGCTCAGTGCCAATCGAGCCATCGGAGGAGCAGCTACATTATTTGAATTCTTTAAAACGATACAAAGCAATTTGTGGTGCGATGCAGCTTTAAGTTGTTAAACTACAGCCTGATGTCACAGCGAGAGTGTTATCATCAATTATTGCTGCGGCTGTTTCTCAGACAACGAGGAAGCAGATTTAAACTGTCGAGGCCTGGGACATGGCGGCGCGTGGTTGCCAGATTAGTAAATGTTACGCATCCATTCAAACCACAACCAGCTTTACAATCACAACCACAAACCATTCAGAACATCAACCACTAATTATACTCGTAATCTTAGCTCCCCTCCAACAATGTACTGTACTAACTAGCGCAATTCACTGCTACGCTACTAATCACACTCTCAGCCTCCGCCCCATGTTATAATATACACTGCTCCACCACAGTGCAGTGTGATAATCCCGGGAACAGCACTCACAGCCTCAACACAATCCCCCAGCACACACCCGCTCCTCACCCAATGCAAATAATTCATGTTTAAAGAACAGTCAATAAACCACAACTACCTCAATACCCAGGGGGTAAATACACTGCCCAATACCCAGGGGGTAAATACACTGTCCAATACCCAGGGGGTAAATACACTGCCCAATACCCAGGGGGTAAATACACTGTCCAATACCCAGGGGGTAAATACACTGCCCAATCCCCAGGGGGTAAATACACTGCCCAATACCCAGGGGGTAAATACACTGCCCAATCTCCAGGGGGTAAATTCACTGCCCAATACCCAGGGGGTAAATACACTGTCCAATACCCAGGGGGTAAATACACTGCCCAATACCCAGGGGGTAAATTCACTGCCCAATACCCAGGGGGTAAATACACTGCCCAATACCCAGGGGGTAAATACGCTGCCCAATACCCAGGGGGTAAATACACTGCCCAATACCCAGGGGGTAAATACACTGCCCAATACCCAGGGGGTAAATACACTGCCCAATCCCCAGGGGGTAAATACACTGCCCAATACCCAGGGGGTAAATACACTGCCCAATCTCCAGGGGGTAAATACACTGCCCAATACCCAGGGGGTAAATACACTGCCCAATCTCCAGGGGGTAAATACACTGCCCAATACCCAGGGGTAAATTCACTGCCCAATACCCAGGGGGTAAATACACTGCCCAATACACAGGGGGTAAATACACTGCCCAATACCCAGGGAGTAAATACACTGCCCAATACCCAGGGGGTAAATACACTGCCCAATACACAGGGGGTAAATTTACTGCCCAATACCCAGGGGGTAAATTCACTGCCCAATACCCAGGGGGTAAATTTACTGCCCAATACCCAGGGGGTAAATTCACTGCCCAATCCCCAGGGGGTAAATTCACTGCCCAATACACAGGGGGTAAATACACTGCCCAATCTCCAGGGGGTAAATACACTGCCCAATACCCAGGGGTAAATTCACTGCCCAATACCCAGGGGGTAAATACACTGCCCAATCTCCAGGGGGTAATTACACTGCCCAATACCCAAGGGGTAAATACACTGCCCAATACCCAGGGGGTAAATACACTGCCCAATACCCAGGGGGTAAATACACTGCCCAATACCCAGGGGGTAAATTCACTGCCCAATACCCAGGGGGTAAATTTACTGCCCAATACCCAGGGGGTAAATTCACTGCCCAATCCCCAGGGGGTAAATTCACTGCCCAATACACAGGGGGTAAATACACTGCCCAATACACAGGGGGTAAATTTACTGCCCAATACCCAGGGGGTAAATACACTGCCCAATACCCAGGGGGTAAATACACTGCCCAATACCCAGGGGGTAAATACACTGCCCAATACCCAGGGGGTAAATACACTGCCCAATACACAGGGGGTAAATTTACTGCCCAATACCCAGGGGGTAAATACACTGCCCAATACCCAGGGGGTAAATACACTGCCCAATACCCAGGGGGTAAATACACTGCCTAATACCCAGGGGGTAAATACACTGCCTAATACCCAGGGGGTAAATACACTGCCCAATCCCCAGGGGGTAAATACACTGCCTAATACCCAGGGGGTAAATTCACTGCCCAATACACAGGGGGTAAATACACTGCCCAATACCCAGGGGGTAAATTCACTGCCCAATACACAGGGGGTAAATACACTGCCCAATACCCAGGGGGTAAATACACTGCCAATCCCCAGGGGTTAAATTCACTGCCCAATCCCCAATGATCGGGGAGGGGAAGGGGTGAGATTAGAGGAAGGGGTGAATTTGGGGGAGGGAAGTGAGATTGGAGAGAGGGAGGGGTGAAATGACCTCCTGAGTTCTGAGATACCCTTCACTGATGGTGAATACTGTTTAGAATTTTATAACCTCAATAATGAATACTCCCATGGACTGGGATCAGGTGGACGCTGGGTGTCAGTGGGGGGCCAAGGAACCCCCGCAAAAGGGCTACAGAAGCTGGGGGACAAATGAAGCTTCAAGATTGCTAGATTTTTGTTGGGTAAGGGTATCAAAGGATATGGAGCAAAGGTGGGTAAATAGAACTGAGGCACAGATCAACCATGATCTAATTGAACGGCGGAGCAGGCTCGATGGGCTGAATGACCTCCCCCTGTTCCTATGTTCCACTGATGCTAAACTTAAAAGTGTGTAGAGTACAGATGAAAGGAAAGACTAAGCGATCAAAATTGAATACTAACGGGTGCTTCAGAATACAAGGAATTTAATATCACATAACATAATCAATATCTGTTAAAGATCTTACATTGCTCATACTTCCTGTCAACTTTCTTGATTATAAATGTCCAGATTGGCGGAAATGTCTGAATGGCCTCCTTCTTTGCCGTAAACTTTGTAATGGGATCAGCCTATGTAAACATGTCGCGCTGTAATTACATCCTCCTGCCAGTGAGGGGGCTGCAACAGCACCACTGGCCCGGGGCGTAATTGCAGCGTGACAATTGGAAATTATAATGGCAATATAAAAATAAGGACAGAATGTATGACATTAAAATGGGGACTGAATGACGAATACATGCCCTGGTCCAAAAATCCCCCACCCTCTAACCCCACTTGGTCTCGACTCCCCGGGGGGCGATATTAACTCAATCTGCCTGGCAGAAACCGTCTATTAGCGCCCGTAACTCTTACTGCCCCGTTCCCACTCACCGCCATTGTGATTGGGGCCTCCGAATGGGCGCCCAGGCACATGCCCGTTTCAGACTGGAGCCTATTTGTAACATGTCAGTCGGGGAGCCACCAAGTACGTGAGATCTTGATGCAAGTTTGGAGCACGCGGGCTCCACCCATCGGTACCTGGCCGGCCCGCAGTCCACTGCGGGTTGATCTTGACAAGGAAAGTTTTAGATTTTTTGTAAATTACGTGGCTCTGGGAGGACGATGAGGGTAAGGTTTCTGGCTTGGCTCCGTGACAGAACCTCCGGAACTCCCCTCCCCGGAGACCACCTGCTGCCTGTTGCCGCTGGTAGAGTTGGGCTTGGACCTCACTCCGAGGACAGCCAGTGAAAGGCGTGATCCCCGCCCACTCAATGTCTGCACAGGGTTAAAATCCACCCCCCGCCTCCCCTCCCCCAGTCACAACACCTCAGGATTGCGACTGGTACATAATCGTTTAAAAGGCTGACGTTTTCTGCCCCTAAATGTCACCAGAATATTTCCTACCGATAGAGATGCTGTCAGATAACCCTGATGTCTTTGTAACAGGGAGGACAGCAGTGCTCTGCGCTGGTTAATCTGGTTCAGCTAGTTAAACTCCAGCACACTTCAGGGTCACTGAACTGTGGCCTTTGCCGACCTGCACCTGAGTTCTCTGGGCTCAGGCAAGTGGCGCCTGACCTTAGGGTGATAGGTCGTGACCTCCCTCTCCAGCAGAGGGAGGCTGCACCTGCGAGGATTCCTCGGTAGTTTGGATTGGTTCAAAGACTCTGAAAGGGCGACGGGTTTCCATAGGTATCCCACACCCAGCAGACCAAAGGATACCGTCCACAGCGCATGGTGGAGATATGTAGAGACATGGCATCAACTTTATATCAACTTAGACCTGAAGAGGAGTTCAGGGACTGTGCTGCCGGCAGCGATCCACAGGCAGGTCCTGGGAGAGAGAGGGCGCGATCGGGAGAGAGGGGGCGCGATCGGGAGGGAGGGGGCGCGATCGGGAGGGAGGGGGCGTGATCGGGAGGGAGGGGCCGTGATCGGGAGGGAGGGGCGCGATCGGGAGGGAGGGGGCGCGATCGAGAGGGAGGGGGCGCGATAGGGAGGGCGGGGGCACGATCGGGAGGGAGGGGGCGCGATCGAGAGGGAGGGGGCGCGATAGGGAGGGAGGGGGTGCGATAGGGAGGGAGGGGGCGTGATCGGGAGGGAGGGGGCGCGATCGAGAGGGAGGGGGCGCGATAGGGAGGGAGGGGGTGCGATAGGGAGGGAGGGGGCGTGATCGGGAGGGAGGGGGCCTGATCGGGAGGGAGGGGGCGCGATAGGGAGGGAGGGGCGTTATCGGGAGGGAGGGGGCGCGATCGGGAGGGAGGGGGCGTGATAGTGAGGGAGGGGGCGCGATAGGGAGGGAGGGGCGCGATCGGGAGGGAGGGGCGCGATCGGGAGGGAGGGGGCGTGATCGGGAGGGAGGGGCGCGATAGGGAGGGTGGGGGCCGTGATTGGGAGGGCGGGGCGGTCAGTAGAGGAGGGGGTGATCGGGGGGAGGTGGTCGGTAGAGGAGGGGGTGATCGGGGGATGGTCGGTAGAGGAGGGGGTGATCGGGGGGGTGGTCGGTAGAGGAGGGGGTGATCGGGGGGGATGTTCGGTAGAGGAGGGGGTGATCGGGGGGGGGTCGGTAGAGGAGGGGGTGATCGGGGGATGGTCGGTAGAGGAGGGGGTGATCGGGGGGGTGGTCGGTAGAGGAGGTGGTGATCGGGGGGGGTGGTCGGTAGAGGAGGTGGTGATCGGGGGGGTGGTCGGTAGAGGAGGGGCGTGATCGGGGGATGGTCGGTAGAGGAGGGGGTGATCGGGGGATGGTCGGTAGAGGAGGGGGTGATCGGGGGGGTGGTCGGTAGAGGAGGGGCGTGATTGGGGGATGGTCGGTAGAGGAGGGGGTGATCGGGGGATGGTCGGTAGAGGAGGTGGTGATCGGTAGAGGAGGGGCGTGATCGGGGGATGGTCGGTAGAGGAGGGGGTGATCGGGGGATGGTCGGTAGAGGAGGGGGTGATCGGGGGATGGTCGGTAGAGGAGGGGGTGATCGGGGGGGGTGGTCGGTAGAGGAGGGGGTGATCGGGGGATGGTCGGTAGAGGAGGGGGTGATCGGGGGATGGTCGGTAGAGGAGGGGGTGATCGGGGGGGGTGGTCGGTAGAGGAGGGGGTGATCGGGGGATGGTCGGTAGAGGAGGGGGTGATCGGGGGATGGTCGGTAGAGGAGGGGGTGATCGGGGGGGGGGTCGGTAGAGGAGGGGGTGATCGGGGGATGGTCGGTAGAGGAGGGGGTGATCGGGGGGGTGGTCGGTAGAGGAGGGGGTGATCGGGGGGGTGGTCGGTAGAGGAGGGGGTGATCGGGGGGGTGGTCGGTAGAGGAGGTGGTGATCGGGGGGGGTGGTCGGTAGAGGAGGTGGTGATCGGGGGGGTGGTCGGTAGAGGAGGGGCGTGATCGGGGGATGGTCGGTAGAGGAGGGGGTGATCGGGGGATGGTCGGTAGAGGAGGGGGTGATCGGGGGGGGTGGTCGGTAGAGGAGGGGGTGATCGGGGGGGGTGGTCGGTAGAGGAGGGGGTGATCGGGGGATGGTCGGTAGAGAAGGGGGTGATCGGGGGAGGGGCGGTCGGTAGAGGAGGGGGTGATCGGGGGAGGGGCGGTCGGTAGAGGAGGGGGTGATCGGGGGATGGTCGGTAGAGGAGGTGGTGATCGGGGGGGTGGTCGGTAGAGGAGGGGCGTGATCGGGGGATGGTCGGTAGAGGAGGTGGTGATCGGGGGGGGTGGTCGGTAGAGGAGGGGGTGATCGGGGGATGGTCGGTAGAGGAGGGGGTGATCGGGGGGGATGATCGGGGGGAGGGGGTGATCGGGGGGAGGGGATGATTTGGGGGGGGGGGGCGGGGAATGATCTGCGGGACTGCAGTGGAGCTGAGAAAACCTCGGCTGACCCTCAGGTAAGTATTTTCTTTAGAAACCAGACCGCTCGGTGGCGGCCTCTAGTGGTTAGGCTGCATGTAACTCATGTTTTCCCTGTCTGCTTTCAGGGTAGCCCAATTTTGCAAAAGGGGCCTGAAACAGGTGTAAGTTCGACCTGCACATGTTCCAGGCACCAGCCCTGGTGCCTCTGCTTCTGCCTTTAGCAATATGGCGTGCGGCGCACTTCCAGCGAGGAACGGGCGTGCGCCCCGCCCACCACATCGGAAGCCGAGGCTCCCGTTTCGCACCGGAATTTTTAAGCCATAGTTTCAGAATCGTAGCTCAAGCCAACGACCTCACGTGCTGAACTGCCAAAGCCAAGAAAAGGGCTGCCTTCACCAGGGGCTCCATCTTAGTGTGAATTTCTCCATGGGCTCAGTCCTTTAAACTAGTTCTGTGCAGTGAGCTGTGGGCCACAGTTTGCCAACAGATGGCTGTGGGTTCAAGTCCCAGAGCTTCCTGCTGTCAATCAAATCGTTCAGCTGCCGTGCTGCCATTTCTTGGCGGTGATTCCCACACAGGATCATCGCCTCCAGGGAACCTGTGGGCCCCTTTGATACACAGAACTCACGCTGTGATCCGCAGACAGACGCACTGCCATGTTGTTACTGAGCCGCACAAACTGCAAGGGCAAAAGCTTCCGGGCACACCCGAGGTAGAAGGTGTCACATTCCCCCCAAAGCTCCCACTCCTGATCGCTGCCCAGTGATGCCCACAGGACACTGTGCAAGTGCAGATATCGAGTACGGCCAGGGTGGTTGTGATGTCTTCCACTCATTGTCTACATAGGATTGCATAGGATATACGGCACTGAAACAGGCCATTCAGCCCAACCAGTCCATGCCGGCGTTTATGCTTCACTCGAGCCTCCTCCCGTCTTTCCTCATCTAAATCTATCAGCATAACCCTCTATTCCCTTCTCCCTCATTGCTTGTCTAGCCTCCCCTTAAATACATCTATACTATTCGCCTCAACCACTCCCTGTGGTAGCGAGTTCCACATTCTCACCACTCTCTGGGTAAAGAAGTTTCTTCTGAATTCCCGATTGGATTTCTTGGTGACTATCTTATATTGATGGCCTCTAGTTATGCTCTTCCCCACAAGTGGAAACATTCTCTCTGTATCCACTCTATCAAAACCTTTCATAATTTTAAAGACCTCTATTAGGTCACCCCTCAGCCTTCTTTTTTCAAGCGAAAAGAAACCCAGCCTGTTTATCCTTTGCTGAAATGTATACCCTCGCATTTCTGGTATCATCCTTGTAAATCTCTCCGCACCCTCTCCAGTGCCTCTATATCCTTTTTATAACATGGCGACTAGAACTGTACGCAGTACTCTAAGTGTGGTCTAACCAAGGTTCGATACAGGTTTAGCATAACTTCCCTACTTTTCAATTCTATCCCTCTAGAAATATACCCTAGTGCTTGGTTTGCTTTTTATATGGCTTTGCTAACCTGTGTTGCAACTTTTACTGATTTGTGTATTTGTACTCTGAGATCCCTTTGTTCCTGTACCCCACCTAGACTCGCACCCTCCAAGTAATAAGTGACCTCACTATTCTTCCTAACAAAATGTAATACCTCACATTTATCTGTGTTGAACTTCATTTGCCAATTATTTACCTATTCTGCAAGTTTATTAATGTCCTCCTGTAATTTGTTGCAGTCCTCCTCAGTATTGACTATCCCCCCCCAATTTGGTGTTATCCACAAATTTAGAAATTGTGTTTTTGATTCCAAACTAAATCATTAATATAAATTGTGAACAGCAGTGGTCCCAGCACTGATCCTTGTGGAACACCACTACCCACCTTCTGCCACTGTGAATAGCTACCTTTTACCCCTACTCTCTGCTTTCTGTCCTGAAGCCAGCTAGCGATCCATTCTGCTACTTGTCCCCTGACTCTGCATTCTCTGACTTTGTTCATCAGTCTGTTATGGGGTACCTTATTGAAGGCCTTTTGAAAATCTAGATAAATTACATCTAGTGCAGTACCATTGTCTACTCTCTCTGTTCCCTCTTCAAAAAATTCTAGTCTTTGATGGTCCAGATCGTCCCCCTGGCCTGGACCCCATGGTGGCCTCCTCTCACTTCACTTCTGAGTCAGAAGGTTGTGGGTTCAAGTCCCACTCCAGAGACTTGAGCACATAATCCAGGCTGACACTCCCAGTGCAGTACTGAGGGAGTGCTGCACTGTCGGAAGTGCCGTCTTTTGGATGAGATGTTAAACTGAGGTCCCGTCTGCTCTCTCGGGTAGACATAAAAGATCCTATGGCACTATTTCGAAGAAGAGCAGGGGAGTTCTCCCTGGTGTCCTGGGCCAATACTTACCCTCAAACAACATCACTAAAACAGATTATCTGGTCATTATCACATCGCTGTTTGTGGGAGCTTGCTGTGCACAAATTGGCAGCTGCGTTTCCTACATTACAACAGTGACTACACTCAAAAAGTACTTCATTGGCTGTAAAGCACTTTGGGACGTGCTGAGGCCGTGAAAGGCGCTATAGAAATGCAAGTTCTTTCTTTCTAACAAAAATCTATCAATCTCAGTCTTGGCCCAGTATCCACTGCCTTTTCCAGATTTGCAGACAGGGAAAGTCGGACAGGAAGATTCACTGAGGAAATCTAACATAAAATAATTGACGTGAAATGAATATGAAATGGCCAGGGGCAGGAGGCTTGAGTCTATAAGCCCTCAGACTTCAGCTGGGTAATTTCTGACATCTACACAACCCCTTCACTGTGTGACTGTCTCAAAAAGTGCCGTTCCTCTCCACCCCTCTACTCAACAACAAGATCTTGGGCTAAAAATTGAGCAGCGCCCCATTTGGGGCACTAACTTCGCCGGGGCACTACTTTTAGCGCCCCGGAAAAATTAGCGCCCCTGCACCAGACATTGAGTGGTAGCACCCCAAGAGGGAAGCAGGGTGCTACTGGAAGCGCCCCACATCGCTCTTGGGGCGCTGCGAGGGAATATCGCTGTGGCACGTCGCGCCGCGGTCCTGCAGGCCCCTCCCCTTCTAAAAGGGGAGGGGCCTTGCGCAGCGTGACCCGGGGATCAGGAGTGCCGGCAAAAGAGCCCGGCACTCAAGAGAAGTGCCGGGCTCACGGAGCGCAGCCGGCACTCCGCGGCGGGGGGGGTGGGCCGTTCAGGAGGCCGGGGACGGGAGCGCAGGCAGGTGTTGGCAGGGAGCCAGCAACAAAAATGGCCGCCCCGCACCTGGCCTTTAAATTGCGTCTCCCCGGCCGCAGTTAGGCCCCCCTGACACCGTCGGACATAGCGTCTGGCGGTAATTCAGGGGGCGTTCCCGAAGATCACGGCTGGGGCGCGAGCGGGACGCTGTGCACGGCGATGATGTCATCGCTGGCGGCGCAGCACTGCGGGGCGCTACCAATTAGCGCCGCCGCTAACCTCCCGCTGAATTTCACGGGAGGCGTGGGCGGCGCTGCGCCCGGGCGCTAGTTGCTTTGCGCCCCATTAGCGCCCTCTTAGGCGCAAAGCAACTGAATTTTTACCCCCTTGTATTTATATATCGCCTTTAATGTAGTAAAACGTCCCAAGGCGCCTCACAGGAGCGATTATCCATAGAAATTTGACACCGAGCCACATAAGGAGATATTAGGACAGGTGACCAAAAGCTTGGTCAAAGAGGTCGGGTTTAAGGAGCCTCTTAAAGGAGGAGAGAGGTGGAGAGGTTCAGGGAGGGAATTCCAGAGCTTGGGCCCAGGTCGCTGAAGGCAAGGCCGCCAATGGTGGAGCGATGGAAATCGGGGGATGCTCAAGAGGCCAAAATTGGAGGAGCGCGTAGATCTCGGAGGATTGTAGGGAAATGTTCCCGGTACTTTATTTGCGGCCTGGCGGTCCCTTTAACGGGCTCCGCAGCCCATCCAAAATATCGCGTGTGCGCGGTTTTACTATTTAAAAGCTGGCGATCCAGTAGCGCAGGACACTTGGAGCGCTGCATGGCCACGCAGCTTAAAGGGAAGACTGGTTGTGGGGCTGCAAGAGATAGGGAGCGGGCAGGCCGTGGAGGGATTTCAAAACAAGGAAACTTACTATCGTAAGAAACTGACCTTGCTCATCCTCACCCCTCCCACTATCATCACCTCAGGTGGGACTGAACCAGACGGGCCGCAAGGTTCACGGTTTGAGTCCTGACGGGTGCTGAAAAACTCAACTTTGTCAGGGGTGCAAAATAATGGAAATGAAAAGGAAAATCAAGTAGAGTGTGTAACGGGCGGGTTTATAACGGGCGGGTGCTTAACTGGCGGGTGCGTAATGGGCGGGTGTATCACGGGCGGGTATATAATGGGTGGGGTGTATAACTGGCGGGTGTATAACGGGCGGGTGTATAACGGGCAGGAGTATAACGGGCGGGTGTATAACAGGCGGGGTGTATAACGGGCGAGTGTATAACGGGCGGGTGTATAACAGGCGGGTGTATAACGGGCGAGTGTATAATGGGCAGGATGTGTAACGGGTGGGTGTATAACGGGCGGGTGTATAACAGGCGGGTGTATAACGGGCGGCTGTGTAATGGGCGGGTGTATAACGGGCGAGTGTATAACGGGCGGGTGTATAACGGGCGGGAGTATAACGTGCGTGTGTATAACGGGCGGGTGTGTAACGGGCGGGTGTGTAACGGGCGGGGTGTATAACAGGCGGGTGTATAACGGGCGAGTGTATAACAGGCGGGTGTAAAACGGGCTGGTGTATAACGGGCGAGTGTATAACGGGCGGGATGTGTAACGGGCGGGTGTTTAACGGGCGGGTGTTTAACGGGCGGGTGTTTAACGGGCGGGGTGTATAACGGGCGGAGTGTATAACGGGCGGGTGTTTAACGAGTGGGTGTTTAACAGGCGGGGTGTATAACGGGCGAGTGTTTAACGGGCGGGTGTATAACGGGCGGGTGTATAACGGGCGGAGTGTATAACGGGCGGGTGTTTAACGGGCGGGTGTTTAACAGGCGGGGTGTATAACGGGCGAGTGTTTAACGGGCGGGTGTATAACGGGCGGGTGTATAACGGACGGGGTGTATAACGGGTGGGTGTATAACAGGTGGGTGTATAATGGGCGGGTGTAGAACCGGCAGGGTGTATAACGGGCGGGGTGTATAACGGGCGGGTGTATAACGGGCGGGGTGTATAACGGGCGGGTGTATAACGGGCGGAGTGTATAACGGGCGGGTGTTTAACGGGCGGGTGTTTAACAGGCGGGGTGTATAACGGGCGAGTGTTTAACGGGCGGGTGTATAACGGGCGGGTGTATAACGGACGGGGTGTATAACGGGTGGGTGTATAACAGGTGGGTGTATAATGGGCGGGTGTATAACCGGCAGGGTGTATAACGGGCGGGGTGTATAACGGGCGGGTGTATAACGGGCGGGGTGTATAACGGGCGGAGTGTATAACGGGCGGGGTGTGTAACGGGCGGGGTGTGTAACGGGCGGGGTGTGTAACGGGCGGGTCGTGTAACGGGCGGGGTGTGTAACGGGCGGGTGTATAACGGGCGGGTGGATAACGGGCGGGTGGATAACGGGCGGGTTTATTACAGGCGGATATATAAGGGGCAGGGTGTATAACGGGCGAGTGTATCATGGGCGGGGTGTATAACGGGCGGGTGTATAACGCGTGTGGTGTATAACGGGCGGGTCGTGTAACGGGCGGGGTGTGTAACGGGCGGGTCGTGTAACAGGCGGGTGTATAACGGGCGGGGTGTATAATGGGCGGGTGTATAACGGGCGGGGTGTATAACGGGCGGGTGTATAACGGGCGGGTGTATAACGGGCGGGTGTATAACGGGCGGGGTGTATAACGGGCAGGGTGGATAACGGGCGGGTGTATAATGGGCGGGTTTATTACAGGCGGATATATAAGGGGCAGGGTGTATAACGGGCGGGTGTATCACGGGCGGGGTGTATAACGGGCGGGATGTGTAACGGGCGGGGTTTATAACGGGCGGGTGTATAACGGGCGGGATGTGTAACAGGCGGGGTGTATAACGGACGGGGTGTAGAACGGGCGGGGTGTATAACGGACGGGGTGTAGAACGGGCTGGTGTATAATGGGCAGGGTGTATAACGGGCGGGTGTATAACGGGCGGGTGTAAACGGGCAGGGTGTATAACGGGCGGGTTTATTACGGGCGGGTGTATTATAGGCGGGTGTATAACGGGCGGGTGTATAATGGGCGGGGTGTATAACGGGCGGGGTGTATAACGGGCGTGTGTATAACGGGCGGGTGTATAATGGGCGGGGTGTATAACGGGCGTGTGTATAAAGGGCGGGTGTATAAAGGGCGGGTGTATAACGGGCGGGGTGTATAACGGGCGGGTGTATAACAGGTGGGGTGTATAGTGGGCGGGTGTGTAACGGGCGGGTGTGTAACGGGCGGGTGTGTAATGGACGGGGTGTGTAACAGGCGGGTGTGTAACGGGCGAGGTGTGAAACTGGCGGGTGTGTAACAGGCAGGTGTGTAATGGATGGGTCGTGTAACGAACGGTGTGTATAATGGACGGGGAGTGTAATGGGCGGGTGTATAACTGGCGAGTGTATAACGGGCGGGTGTATAACGGGCGAGTGTTTAACGGGCGGGTGTATAACGGGCGGGTGTATAACGGACGGGGTGTATAACGGGTGGGTGTATAACAGGTGGGTGTATAATGGGCGGGTGTATAACCGGCAGGGTGTATAACGGGCGGGGTGTATAACGGGCGGGTGTATAACGGGCGGGGTGTATAACGGGCGGGGTGTATAACGGGCGGGTCGTGTAACGGGCGGGGTGTGTAACGGGCGGGTGTATAACGGGCGGGTGGATAACGGGCGAGTGGATAACGGGCGGGTGTATAACGCGTGTGGTGTATAACGGGCGGGTCGTGTAACGGGCGGGGTGTGTAACGGGCGGGTCGTGTAACAGGCGGGTGTATAACGGGCGGGGTGTATAATGGGCGGGTGTATAACGGGCGGGGTGTATATCGGGCGGGTGTATAACGGGCGGGTGTATAACGGGCGGGTGTATAACGGGCGGGGTGTATAACGGGCAGGGTGGATAACGGGCGGGTGTATAACGGGCGGGTTTATTACAGGCGGATATATAAGGGGCAGGGTGTATAACGGGCGGGTGTATCACGGGCGGGGTGTATAACGGGCGGGATGTGTAACGGGCGGGGTTTATAACGAGCGGGTGTATAACGGGCGGGATGTGTAATGGGCGGGTGTATAACGGGCGGGATGTGTAACAGGCGGGGTGTATAACGGACGGGGTGTAGAACGGGCGGGGTGTATAACGGACGGGGTGTAGAACGGGCTGGTGTATAATGGGCAGGGTGTATAACGGGCGGGTGTATAACGGGCGGGTGTATAATGGGCGGGGTGTATAACGGGCGGGGTGTATAACGGGCGGGTGTATAATGGGCAGGGTGTATAACGGGCATGTGTATAACGGGCGGGTGTATAATGGGTGGGGTGTATAACGGGTGGGTGTATAACGGGCGTGGTGTATAACGGGCGGGTGTATAACGGGCGGGGTGTATAACGGGTGGGTGTATAACGGGCGGGAGTATAACGGGCGGGTGTATAACGGGCGGGTGTATAATGGGCTGGGTGTATAACGGGCATGTGTATAACGGGCGGGTGTATAATGGGCGGGGTGTATAACGGGTGGGTGTATAATGGGCGGGGTGTATAACGGGCATGTGTATAACGGGCGGGTGTATAATGGGCGGGGTGTATAACGGGCATGTGTATAACGGGCGGGTGTATAATGGGCGGGGTGTATAACGGGTGGGTGTATAACGGGCGGGTGTATAACGGGCGGGTGTATAATGGGCGGGGTGTATAACGGGCATGTGTATAACGGGCGGGTCGTGTAACGGGCGGGGTGTGTAACGGGCGGGTCGTGTAACAGGCGGGGTGTGTAATGGGCGGGGTGTATAACGGGCACGGTGGATAACGGGTGGGTGTATAACGGGCGGGTTTATTACAGGCGGATGTATAAGGGGCAGGGTGTATAACGGGCGGGTGTATCACGGGCGGGGTGTATAACGGGCGGGATGTGTAACGGGCGGGGTTCATAACGATCGGGGTGTATAACGGGCGGGTGTATAACGGGCGGGTGTATAACGGGCGGGGTGTATAACGGGAGGGTGTATAACGGGTGGGGTGCATAACGGGCAGGGTGTGTAACGGGCGAGGTGTGAAACAGGCGGGTGTGTAACAGGCAGGTGTGTAATGGACGGGTCGTGTAACGAACGGTGTGTATAATGGACGGGTGTATAACGGGCGGGGAGTGTAATGGGCGGGTGTATAACTGGCGAGTGTATAACG
Source organism: Squalus acanthias (assembly GCA_030390025.1). Classification (NCBI taxonomy): domain Eukaryota; kingdom Metazoa; phylum Chordata; class Chondrichthyes; order Squaliformes; family Squalidae; genus Squalus; species Squalus acanthias. Next base: position 30,892,445 of record CM059441.1, read on the forward strand.
GGCGGGTGTATAACGGGCGGGGTGTATAACGGGCGGGGTGTGTAATGGGCGGGTGTATAACTGGCGAGTGTATAACGGGTGGGTGTATAACGGGCGGGGTGTATAACGGGCGGGGTGTGTAATGGGCGGGTGTATAACTGGCGAGTGTATAACGGGCGGGGTGTATAACAGGCGGGTGTGTAACGGGCGAGGTGTGAAACAGGCGGGTGTATAACAGGCGGTGTGTATAATGGGCGAGTGTATAACGGGCGGGTGTATAATGGGCGGGGTGTATAACGGGCGTGTGTATAAAGGGCGGGTGTATAACGGGCGGGTGTATAACGCGTGTGGTGTATAACGGGCGGGTCGTGTAACGGGCGGGGTGTGTAACGGGCGGGTCGTGTAACAGGCGGGTGTATAACGGGCGGGGTGTATAATGGGCGGGTGTATAACGGGCGGGGTGTATATCGGGCGGGTGTATAACGGGCGGGTGTATAACGGGCGGGTGTATAACGGGCGGGGTGTATAACGGGCAGGGTGGATAACGGGCGGGTGTATAACGGGCGGGTTTATTACAGGCGGATATATAAGGGGCAGGGTGTATAACGGGCGGGTGTATCACGGGCGGGGTGTATAACGGGCGGGATGTGTAACGGGCGGGGTTTATAACGAGCGGGTGTATAACGGGCGGGATGTGTAACGGGCGGGTGTATAACGGGCGGGATGTGTAACAGGCGGGGTGTATAACGGACGGGGTGTAGAACGGGCGGGGTGTATAACGGACGGGGTGTAGAACGGGCTGGTGTATAATGGGCAGGGTGTATAACGGGCGGGTGTATAACGGGCGGGTGTATAATGGGCGGGGTGTATAACGGGCGGGGTGTATAACGGGCGGGTGTATAATGGGCGGGGTGTATAACGGGCATGTGTATAACGGGCGGGTGTATAATGGGTGGGGTGTATAACGGGTGGGTGTATAACGGGCGTGGTGTATAACGGGCGGGTGTATAACGGGCGGGGTGTATAACGGGTGGGTGTATAACGGGCGGGAGTATAACGGGCGGGTGTATAACGGGCGGGTGTATAATGGGCTGGGTGTATAACGGGCATGTGTATAACGGGCGGGTGTATAATGGGCGGGGTGTATAACGGGTGGGTGTATAATGGGCGGGGTGTATAACGGGCATGTGTATAACGGGCGGGTGTATAATGGGCGGGGTGTATAACGGGCATGTGTATAACGGGCGGGTGTATAATGGGCGGGGTGTATAACGGGTGGGTGTATAACGGGCGGGTGTATAACGGGCGGGTGTATAATGGGCGGGGTGTATAACGGGCATGTGTATAACGGGCGGGTGTATAATGGGCGGGGTGTATAACGGGCATGTGTATAACGGGCGGGTGTATAATGGGCGGGGTGTATAACGGGTGGGTGTATAACGGGCGGGAGTATAACGGGCGGGTGTATAACGGGCGGGTGTATAATGGGCGGGGTGTATAACGGGCGTGTGTATAAAGGGCGGGTGTATAAAGGGCGGGTGTATAACGGGCGGGGTGTATAACGGGCGGGTGTATAACAGGTGGGGTGTATAGTGGGCGGGTGTGTATAACGGGCATGTGTATAACGGGCGGGTGTATAATGGGCGGGGTGTATAACGGGTGGGTGTATAACGGGCGGGAGTATAACGGGCGGGTGTATAACGGGCGGGTGTATAATGGGCGGGGTGTATAACGGGCGTGTGTATAAAGGGCGGGTGTATAAAGGGCGGGTGTATAACGGGCGGGGTGTATAACGGGCGGGTGTATAACAGGTGGGGTGTATAGTGGGCGGGTGTGTAACGGGCGGGTGTGTAACGGGCGGGTGTGTAATGGACGGGGTGTGTAACAGGCGGGTGTGTAACGGGCGAGGTGTGAAACTGGCGGGTGTGTAACAGGCAGGTGTGTAATGGACGGGTCGTGTAACGAACGGTGTGTATAATGGACGGGTGTGTATAACGGTCGGGGAGTGTAATGGGCGGGTGTATAACTGGCGAATGTATAACGGGCGGGTGTATAACGGGCGGGGTGTATAACGGGCGGGGTGTGTAATGGGCGGGTGTATAACTGGCGAGTGTATAACGGGTGGGTGTATAACGGGCGGGGTGTATAACGGGCGGGGTGTGTAATGGGCGGGTGTATAACTGGCGAGTGTATAACGGGCGGGGTGTATAACAGGCGGGTGTGTAACGGGCGAGGTGTGAAACAGGCGGGTGTATAACAGGCGGTGTGTATAATGGGCGAGTGTATAACGGGCGGGTGTATAATGGGCGGGGTGTATAACGGGCGTGTGTATAAAGGGCGGGTGTATAACGGGCGGGTGTATAACGCGTGGGGTGTATAACGGGCGGGTCGTGTAACGGGCGGGGTGTGTAACGGGCGGGTCGTGTAACAGGCGGGTGTATAACGGGCGGGGTGTATAATGGGCGGGTGTATAACGGGCGGGGTGTATATCGGGCGGGTGTATAACGGGCGGGTGTATAACGGGCGGGTGTATAACGGGCGGGGTGTATAACGGGCAGGGTGGATAACGGGCGGGTGTATAACGGGCGGGTTTATTACAGGCGGATATATAAGGGGCAGGGTGTATAACGGGCGGG
>CM059441.1:30895259-31087755 GCA_030390025.1 Squalus acanthias
GGGGTGTATAACGGGCGGGTGTATAATTGGCAGGTCTCTAACGGGCGGGGTGTAAAACGGTTGGGTGTATAACGGGCGGGTTAGTAACGCGAGAGGTGTATAACGGGCGGGTGTATAACGGGCGGCGTGTATAATGGATGGGTGTATAATGGGCGGGATGTGTAACGGGCGGGGTTTATAACGGGCGGGTGTATAAAGGGCGGGATGTATAACGGACGGGTGTATAACAGGCGGGTGCAGAACGGGCGGGGTGTACAATGGGCGGGTGTATAACGGGAGGGGTGTATAACGGGTGGGGTGTATAACGGGCGGGGTGTATAACGGGCGGGGTGTATAACGGGCGGGTGTATAATAGGCGGGTGAATTACGAACGGGTGTATAACGGCCGGTAGTGTAACGTGCAAGTGTATAACGGGCGGGGTGTATAACGGGCGGCTGTATAACGGGCGGGTGTATAATGGGCGGGTGTATAAAAGGCGGGGTGTGTAACGGTCGGGTGTATAATGGGCGGGTTGTATAACGGGCGGGTGTATAATGGGCGGGTCTCTAACGGGCGGGGTGTATAACGGGCGGGTTAGTAACGCGAGGGGTGTATAACAGGGGGTTGTATAACGGGCGGGGTGTATAACGGGCGGGGTGAATAACGGGCGGGGTGTATAACGGGCGGGTTAGTAACGCGAGGGGTGTACAACGGGGGGTTGTATAACGGGCGGGTGTATAACGGGCGGGTGTATAACGGGCGGGTGTATAACGGGCGGGTGTATAACGGGCGGGGTGTATAACGGGCGGAGTGTATAACGGGCGGGGTGTATAACGGGCAGGTGTATAACGGGCGGGTGTTTAACGGTCGGGTGTATAATTGGCGGGTGAATTTCAAACGGGTGTATAACGGCCGGGTGTGTTACGTGCAAGTGTATAACGGGCGGGTTTATAACGGGCGGGTTTATAACAGGCGGGTGTGTAACGGTCGGGGTGTATAATGGGCGGGTGTATAACGGGCGGGTGTATAACGGGCAAGTGTATAACGGGTGGGTTTATAACAGGCGGGTGTGTAACGGTCGGGGTGTATAATGGGCGGGTGTATAACAGGCGGGGTGTATAACGGGCGGGTGTATAATGGGCGGGGTGTATAACTGGCGGGTCTCTAACGGGCAGGGTGTATAACGGGCGGGTGTATAACGGGCGGGTGTATAACGGGCGGGGTGTATAACGGGCGGGTGCATAACGGGCGGAGTGTATAATGGGCGGGTGTATAAATGGGCGGGGTGTATAACGGGGGGGTTATATAACGGGCGGTTGTATAACGGGCGGGGTGTATAACGGGCGGGTGTATAACGGGAAGGGTGTATAACGGGCGGGTGTATAACGGGCGGGGTGTATAACGGGCGGGTGTGTAACGGGCGGGGTGTATGACAGGCGGGTGTATAACAGGCGGGGTGTATAACGGGCGGGGTGTGTAACGGGCGGGTGTATAACGGGCGGGTGTATTACGGGCGGCTGTATAACGGGCGGGTGTATTACGGGCGGGTGAATAAAGGGCGGGTGTATTACGGGCGGGTGTGTAACGGGCAGGTGTATAACGGGCGGGTGTTTAACGGGCGGGTGTATAACGGGCGGGGTGTGTAACGGGCAGGTGTATAACGGGCGGGTGTGTAACGGGCAGGTGTATAACGGGCGGGTGTATTACTGGCGGGGTGCAAAACGGGCGGAGTGTATAATGGGCGGGGTGTAAAACGGGCGGGTGTGTAACGGGCGGGTGTGTAACGGGCGGGTGTGTAATGGGCGGGGTGTAAAACGGGCGGGTGTGTAACGGGCGGGTGTGTAACGGGCAGGTGTGTAACGGGCGGTCGTATAACGGGCGTTGTGTATAAGGGGCGCTGTGTATAATGAGTGGGTGTTTAACGGGCGGGGTGTATAACAGGCAGTGTGTGTAAAGGGTCAGGTGTGTAACAGGCGGGTGTTTAATGGGCGGGTGTATAACGGACGGGATTTATAATGGGCGGGTGTATAACGGGCGGGTGTATAACGGGCGGGTGTGTAACGGGCGGGTGTGTCGCGGGCGGGTGTGTAACGGGCGGGATGTATAACGGGCGGGTGTATAACGGGCGGAGTGTATAATGGGCGGGTGTATAATGGGCGGGGTGTATAACAGGGGGGTTATATAATGGGTGGGTGTATAACGGGCGGGTGTATAACGGGAAGGGTGTATAACGGGCGGGTGTATAACGGGCGTGGTGTATAACGGGCGGGTGTGTAACGGGCGGGGTGTATGGCAGGCGGGTGTATAACGGGCGGGGTGTATAACGGGCGGGGTGTATAACGGGCGGGTGTATAACGGGCGGGTGTATTACGGGCGGGTGTATAACGGGCGGGTGTATTACGGGCGGGTGAATAAAGGGCGGGTGTATTACGGGCGGGTGTGTAACGGGCAGGTGTATAATGGGCGGGTGTGTAACGGGCAGGTGTATAACGGGCGGGTGTTTAACGGGCGGGTGTATAACGGGCGGGGTGTGTAACGGGCAGGTGTGTAACGGGCGGGTGTGTAACGGGCAGGTGTATAACGGGCGGCTGTATTACTGGCGGGGTGCAAAACGGGCGAGTTCTTAACGGGCGGGTGTATAACGGGCGGGTGTGTAACGGGCGGGTGTGTAACGGGCAGGTGTGTAACGGGCGTGTGTGTAACGGGCAGGTGTGTAACGGGCGGTCGTATAACGGGCGGTGTGTATAAGGGGCGCTGTGTATAATGAGTGGGTGTGTAACGGGCGGGGTGTATAACAGGCAGTGTGTGTAAAGGGTCAGGTGTGTAACAGGCAGGTGTGTAACGGGCGGGTGTATAACGGACGGGATTTATAATGGGCGGGTGTATAACGGGCGGGTGTATAACGGGCGGGGTGTATAACGGGCAGGGTGTATAACGGGCGGTGTGTATAACGGGCAGGGTGTATAACGGGCGGGATGTGTAACGGGCGGGGTGTATAATGGGCGGGGTGTATAACGGGCGGGGTGTAGAACGGGCTGGTGTATAACGGGCGGGGTGTATAACGGGCGGGTGTATAACGGGCGGGTGTATAACGGGCGGGGTGTATAACGCGCGGGTGTATTACGGGCGGGTTTATAACGGGCGAGTTTATTACGGACGGGTGTATTATGGGCGGGTGTATAAATTGTGGGTGTATAAAGGGCGGGTGTATAAATGGCGGGTGCAGAACGGGCCGTGTGTATAACGGGCGGATGTATAACGGGTGGGGTGTGTAATGGGTGGATGTGTAACAGGCGAGTGTATAACGGACGGGGTGTATAACGGGCGTGGTGTATAACGGGCGGTTTAATAACGGGTGTGGCGTGTAATGGGCGGGGTGTGTAATGGGCGGGGTGTATAACGGGCGGGTGTGTAACGGGCAGGGTGTATAACGGGCGGGTGTATAACAGGCGGGGTGTGTAACAGGCGGGTGTGTAACGTGCAGGTTTGTAACGGGCGGGTGTATAACTGGCGAGTGTATAACGGGCGGGTGTATAACGGGCGGGTGTATAACGGGCGGGGTGTATAACGGGCGGGGTGCATAACGGGCAGAGTGTATAACGGGCAGGTGTGTAACGGGCGGGTGTGTAACGGGCGGGTGTATAACGGGCGAGGTGTAAAACGGGCGGGTTTATAACGGGCGGGTGTATAATGGGCGGGGTGTATAACGGGCAGGGTGTGTAAAGGGCGGGTTGTGGAACAGGCGAGGTGTATGACGGGCGGGTGTATAACGGGCGGGTTATATAACGGGCGGGTGTATAACGGCCGGGTGTATCACGGGCGGTGTGTATAACGGGCGAGTGTATAACGGGCAGGGTGTATAACGGCCGGGTGTATCACGGGCGGGGTGTATAACGGGTGGGTGTATAACGGGCGGGGTGTATAACGGGCGGGGTGCATTACGGGCGGGTGTATAACGGGCGGGTGTATAACGGGCGGGGTGCATTACGGGCAGGGTGTATAACGGGCAGGGTGTATAACGGGCGAGGTGTGTATCGGGCAGCTGTGTAACGGGCGGGTGTGTAACGGGCGGGTGTATAACGGGCGCAGTGTATAACGGGGGGTTATATAACGGACAGGTGTCTAACGGGCGGGTGTTTAACGGGAAGGGTGTATAACGGGCGGGTGTGTAACGGGCGGGGTGTATAACGGGCGCTGTGTATAATGAGTGGGTGTGTAACGGGCGGGGTGTATAACGGGCAGTGTCTGTAAAGGGTCAGGTGTGTAACAGGCGGGTGTATAACGGGCGGGTGTATAACGGGCGGGGTGTAAAGCGGGCGGAATGTATAACGGGTGAGTGTATAACGGGCGGGGTGTAAAGCGGGTGGAATGTATAACAGGCGGGTGTGTAACGGGCGGTGTGTGCAATGGGCGGGTGTATAACGGACGGGGTTTATAATGGGCGGGTGTATAACGGGCGGGTGTATAACGGGCGGGTGTGTAACGGGCGGGTGTGTAACGGGCGGGTGTTTAACGGGTGGGATGTGTACCGGCGTGGTTTATAACAGGCGGGTGTATAACGGGCAGGATGTATAACGGGCGGTTGTATCACGGGCGGGGTGTATAACGGGCGGGTGTATAACGGGCGGGTGTATAATGGGCGGGTGTATAACGGGCGGGGTGTGTAAAGGGCGGGTTGTGTAACAGGCGAGGTGTATAACGGGCGGGTTATATAACGGGCAGGTGTATAACGGCCGGGTGTATCACGGGTGGTGTGTATAACGGGCGAGTGTATAATGGGCAGGGTGTATAACGGCCGGGTGTATCACGGGCGGGGTGTATAATGGGCGGGATGTATAACGGGCGGGGTTTATAACGGGCGGGTGTATAACGGGCGGGGTTTATAACGGGCGGGTGTATAATGGGTGCGTGTATAACGGGCGGGATGTGTAACGGGCATGGTTTATAATGGACGGGTGTATAACGGGCGGGTGCATAATGGGCGGGGTGTATAATGGGCGGGGTGTATAATGGGAGGGGTGTGTAACGGGTGGGGTGTATAATGGGAGGGGTGTGTAACGGGTGGGGTGCATAACGGGCGGGGTGTTTAACGGACGGGTGCATAATGGGCGGGTGAATTACGAACGGGTGTATAACGGCCGGGTGTGTAACATGCGGGTGTATAACGGGCGGGGTGTATAATGGGCGGGTTTGTAACGCGAGGGGTGTAGAACGGGCGGGGTGTATAACGGGCGGGAGTGTAACGGGCGGGGTGTATAACGGGCGGGGTGTATAACGGGCTGAGTGTATAATGGGCGGGTGTATAACGGGCGGGGTGTATAACGGGCGGGGTGTATAACAGGCGGGTGTATAACGGGTGGGAGTATAACGGGAAGGGTGTATAACGGGCGGGTGTATAACGGGCGGGAGTGTAACGGGCGGGGTGTATAACGGGTGGGTGTATAAGGGGAGGGTGTATTACGGGCGGGTGTATAACGGGCAGGTGTATTACGGGCGGGTGTAAAACGGGCGGGTGTATAAATGGCGGGTGTATTACGGGCGGGTGTATAACGGGCAGGGTGTATAACGTGCGGGTGTATTACGGGCGGGGTGCAAAACGGGCGAGTTCTTAACGGGCGGATGTATCACGGGCGGGTGTGTAATGGGCGGGTGTGTAACGGGCGGGTGTTTAACGGGTGGGTGTATAACGAGCGGGTGTATAACGGGCGGGTGTATAACGGGTGGGATGTATAACGGGCGGGGTGTATAACTGGCGGGTTGTAAAACGGGCGGGTGTGTAACTGGCGGGTGTATAATGGGCGGGGTGTATAACGGGCGGTGTGTATAATGGGTGGCTGTGTAACGGGCGGGTGTATAATGGGCGGGGTGTAAAGCAGGCGGAATGTATAACAGATGGGTATATAACGGGCGGGGTGTATAACGGGCGGAATGTATAATAGGCGGGTATATAATGGACGGGGTGTATAACGGGCGTGTGTATAATTGGCGAGTGTATAATGGGCGCGGCGTGTAACGGGCGGGTGTATAGCAGGCGGGTGTGCAACGGGTGGTGTGTGTAATGGGCGGGTATATAACGGACGGGGTTTATAATGGGTGGGTGTATAACAGGCGGGTGTATAACGGGCGGGTGTATAACGGGCGGGTGTGTAATGGGCGGGTGTGTAACGGGCGGGTGTATAATGGGCGGGCTGTGTACCGGCGGGGTTTATCACAGGCGGGTGTATAACGGGCGGGTGTACCACGTGCGGGGTGTTAAACGGGCGGGTGTATAACGGGCGGGTGTACCACGTGCGGGGTGTTAAACGGGCGGGTGTATCACGGGCGGGGTGTATAACGGGCGGGATGTATAATGGGCGGGTCTATAACGGGTGGGTGTATAACGGGCAGGGTGTATAACGGGCGGGAGTATAACGGGTGGGATGTGTAACGGGCATGGTTTATAACGGGCGGGGTCTATAACGGACGGGTGTATAACGGGCGGGTGTATAACGGAAGGGTTTCTAACGGGCGGGTGTATAACGGGCGGGGTGTATAATGGGCGGGTGTGTAACGGGCGGGGTGTATAACGGGCGGGTGTATAACGGGCGGGTGTACCACGTGCGGGGTGTTAAACGGGCGGGTGTATAACGGGCGGGTGTACCACGTGCGGGGTGTTAAACGGGCGGGTGTATCACGGGCGGGGTGTATAACGGGCGGGATGTATAATGGGCGGGTCTATAACGGGTGGGTGTATAACGGGCAGGGTGTATAACGGGCGGGAGTATAACGGGTGGGATGTGTAACGGGCATGGTTTATAACGGGCGGGGTCTATAACGGACGGGTGTATAACGGGCGGGTGTATAACGGGAAGGGTTTCTAACGGGCGGGTGTATAACGGGCGGGGTGTATAATGGGCGGGTGTGTAACGGGCGGGGTGTATAACGGGCGGGTGTATAACGGGCGGGGTGTATAACGGGCGGTTGTATAAGGGGCGGGTGTATAAGGGGCGGGTTTATTAAGGGCGGGTGTATAACGGGCGGGTGTATTACGGGCGGGTGTAAAACGGGCGAGAGTATAAAGGGCGGGTGTATTACGGGCGGGTGTTTTACGGGCGGGTGTATAACGGGCAGGGTGTATAACGGGCGGGTGTATAACGGGCGGGGTGCAAAATGGGCGAGTTCTTAACGGGCGGGTGTATAACGGGCGGGTGTGTATAACGGGCGGGGTGTATAACGGGCGGGGTGTATAACGGGCGGGGTGTGTAACGGGCGGTATGTATAATGGGCGGTGTGTATAACGGGCGGGGTGTATAACGGGCGGGGTTTATAACGGGCGGGGTGTGTAACAGGCGGGTGTATAACGGGCGGGTGTATAACGGGCGGGGTTTATAATGGGCGGGTGTATAACAGGCGGGTGTATAACGGGCGGGATGTGTAACGGGCGGATGTATAATGGGCGGGTGTGTAACGGGTGGGTGTGTAACGGGCGGGGTTTATAATGGGCGGGTGTATAACGGGCGGGTGTGTAACGGGCGGGGTTTATAGCGGGCGGGTGTATAACGGGCAGGGTGTATAACGGGCGGGGTGTATCACGGGCGGGTGTATAACGGGCGGGGTGTATAACGGGCGGGTGTATAACGGGCGGGTCTCTAATGGGCGGGTCTATAACGGGCGGGGTGTATAACGGGTGGGTCTATAACGGGCGGGGTGTATAACGGGGCGGGTGTATAACGGGCGGGTGTATAACGGGCGAGGTGTATAACGGGTGGGGTCTATAACGGGCGGGTCTATAACGGGCAGGTGTATAACGGGCGGGTGTATAACGGGCGGGTGTATAACGGGCGGGTGTATTACGGGCGGGGTGTATAACGGGCGGGTGTATAACGGGCGGGTGTATAACGGGTGGGTCGATAACGGGCGGGTCTATAACGGGCAGGTGTATTACGGGCGGATGTATAACGGGCGGGTGTATTACGGGCGGGTGTAAAACGGGCGGGTGTATAAATGGCGGGTGTATTACGGGCGGGTGTATTACGGGGGGGTGTATAACGTGCGGGTGTATTACGGGCGGGGTGCAAAACGGGCGAGTTCTTAACGAGCGGATGTATCACGGGCGGGTGTGTAATGGGCGGGTGTGTAACGGGCGGGGTTTATAACGGGCGGGGTGTATAACGGGCGGGGTTTATAACGGGCGGGGTGTATAGTGGGTGGGTGTATAATGGGCGGGTGTATAACGGGCGGGTGTATAACGGGCGGGGTTTATAACGGGCGGGGTGTATAACGGGCGGGTGTATAACGGGCGGGTGTATAACGGGCGGGGTTTATAATGGGCGGGGTGTATAACGGGCGGGGTTTATAATGGGCGGGGTGTATAACGGGCGGGGTGTATAACGGGCGGGTGTATAACGGGCGGGTGTATAATGGGCGGGGTGTATAACGGGCGGGTGTATAACGGGCGGGGTTTATAACGGGCGGGGTGTATAACGGGCGGGTGTATAACGGGCGGGTGTATAACGGGCGGGGTTTATAACGGGCGGGGTGTATAACGGGCGGGTGTATAACGGGCGGGTGTATAATGGCGGGTGTATAACGGGCGGGTGTATAACGGGCGGGTTTATAACGGGCGGGGTTGTATAACGGGCGGGTGTATAACGGGCGGGTTTATAACGGGCGGGGTGTATAACGGGCGGGTGTATCACGGGCGGGGTGTATAACGGGCGGGTGTATAACGGGCGGGTGAATAAACGGGCGGGTGTATAGCGGGTGGGTGTGTACCGGCGTGTGTTGTAATGGGCGGGTGTATAACGGCGGGTGTATAACGGGCGGGTGTATAACGGGCGGGGGTGTATCGGGCGGGGTGTATAAACGGGTGGGTGTATAACGGGCAGGGTGTATAACGGGCGGGTTTATAACGGGCGGGTGTATAACGGACGGGTGTATAATGGGCAGGTGTATAACGGGCGGGTTTATAACGGGCGGGTGTATAACGGACGGGTGTTTAACGGGCCGGTGTATAACGGGCAGGGTGTATAACGGGCCGGTGTTTAACGGGCCGGTGTATAACGGGCGGGTGTATAACGGACGGGTGTATAATGGGCAGGTGTATAACGGGCGGGTGTATAACGGGCGGGGTGTATAACGGGTGGGTGTATAACGGGCGGGGTGTATAACGGGCGGGGTGTATAACGGGCGGGTGTATAACGGGCGGGTGTATAATGGGCGGGTGTATAACGGGCAGGATGTATAACGGACAGGTGTATAATGGGCAGGTGTATAATGGGCGGGTGTATAACGGGCGGGGTGTATAACGGGCGGGTGTATAACGGGCGGGTGTATAATGGGCAGGTGTATAATGGGCGGGTGTATAACGGGCGGGGTGTATAACGGGCGGGTGTATAACGGGCGGGTGTATAATGGGCTCGTGTATAACGGGCAGGGTGTATAACGGGCGGGTGTATAACGGGCGGGGTGTATAACGGGCGGGTGTATAACGGGCAGGTGTATAACGGGCGGGTGTATAACGGGCAGGGTGTATAACGGGCGGGTGTATAACGGTTGGATCCGTCCCCTCAGTATAGACGGGCAGAGCCGATCACAGCCAGAGCAGCAAGGACACAGATCAGGTTCTGCTGTGATGCACCTCACAGTCAAATAGCCTCAAAGATTCACCATCATAGCCTCAGCTGCGTAGAGTTGGGTAGCTGTGGTGAGTTATCGAAGGTGTGCCAACAAGCAATCCGCCTTTTCAGAGCGTTGTTGGTGGTGGGGGGCAGTGAGAGAATCTTTCTTGAAGCAACTGAATCGTTCGTAAAAAGAATGTCAGCTTATTTTCTTTAGAAAGGAGGGGAGAGTATCCGGACCATTGAGCCTGACTCCGACAGTAGCTGAAAGCAGCCACGTGTCACAGCTTTGTCTCGTTAATTTTTCCCACTTTAGCCAAACCACTAACTCGGTTGACTCGAGAATCTCTGCAGATGGCAGTATTTGGCTCGAAACAATAGTCTCATTCCAACACTTTCACTGCCGGCACAGCAAGCGGTCGGGACTCTGAACTCAAAAAAAAGGGATCTCATACAGAAACCTGCCGATCCTGGGGAGAGTCTTAAACCAGAACTTGCTGAGTACAGACTGAGAGGGCAGAGTGAGAGGGCAGAGTGAGAGGGCAGAGTGAGAGGGCAGAGTGAGAGGGCAGAGGGAGAGGGCAGAGGGAGAGGGCAGAGGGAGAGGGCAATGGGAGAGGGCAGAGGGAGAGGGCAGAGGGAGAGGGCAGAGGGAGAGGGCAGAGGGAGAGGGCGGAGGGAGAGGGCAGAGGGAGAGGGCGAGGGAGGAGGGGCAATGGAGAGGGCAGAGGGAGAGGGCAGAGGGAGAGGGCAGAGGGAGAGGGCAGAGGGAGAGGGCAGAGGGAGAGGGCAATGGGAGAGGGCAGAGGGAGAGGGCAGAGGGAGAGGGCAGAGGGAGAGGGCAGAGGGAGAGGGCAGAGGGAGAGGGCAGAGGGAGAGGGCAGAGGGAGAGGGCAGAGGGAGACGGCAAACGGAGGGGGCAGAGGGAGAGGGCAGAGGGAGAGGGCAGAGGGAGAGGGCAGAGGGAGAGGGCAGAGGGAGAGGGCAGAGGGAGAGGGCAGAGGGAGAGGGCAGAGGGAGAGGGCAGAGGGAGAGGGCAGAGGGAGAGGGCAGAGGGAGAGGGCAGAGGGAGAGGGCAGACGGGAGAGGGCAGAGGGAGAGGGCAGAGGGAAGAGGGCAGAGGGAGAGGCCAAGTGGAGGCCGAGTGGTGGCCAAGACCTAGTATAAGGAACAGGTATTGAACAGAATCACTGAGTGGAAAGTGAGTGTGGAGGGGAGGAGCCTTTAAAAATGTTGTTTTTTTCCAAAGATAAGTTTGTGACAATTTCTACCGCATCGCGATGCAAGGTCAGAGGTCGCCTCTCACACCCATGTGAAAGACAATGAGTCTGAACTCGCACTTTGTCTTTTGTTCATCTGAGCGCCTGCTTGTTTTCTTTGTAAACTTCTGCTTGTGGATTCTAACTTGGCGAACATTTTGCGTCGTCCTCAGCACATTGATCACTTTCACCCGCCCCTGCCAAAAATCTGTGACTGCATCTTGCAGCTAAACCCAGACAGCAACAACTTGCCTTCATATAGCGCCTTTAATGTGGAAAAACGTCCCACAGAGGGGGTAGGGCAAAATGGACAGCAGTGACATAAGGAGATAAAAATCGGGAATTCAGGAGAAACTTCTTTACCTAGAGAGTGGTGAGAATGTGGACTCGCTACCACAGGGAGTAGTTGAGACGAATAGCGTAGATGCATTTAAGGGGAAGCTAGAATAGGTTAATGAGGGAGAAAGGAATAGAAGGTTATGCTGATAGGGTGAAAGAAAAAAAGAAAGACTTGCATTTCTACAGCACCTCTCATGACCTCAGGACATCTCAAAGCGCTTTATAACCAATGAAGTACTTTTTGAAGTGGAGTCACTGTTGTAAAATGTAGGAAACGTGGCAGCCAATTTGCACAGAACAAGCTCCCACAAACAGTGATGTGATAATGACCAGATAATCTGTTTTAGTGATGTTAATTGAGGGATAAATATTGACCAGGACACCGGGGAGAACTCCCCTGCCCTTCTTCGAAATAGTGCCATGGGATCTTTTATGTTTACCCAAGAGAACAGACGGGGCCTCGGTTTAACGTCTCATCTGAAACACGGCATCTCCGACAGTGCAGCACTCCCTCAGTGTCAGCCTACAATGTAAGAACATAAGAAATAGGAGCAGGAGTCGGCCATTTGGCCCCTCGAGCCTGCTCCGCCATTCAATAATATCATGGCTGATCTTCTACCTTAACTCCACTTTCTGCACTATCCCCATATCCCTTGATTTACTTAATATTCAAAAATCTGTCGATCTCTGTCTTGAATATACTCAACGACTGTGCCTCCACAGCCCTCTGTGATCGATAGCTCCGAAAGCTTGTGATTTCAAATAAAACTGTTGGACTATAACCTGGTGTTGTGCGACCTCTCAATTTTGTCCACCCCAGTCCAACACCGGCATCTCCGCATCTAGATTCCCCAGCCAGGGGAAACATCCTCCCTGCCTTTACCCTGTCAAGTCCAGTCAAGCCCTGGAAGAATTTTGTATGTTTCAATGAGATCACCTCTCATTCTTCTAAACTCTAGGGAATATAGGCCTAGTCTACTCAATCTCTCCTCATGGGACAATCCCCTCATCCCAGGAACCAGTCTGGTGAACCTTCATTGCACTCCCTCTATGGCAAGTATATCCTTCCTTAGGTAAGGAGACCAAAACTGTACACAATACTCCAGGTGTGGTCTCACCAAGGCCCTATATAATTGCAGTAAGATGTCTTTACTCAAATCCTCTTGTAATAAAGGCCAACATACCATTTGCTTTCTGTATCTGCATGTTAACTTTCAGTGATTCGTGTACAAGGACACCCAGGTCCCTCTGAACACCAACATTTCCCGATCTCTCACCATTTAAAAAATACTCTGCTTTTCTATTTTTCCTGCCAAAGTGGATAACTTCACATTTCTCCCATTATATTCCATTTGACATGTTCTTGCCCACTCACTTAGCCTGTCTATATCCCATTGAAGCCTCCTTGCATCCTCCTCACAACTTGCATTCCCACCCAGCTTTGTATCATCAGCAAACTTGGAATATATTACATTTGGTCTCCTCATCCAAATCATTGATGTAGATTGTGAATAGCTGAGGCCCAAGCACTGATCCTTGTGGTACCCCACTAGTTACAACCTGCCAACCCAAAAATGACCTGTTTATTCCTGTTCTCTGTTTTCTGTCCGTTAACCAATCCTCAGTCCATGCTAGTATATTACCCCCAATCCCATGAGCCCTAATTTTGTTTAATAACCTCTTGTGTGGCACCTTATCGAATGCCTTCTGAAAATCCAAAGATTTCTGTGCTCAAGTATCTGGAGTAGGACTTGAACCCACAACCTTCTGACTCAAAGGCAAGAGTGCTCCCCACTGAGCCACGGCTGACACTTGATGAAGAGGGTTGGGAGGAGGCTCGTGTGGGGCATAAACACCGGCAAAGACCAGTTGGGCCGAATTCTATGTAAATTCTATGTTAAACTTGGTCAAATATATGGCTTCTTCTTCTTCTCTTCTTAGGCAGTCCCTCGGAACCGAGGATGACTTGCTTCCACATTAAAAATGAGTTCTCAGGTGACTGATGAGTCCAATGCGGGACCTACAGTCTCTGTCACAGGTGGGGCAGACGGTGGTTGAAGGGGCGGGTGGGTGGGGTGCTTGGGTTGACGTGCGCTCCTTCCGCTGTTTGCGCTTGGCTTCTGCTTGCTCCCGGCGAAGAGACTCGAGGTGTTCGGCGCCTTCCCGGATGCTTCTCCTCCACTTTGTGCGGTCTTGGGCCAGGGATTCCTAGGTGTCGGTGGGGATGTTGCACTTTTTCAAGGAGGCTTTGAGGGTGTCCTTGAAGTGTTTCCTCTGCCCACCTGGGGCTCTCTTGCCGTGTCAGAGCTCCGAGTGGAGCGCTTGTTTTGGGAGTCTCGTATCAGGCATGCGGACGATGTGACCCGTCCATCGGAGCTGATCGAGCGTGGTCAAAGCTTCGATGCTGGGGATGTTGGCCTGAGTGAGAACACTGATGTTGGTGCGCCTATCCTGCCAATGGATTTGCATGATCTTGCGGAGGCAGCGTTGGTGGTACCTCTCCAGTGCTTTGAGGTGCCTGCTGTACATTGTCCATGTCTCTGAGGCATACAGCAGGGCGGGTATCACTGCTGCTCTGTAGACCATGACCTTAGTGCCGGGTTTGAGGTCCTGGTCTTCAAACACTCTCTTCCTCAGGCGACCGAAGGCTGCACTGGCACACTGAAGGCGGTGTTGGACTTCGTCATCGACGTCTGCCCTTGCTGACAGTAGGCTCCCGAGGTATGGAAAGTGGTCCACGTTGTCCAAGGCCTTGTCGTGGATTTTGCTAATCGGCATTTTGATATGGCTTATAGAAAGGTCTTAAAGGAGGAGAGGGATCTGGAGAGGTGATGGGATTTAGGGAGGGAATTCCGGAGCTGACTAACCAATGATAGAAGAATTCGAGGAGTTCACCAGAAGCATGGTCAAACAGGGAGGGAAGTGGCAAGAGACTTCAGGAAGGAGTTCCCCAGGGTAGGGTACAGATGGCTGAAAGCTGTGCTACACCAAGAGAGGTGATGGACAGGAGGCCAGTGTTAGCTGCCTTTCAGGGCCAGCGTGAGGTGTGTAGCTAGAGGAGATTACAGACACAGCGATGGATGAGGTAGGGTTGCCAACCCTCCAGGATTGCCCTGGGGTCTCCAGGAATGAAAGATTCATCTGCAGGACGCTGCAACCAGCAACACCTGGAGAAATATCATCGAAATAATCCAAACGTGTGTGTTTCTGTTCATTTTCTTTCAACATTTTTGTTCATTAGTTATAAAAATATTGGAGATGGGGAAAAAAGTCTGTTTGACTGGGCAGGGCAGTTGGGAACTCCTCCAGCCCCACAACCCTCTGAGATCTCTGCGCGCCTCCAACTCTGGCCTCTTGCACATCCCCCACTTCCATTGCCCCACCATTAGCAGCTGTGCCTTCAACCGTCTAAGCTCTAAGCTCAGGAATTCCAATATATCCAAACAGAATTGTCAAACCTGGATGAGGATGTGGAGGGATTGGCAAACTAGATAGAAACCGTGCTCTTCTCTGCCACACTGACCTGTGCAGCGACTCTAGGATC
Organism: Squalus acanthias; assembly: GCA_030390025.1. Taxonomy (NCBI): domain Eukaryota; kingdom Metazoa; phylum Chordata; class Chondrichthyes; order Squaliformes; family Squalidae; genus Squalus; species Squalus acanthias. The sequence goes on from CM059441.1 coordinate 30,909,981, forward strand.
AAAGGAAAGAGGTGGAAGCAAATGGAATTGCTGATGAGAGAGATTCCAGTCGGGAGCAGCAAGGCTCAATAATCAGTGTACAAGTACAGGGCTTCCTGCTGCCAGAGAGGTGTCTCCAACACAGTCACATGGAACACCGCACACAAACTCACAAATATTTTGTAGTTTTTTTTCCACAAAAATCTCAGCTTGGGTCCAGGCCCATTAGACACAGAAACCCCGTTAGACACAGAAACCCCGTTAGACACAGAAATCCTTTCCCTTTCTGTCTCTTTTTTCTCTCTCTCTTAATATTTACCAAGTATTACAAAGTATTTCCAGCACAGAAACAGGCCATTCGGCCCAACTGGTCCATGCCGGTGTTTATGCTCCACACAAGCCTCCTCCCACCCTTCTTCAGCTAACCCTGAATCTTTCTTTCCCTCTCTTTATTTCTCTTTCTGTAGCTGATTTGACTCTAATTCACCCGATTTCCTTCTCTGCCGTTCCTCTGTTTCTTTCTCACTCCTTAAATCTCATGGGTTAAGGGACAGACTGTTGGTCCTGCCATTGACCGAGGTCCCAGATGCCCTGTTGCCCTCGCCGCCCCGTTATCAGCTCACACTCCCAGCAAGTTGCAGTGCAAAATATTTTTCAGCTGACGGGGGAGGGATAAAGTCTAACTGGGCCGGAGGGGTTGGGTGGCATTGCGGGAACATAAATCTCCTCATTAAAAGGGTCCTTACGCTGTTAAGTACCAGCCCTAACTTTCTGCAGTGAGTTTAATGGGTAATTAATGCACCAATGCATGAGACTCATGGGAGGGTGAGGGCGCGTTGCCGTTTCTTGAGGCTAATGGCGTCCAGCGATTTGCGATTCACAACCCAAGGGGCATCTCTTAAACGCTGCGAGATGCCCCGCCCCCGCAAGACCTGGGCCAATATTGTCACAATACAGCATTGACCAAAGGCCAGGAAGGAGTCTCTGCTCTCCCGGTGATACATTCCCACCATTAGACCCCCGGTGCGGAGCACTGAGTGCTGGGAAGGATATCGGAAGTCCAGCTGCGCGCTGCCCGTGATTGGCCAACGATGGTTCAGCCCCGCTGTCCGAAACACGGGCCTTCCCCTTTAAAGATTTACACGGACCAGGCCCAGAGTATTACAACATTCGCTGGGTTTTATTTTTATTTGTTTTAACTGGAAATCTTTGGCTTTTCTGTTTTTTTAAAACTTTACAGACAGTGACAGCACTTCCTTCCTGAACTAAACTGTGGAAAACATGCTTAACAAGCAAGTCTCTGACTAATTCCAGTCCCCAGGGAACCTCCTCTAAAGAGAAAGGCAGACTAAAAAAGTGAATGTGATATTGTGAAGAGGAAGGGCTCATTTTTTTTTGGTAAAAAATTATTTATTATTTTTAATTCCACAAAGTTATTAGTGTGGGCTTGGTTCGCCCTCATCCGATCTCCGTCTTTAACCGTTCATAGTCATTGGCGATTGAACTGTGAAACTGGCCCGATCATTCAATTCAAATTAGGCTGAGAGGCACTTGTGTTTTTTATTTATCTTTTGAGGAGAGGCTGGTTTCGAGCTGTGAAAGGTAAAGGGTTCCTGCGTGCATTTGCTCCTCCCCAGTTTAATCCCTTCCTCTCCCCATGGCGCTAGCCTGTGCTGGAGTTTGGGTAACAAGGAGGGCCACTAGCCCAGCAGTGCCTCGTACGAATGGTCGTTTCTCATGCATGAGCCCAGACAGTGAGCCTGGGCAGGGCATTCGACCATGGGGGGAATACACTGCCACCACAAAACCTCAGCCTGGCCTCACTCCACACACGTATGCGTGCACCCGCATGTGCATACAGACACCTGCACGCGTGCATTCACATACAAATACTCACTCACACTCACACTTCAGTAGGATTCACTCAGAAGTGATTAAGAGCAGGAAGCCCAGCAGATTGTCTTTCCCTGTCCCTAACCCAGAGGCAGTGGGGCCAGGTGTAGCCTGTCCAGTCTCACTGTCTACACAGCCCATCGGGACACGAGAAACAGGGCATTAAATGTGTAAAAACAAATAAATCTGCAACCAGCCCCAGAACATTCAAGCCTCCCGCCTCTCACTGCCCGACTGCCCCACGTTCACTGGTGCAGGGATCAGGATCGGCCATCTCATCACAACAGAGCAGCAACAAACCAGCAACAGTTCAATATTTCCTCATCAGCGGGGACAGGCCTGTGCTGCTTTACTGACTATTCAATGTCGAGTCAATGGAACCTATCATCGTTCAAAGTGAAAAGGGAAATAAGATGTTCACTCGAATTTTGGGCTGTGATTAGGACGCAATGAGAAGAGAGAAATATCGATAATACACCATCAGTGTAAAGATAGAGAGAAAGTCCCACCAGACACGGTTCACTGCACAGGCCCTGGAGCAGGGCAGGGGGTGAGATATACATACAGACAGAGAGGGGGAGGAGAGAGACAGAATCAGAGAGAGAGAGAGGGAAAAGGAGTGAGAGAATCAGAGAGAGAGACGGAGAAAGGGAGGAGAGAGCGAAAGAATCAGAAAGAGAGAGAGAGGGAGGAGAGAGAGAAAGAATTATAAAGAGAGGGAGAAGGAGAGAGAGAGAAAGAATCAGACAGACAGAGAGAGGGAGAGGTAGTGAGACAGAGAGAGAGAGGGAGGGAGAGACACAGAGAGAAATAGAGAGAGAGAAAAACAGATAAAGACATAGACAGTCAACGCGACAAAGAAAGATCGACAGAGAGAGAGAGCTGGCGAGATTCCACCAGAGTCAGATACAGGAGCGAGGAGACAGAGGAAAGGGGAAAGAGACAGATGAGAGGGAGGGTGAGAGATTGAAAGAGAGGGAGGAGGAGAGTCAGTGGGGGTGAAAGACCAAGACAGGAGAGGGTGGTGAGGAGAGGGAAAGTAGAATAATGGTAGGAAGAGAGAGGGGAGACAGTGCAGGAATGTGACAAGAGAAGGAGGGGGAAGGAGAGAGAGAGAGACAGCGAGAACCTTCAGTTTATTTAGTCTGCTTTATATGTAAACCACAATCCTGGGATGAAAGCCCTCTGTAATAAACACCAACCGCCCAACTCCTTCTGGGGAATAAACTCTCAACCTGTTGAGTCATGGAATTCCTGCCTCTCAAACCCACATACGTGTGTGCGTGTGTGTGTGAACCGTACATACGTGTGGGAATTCCTCTTGCAGTACTTGGCCTCCACATCACCCAACTTCCCTTCTTTAAATCTGTCATTAAAGTGTGGAGTCCCAGCACTGACTCACAGACAGTGTCAAAAGCCAAACCTGTCTCCTAGACAGACTGTAATTCCCCTGATAGCCAATCCACTCCTTTCTTTAAGCATTTATATCTTTCCTCTCCCAGTTTCCTCCCTGTCAGTCCTCATTCCCGTCCCCCAGGCATCATTCTCCAGCTCCAGTGAGCAGGCAAGTCCCCTGCTCCAGGGCCTATACCACTGCTGACCAGAAACTGGGGTAAAGTATTTCATTGACCTCTGAAGAGCCAATCACTGAGCTTCAGGGGCCACATATAGGGGTAGGGTTTCAGCAAACCCTCATCCGTGCCTTTGTTACCTCTAGACTTGACTATTCCAACGCTCTCCTGGCCGGCCTCCCATCTTCCACCCTCCATAAACTCCAGCTCATCCAAATCTCTGCTGCCCGTGTCCTAACTCGCACCGAGTCCTGTTTACCCATCACCCCCTGTGCTCGCTGACCTACATTAGCTCCCGGTCCGGCAACGCCTCAATTTAAAAATTTTCATCCTTGTTTTCAAATCCCTCCATGACCTCGCCCCTCCCTATCTCTGTAACCTCCTCCAGCCCAACAACCCTCCGAGATCTCTGCGCTCCTCCAATTCTGGCCTCTTGCACATCTCCTATTTTCATCGCTCCACCATTGGCGGCCATGCCTTCAGCCGCCTGGGCCCTAAGCTCTGGAATTCCCTCCCTAAACCTCCCCGCCTCTCTAACTCTCTCTCTTCCTTTAAGATGCTCCTTAAAACCTATCTCACTGTCCTAAAATCTCCTTATGTGGCTCGGTGTCAAATTTTGTCTGATAAAGGTCCTGTGAAGCACCTTGGGATGTTTTACTGTTCTAAAGGCGCTATATAAATGCAAGTTGTGTTGTAGAAATTGGTGATGTCCTGTTTTCACATGAACCTCGCCCGAAAATAGGCCTCAGGCCTTATTTGTTTAATTTGAGCTGTCAGACCCCTCATTTACATATTTAAGGAACCTATTGCCTACTTTAGGGTAATGGAACCGAGGTGGGTAGATGGAGTTAAGATACAGATCAGCCATGAATAGTGGAACAGGCTCGAGGGGCTGAATGGCCTCCTCCTGTTCCTATGTTCCTTAGCAGGCCGCCAGGGACTCCTGAATAATTGTCCAACCGATTTTCAGGCTTACTTGGGGCACAGTACGATGGGCCTCTACATTGGGCCTCGTTGCACCCATTCTGTACCCATAAAACGGACACAAGGAAGCCCGTATTCTAACCAAAGAGTTTAAATCCATGTTCCCATTAAACACATGTGATTGCTGCAATCAGTAGGTCTGAGGCCAGCTGTTTCTGTGGTGATTTAGGAGGCTAACAGTATCGAGGAGGAGGTGTTGGGCAGAGTGAGGGCAGTCAAACCCTGATCCTAGTCGTGCTGTTTCATTGGGGTTGGGTTCCAAATTATGACCTGGGGGGTCAAACTGAACCCCATCAATCTGAACCCTCCAATCTGAACCCCTCCAATCTGAACCCCTCCAATCTGAATCCCTCCAATCTGAACCCCTCCAAACTGAACCCCATCAATCTGAACCCTCCAATCTGAACCCCTCCAATCTGAACCCTCCAATCTGAACCCCTCCAATCTGAACCCTCCAATCTGAACCCCTCCAATCTGAACCCCATCAATCTGAACCCTCCAATCTGAACCCTCCAATCTGATCCCCTCCAATCTGAACCCCATCAATCTGAACCCCTCCAATCTGAACCCCATCAATCTGAACCCCTCCAATCTGAACCCCTCCAATCTGAACCCCTCCAATCTGATCCCCTCCAATCTGAACCCCTCCATCTCAACACCTCCAATCTGAAACACATCAATCTTAACCCCATCAATCTGAACCCCTCCAATCTGAACCCCTCCAATCTGAACCCCGTCAATCTTAACCCCTCCAATCTGAACCCCTCCAATCTGATTCCCTCCAATCTGATCCCCTCCAATCTGAACCCCTCCAATCTGAACCCTTCAATCTGAACCCCTCCAATCTGAACCTCTCCAATCTGAACCCCTCCAATCTGAACCCCATCAATCTGAACCCCATCAATCTGATCCCCTCCAATCTGATCCCCTCCAATCTGAACCCCTCCAATCTATGAACCCCTCCAATCTGAACCCCTCCAATCTGAACCCCTCCAATCTGAACCCCATCAATCTGATCCCCTCCAATCTGAACCCCTCCAATCTGAATGCCTCCAATCTGAACCCCATCAATCTGAACCCCATCAATCTGAACCCCTCCAATCTGAACCCCTCCAATCTGACCCCTCCAATCTGATCCCCTCCAATCTGAACCCCATCAATCTGAACCCCTCCAATCTGAACCCCATCAATCTGAACCCCTCCAATCTGAACCCTCCAATCTGAACCCCTCCAATCTGATCCCCTCCAATCTGAACCCCATCAACCTGAACCCCATCAATCTGAACCCCTCAATCTGAACCCCATCAACCTGAACCCCATCAATCTGAACCCCTCCAATCTGAACCCCATCAATCTGAACCCCTCCAATCTGAACCCCATCAATCTGAACCCCTCAATCTGAACCCCATCAATCTGAACCCTCCAATCGGAACCCCATCAACCTGAACCCCATCAATCTGAACCCCATCAATCTGAACCCTCCAATCGGAACCCCATCAACCTGAACCCCATCAATCTGAACCCCATCAATCTGAACCCCATCAATCTGAACCCCATCAATCTGAACCCCTCCAATCTGAACCCCATCAATCTGAACCCCTCCAATCTGAACCCTCCAATCTGAAACCCTCCAATCTGAACCCCATCAATCTGAACCCCATCAATCTGAACCCCATCAATCTGATCCCCTCCAATCTGAACCCCTCCAATCTGAACGCCTCCAATCTGAACCCCATCAATCTGAACCCCTTCAATCTGAACCCCATCAATCTGAACCCCTCAAACTGAACCCCATCAATCTGAACCCCTCAATCTGAACCCCTTCAATCTGAACCCCTCCAATCTGATCCCCATCAATCTGAACCCCTCCAATCTGAACCCCTCCCATCTGAACCCCATCAATCTGAACCCCTCCAATCTGAACCCCTCCAATCTGAACCCCATCAATCTGAACCCCTCCAATCTGAACCCCTCAATCTGAACCTCATCAATCTGAACCCCTCCAATCTGAACCCCATCAATCTGAACCCCATCAATCTGAACCCCTCCAATCTGAACCCCATCAATCTGAACCCCATCAATCTGAACCCCATCAATCTGAACCCCTCCAATCTGAACCCCATCAATCTGAACCCCATCAATCTGAACCCCTCCAATCTGAACCCCATCAATCTGAACCCTCCAATCTGAACCCCTCCAATCTGAACCCCATCAATCTGAACCCCATCAATCTGAACCCCTCCAATCTGAACCCCATCAATCTGAACCCCTCAATCTGAACCCCATCAATCTGAACCCCTCAATCTGAACCCCTCAATCTGAACCCCTCAATCTGAACCCCATCAATCTGAACCCCATCAATCTGAACCCCATCAATCTGAACCCCTCCAATCTGAACCCCTCAATCTGAACCCCATCAATCTGAACCCCTCCAATCTGAACCCCATTAATATAAATCCCTCCAATATGAACCCTTCCAATCCAGCCCCCCAAGCCCGGGTAACTCAGAACTATTTTTGCTTCCATTTCTTACTTGCCAACTCGCTCTGTTTGAACTTTGTGAGTTTTCAGATTTGGGCCGAGATTTTGCTCTTCGTTCAGACCTCCTGACACTGACCCCAGGGGATTTTCCGGGGTCAGCCCAATTTGCATATTTTTGGTGGACTGATGGTGGGATTTCCGGAGATACCCAGGGATCCCACCCCTGGACCGGGGCAGGCGGGAAATGAGCATCAGTGTTGAAAGATTCTGGTGCCTCCCGGGCAGCTGGCCAAACTGACAACTTCTGTCAAGAATGTGAAGCTTGTCGCGCTGCCGAGCCTGCACTGGGCTCGGGGCCATTGAACATTTCAAAGCCCCTCGATCTCCTGAGCAACGCTGGGATGCTCGGACACAGTGGCTCTTCTCACACTCAGTGCTGCCGAGGTAGTAACCGAGGAAACAACCGCATTAACGTGGTGTCTGCCAGTGGCTCAGTGGGCAGCACCCTCGCCTCTGAGTCAGAAGGTCGTGGGTTCAAGTCCCACTCCAGGAGACTCGAGCACAAAAATCCAGGCTGACACTCCGGTGCAGTGCTGAGGGAGCGCCGCACTGTCGGAGGTGCCGTCTTTCGGATGAGATGTTAAACCGCTCTCGGGTGAACTTAAAAGATCCCATGGCCACTATTTCGTGGAAGAGCAGGAGTTCTCCCCGGTGTCCTGGTTCAATATTTGTCCCTCAACCAACATCACAGAAAAACAGATTATCTGGTCATTAATCTCATTGCCTGTGGGATCTTGCTGTGTGCAAATTGGCTGCCAGATTTCCTACATTAAGTGACCACATTTCAAAAAGAAGTTCATTGGCTTGGGGCCCAGGCAGCTGAAGGCACGGCCGCCAATGGTGGGGCGATGGAAATCGGGGATGCGCAGAAAGGTGCTACATAAATACAACTTTCTTTCTACCAGAGTGCGGGCTGGGGCTGATGGAATCAACGGCCGCTGTCAATCCCACGGGAATATCACGGGCAGCGGCAGTGACTGGCGTGGCACAACTCCCTCGCTCCGTACCCTCTCCCGCCCCCGGAACACGGGCGTTAAAACGGGCCGCAGTAAATCTAGCCCATGGCTTGGTGCTGCTGCCTCATTGGTGGATGAATCCTAAGTCGGAACGCCATGATCTGCTCCAATCAGCAACTCCAGATGTTACCATGGAAACCCTTGGCCTCGGAATGTATTGATTGCTGCAATCACGTATTTAATTGGGTGTGTGTGGGGGTTATAGTTTGCACTTTCGATTAAGTCATTTATTCAAATCCATTTTATCCCAAGGTTTGTTCTAGAGGTTCCCAGGGAATGCCTCTGTCACCGTGCCCTTCGACCTTGCGTGCCGGTTGCTCGCAGCTTTCATCACTGATAATGTGCTGAAATTCTGAAAGTTCATATTTTTTTAAACTAAAATAATTATATCAAAATTGTCATTTATTTTGCTGCCAAATCGCTCCCACAAATCCTCGGAAGGTTAGAAAAACAGTGCTGGGTGGAGAGCAGCACCTGTCCAAACACAACAAATGTTCTGGCAGCTGAGAGCAGTGCTGGCATACCACAGAGTATCAGATTCACTCCTGGCCTTTGGGAGAAAGAGAGGGAGGGCTGAGAGAGGCACGGAGAGGGACACAGACAGAGAGAGGGGCAGGCTGACAGAAATGGAGGGAGAGAAACAGGGAAAGAGAGGGAGACAGAGAGGGAGAGAGAGAGAGAGAGAGAGAGAGAGAGAGAGAGAAACAGAGAGAGAGAGAGAGAGAGAAACAGAGACAGAGAGAGACAGGGATGACTGGGAGAGAGGGACACACATACAGAGAGAGAGGCAGACAGATGAAATGGAGGGAGAGAAACATAGAGAGAGGGAGAGACAAAGAGAGGTAGAGAGGCAGAGAGAGAGGGAGTGAGAGAGGGGGACAAAGAGGGGGACAGAGAAACACACACAGACAGAGAGGCAGACAGACAGAGACAGAGGAGAGATAGAGACAGAGAGGGAGAATAAGAGGGAGGAGGACGACAGAAAGGGGGGAGGTTTCTGTATCCACAGTATGAGCAGTAATCTGCCGTGTGGTTTGCTTGACTGATACAGAAATTGTCCGATTTTTATTTCATTCATTTCAACAGAATGAAAATTGTATGGGTTCTATAACAATCGGGCAATCCGCTCTGCCAGATTACAGCTCATACTGTGGAAATGAAAATTTACCCCAGGGAGAGAGACAGACAGAGAGAGGGAGAGAGGAGAAAAGAGGAGGCAGATGGACAGATGGAAAGGAGAGAGTAGGCAAGAGAAAAGGAGGGTAGAGTAGGAGAGAGGGAGTGTAATCAGACAAAATTTGACACCGAGCCACATAAGGAGATATTAGGACAGGTGAAAAAAGCTTGGTCAAAGAGGTAGGTTTTAAGGAGCGTCTTAAAGGAGGAGAGAGAGGCGGAGAGGTTTAGGGAGGGAATTCCAGAGCTTAGGGCCTCGGCGACGAAGGCACGGCCGCCAATGGTGGAGCGAAGGAAATCGGGGGATGCACAAGAGGCCAGAATTGGGACGTTTTACTACATTAAAGGCGCTATATAAATGCAGGTTGTTGTTGTTGGCGTCTATAATCAGTGAGGGTTTATCGGCAGACACTAGACTGGCCCTCAAATCCCACCAGATCGGAGGGCCATTTTGAATAGATTAATGGGTTGAATTCACGCTGTCCGATCTCTGTAATGTAATGCTAACTCATTCAGGAGAAACACCTCTCGTTAATAAAGCAAATAAAATAAATGGGATGAGGCCAGTGTTTAAACACAGACACATTCATTTCATACCAATGTCTTAGTGCCTTCCTCACTCAGACCGCCCAGTCCAATTCCAACCCTTAAGCACAATAATGAGAGGGCCAAGATATTGGAATTAAATCCACCTATTTACCAAAGCCTCTACCCTCAGCCACACACAACTCGACACAGAACAGGGATAGAATGAGGCCCAATCAGAAATACAGACGGCGAGGAGCGTTAAGTAGATCAGTGTCGATCAGCGAATGTTGGCCAAACACTCACACAGAGGAGGGTTTACCAGAATCGTTAGCGAACTCCATGAGAAAGTAAGAAAATCTGGTTAAAATACAGTCCAGTTCACGTGAGATACACGTGCTGGCCCAGCCTGAAACACCAGCTGGGAGAGTGGGTAACCCGCACGGGGTTCTGTCACTATTTTGTGGGGCAAGTGTGAGTAAGGCAGCCAAAGAGGAACAGAACGCACTGGGCTGGATTTCCCTTCAGTCACTGGGGTAACGGTAGTTGGCAGTTCTGCTGACTTCCCGTCCCTTTTGGGGAAGAAATTTCCAGGGGGTTGCGTTTCCGCTTTGGGGGCAATCGGGAAATCGCGCCCAAAGTGCGCTGGGAATTGTGCCGATTAGGTCCCAGTTCAAGCTCCCGCTTAAACTCATTACCATAATCACAAACGTAAAGTCTTCACTCAATCTGCGCAATCGGACAGTGGAATAGAACGTGATCGTTTCTTATTTTTTCTTTCCATTAAAAAGTATTCCTCGATGTGTATACGTGCGGTGACCTGGAGCAGTTTTATTAACGCGGCTGAAAATGGGTTTATCACAAAAATAAACATTTTTAATCAGAGTATCCAGTCCTTCGCCTGTGAGTAACCGGATTTAAAATCACTGAAAATTACTTATTAAATAGTTCAGTATAATTTTTTAAGAACATAAGAATTAGGAGCAGGAGTCGGCCATTCGGCCCCTCGAGCCTGCTCCGCCATTCAATAAGATCATGGCTGATCTTTGACCTCATCGCCACTTTCCTGCCCGATCCCCATAGCCCTTGATTCCCCTAGAGTCCAAAAATCTATCTCAGCCTTGAATATATATATAATAGTTTCATTGGTGTACACAAGTCAGTTTCTTAGTAAATTAAATATTTTTTGATATGTAAAAAAACTTTTAAAACGTGCCGACTAGTGCCGAAGAAACTGAGCACAATTTGAAATGTCTTCAGGGGAGAGGACTGGAGGGAAAACTCAAGGAACCGAGTGCAGGAATCCTAATCCTCTCTTCATCATGTTCATCCGTATGAAAGGGGACCACTTTCACTCTATGACTTGGTTGCGTTAAGCTCTGCCTTGCTCCGAGCACAGGAGCAGGTTTACAGTCTGCCATTCCGGCCGCCTCACTAAAGCCCAACAAAGCCCCTTAAATAACGGGGGCAAAAACCAGCGCGGTTTCAGCTCAGTTTTCATCACAAGTGAGGAAAGTGGCGCAACGTCACATGATTGCTCATTTTCAACATCAACTCCTGCTGATAATCCTGAGTCAACTCCTCTGGTGAGTAGACCAGTTACTGACCAGGGACGGACGCTCGCGGTGAATCCCGGCAGAGCGCGGGTCTGACAGGGAGTGCATTCTGGGGAATGACGAGTGCTCAGCCTGTATAGTTAATGGAGGAACAATTGTCGGCTGGCCTCCCGCGCTCTCCCAGCGGAATCGTGTCTCCTTCTTCTATGCCAATCTCCACTATTTTATTTTCACAACAAGCCCATTGAAGTCACATCAGCTGCAAGCACAGTCTCATATTATAGTTCACTCGTAGAATCTTTTTTAGTCAGAGTTGGGTAGCGTGTGCACTGATTGTGGGTCAGACCTATCACATGCTGGGTGAAAGGAAACACTGCACTCCTGCCTGAGACTGGACAGTACAATTTCAGGCAGCAATCTCCTCACTTTTCAATCGATAAAAACACAGTCTGCACATACAGGATTGGACCAATTTCACACACGAAGGAGTGGGGCAGATTGGCATTTAAATTCTGTCCTGAAGTCTTTCCTCCAATTCTGCTTTTCTACTGCTCAGGAGATGGCAATCTGATACTTCAAGTGTCTCAGTGTCGGCTCCTGTACATGTACGGTACACACAGCGGGTAAAAGGGAACGATTCACTCCCGTCTGGTACTGTACGGCCCGTGTATGTCTCAGTGTCAGCTCCTGTCCACGTGCAGTATACACTGCGAATACACCGCTGATACAGTAGCAGCTCTGGCATGTTATATTTCACATGCTGACCAGCCCTGTTTACAGTTAATGTTGTATTACACAAACCTGCACTGTCTGCTGTTGCTTGTCATTCGGGCTGGGAGAGTTGAGGCCTGTTGCTTGATGAAGTAAAAGCTGTCTCGCTGCTTGTAGAGCCTGAAATCAAAGAGGAAGAAAGGAGAGATGTGAGAAAAAGCTGTAGATCCAAAAATCCTTTTTTTCTGTTGACCTACATAGACTGGGTGGTCAAATATTAACGGGAAGGCCACAGCCAACACCTCCACAGGCATCTGCGTCTGACCATTCACATCTGGCATCTCCGACCATTCACATCTGGCATCTCTGACCATTCACATCTGGCATCTCTGACCATTCACATCTGGCTTACTGACCATTCACATCTGGCATCTCTGACCATTCGCATCTGGCTTACTGACCATTCACATCTGGCATCTCTGACCATTCACATCTGGCATCTCTGACCATTCACATCTGGCTTACTGACCATTCACATCTGGCATCTCTGACCATTCGCATCTGGCTTACTGACCATTCACATCTGGCATCTCTGACCATTCACATCTGGCATCTCTGACCATTCACATCTGGCTTACTGACCATTCACATCTGGCATCTCTGACCATTCACATCTGGCATCTCTGACCATTCACATCTGGCATCTCTGACCATTCACATCTGGCATCTCTGACCACTGTGCTGCTGTTCCTGGAATGTTGCCGTGTCACAGCGGCGCAGATAAAGCATTGCAAGCTGCAACTCTCACTCTGTTAGACACAATCTGTGCTAAGATTTGGTGAATTACGGGCACTCTCAGCTCTCGGGTTGAGCGCTACACTCAGCAGGATTTTGCCAAAAGACTCAGTGTGTAGTGTCGTGCCACAAACACAGCGAGTCATTCCTCCCCGAGAGAAGGTTTCAGCCATAACCCTTCCTCTCCCAAAGTGGGCCCGAGCTGTACCCTCGCTCTCAGGTGCTGATTCCAGCCCCGGGCAGCAGTGGTGGGAACACTAGAATTATCCCCAGCTACCCCGCGCTAGGGAGTGGGAGTGGGGCACCATCTTCTGGGATTCCATCCCTGCCTGGATTGGAAACAAACCCACTCTGGGCAACCACAGACCCATCAGTCTACCATCGATACAACAACAACTTGCGCTTATATAGCGCCTTTAACCTAGAAAAACATCCCAAAGTGCTTCACAGGAGCGATTATCAGACAGAATTCAGCATCGAGCCAAAGAAGGAGCTAGCAGGAGGCGTGGCTAAGAGTTTGGTCGAAGAGGTGGTGTTTAAGGAGGGTCTGGGAGGGAGAGCTGGAGAGGAGGAGAGGTTTAGGGAGGGAATTCCTGGAAAAATAATAGAATTCATCATCAGGAACAAACCTGCGGGGTTTGACAATAATTGATTTTCTGAAGAAGTGGCAGTGACAATAATGTCGGATTTTGACCTAGTTTTAGGTTGGTGATGGTTGCTTTACTGTCCCGGGGTATTAAGTTCAGAAACAGGAGCCAGTTTAGAACTTATGAAGAGAATAGGTCAGATTAAAGAGCTCCCAGGTTAGTAAGAATATAAGAAAATAAAGACTATGCATTTAGCAGTTAATTATAATATAGAGACTGCGCCAATATATGAGGAGTTAGCACAGTCTAACGTGACTGTAAATATATATATTACAATATTGTTAATTGTTTAGCCTGTAACAGTCGTGTCGTGGTTATGTCACTGGACTAGTAATCCAGGCAGGCTCAAACATTCTCCGACTGACTGGGATACCAACCCATGGGTACCAGAGGCATTTCTCTCCCCTTGCCTGGATGAGTGCAGCTCCAACAACAGTCAAGAAGCTCGACACCATCCAGGACAAAGCAGCTCGCTTGATTGGCACCCCATCCACCACCTTAAACATTCACTCCCTCCACCACCGGCGTACCGTGGCTGCAGTGTGTACCATCTACAAGATGCACTGCAGCAACTCGCCAAGACTTCTTCGACAGCACCTTCCAAACCCGAGACCTCTTCCACCTAGAAGGACAAGGGCAGCAGGCACATGGGAACACCACCACCTCCAAGATCCCCTCCAAGTCACACACCACCCTGATTTGGAAATATATCGCCGATCCTTGATTGTCGCTGGGTCAAAATCCTGGAACTCCCTCCCTAACGGCACCATGGGAGTACCTTCACCACATGGACTGCAGCGGTTCAAGAAGGCGGCTCACCACCACCTTTTCAAGGGCAGTTAGGGATGGGCAATAAATGCCGGCCTTGCCAGCGACACCCACAGCCCGAGAATGAATTAAAAAAAACTTGATCCTGTGTGTTAAGATAGAATATGGATCCCTGGCGTGTAACAGACAGCTTTGTGCTGAAACCCATAAAAATGCAAACAAAGCACTGGGGTTAATTTCTAGAGGGATAGAATTGAAAAGCAGGGAAGTTATGCTAAACTTGTATAGAAGCTTGGTTAGACCACACTTGGAGTACTGTGTACAGTCTGGTCTCCATATTATAAAAAGGATTTAGAGGCACTGGAGAAGGTGCAAAAAGATTTACAAGGATGATACCAGAACTGAGAGGTTATAACAATGACACACTGACTGAGATACATCATACATTCATTATTAACCAATATACTGAATCAATGACCCATCAATACAGCATCATAGTGATAGAAGGATGCACAAACCCAATAAAAGATTAACACATAGGTCAGAGAGACATGATAACTCAATCACACATGACATTGATGGAGACACCTTGTAACCCAGTAATGCACCAACACACTGACCGACTACTTAACCCAGAAACAGAGAACACACTGACACAATAATCCATTAATACAATTCCCTGACAGAGGGACACCATGATTGAGTAATACAGTAACGTATTACAGCAACGCCATGACCCAGGAATACAGCAACACACTGACAGAGACACCATAACCAAAACATGCACCAAAACAAGGACAGAGGGACATATTAATTGATTTATAACCAATATACTGAACAGGGAGAGTCAATAACCCAGCAATATACCAACATAGTTATCAGGAGATATATAAACCCTCGAATTCATTAACACATGGGTCAGAAAGACAACGGGGCCAAATTCCCTCAGCCATGCCAGCGGATTCCGGTCGTGACTCCGGCGAAAGGGCTCGGCAAAGGCCAGGAGTCCAATGTACCAGGTGCAGAGCTTAGCTGGGAAATCGCAATCGGCCTTGTACGGATCAGAGCTCCCGCCCACGCTGTGCGAAGCTGGCTGTGACAGAGGGGACGGGGCAGTGGTGGGGACCACCCACACTGGAGGTTCCCGCTTCTCACGGCCCACAAGGGACCCGCTCTAAGACCGGAGGTTGGCATGCTCGGTGAGGGGGGC
Organism: Squalus acanthias; assembly: GCA_030390025.1. Classification (NCBI taxonomy): domain Eukaryota; kingdom Metazoa; phylum Chordata; class Chondrichthyes; order Squaliformes; family Squalidae; genus Squalus; species Squalus acanthias. Next base: position 30,925,353 of record CM059441.1, read on the forward strand.
CTAGATAAAGGGAAGTTTGCTTGCCCAAGATTGGGACGTGCTCTAGACTTCCAAAGAGGGGAAGAGTTATTTTGTATAAATGTTTGAATCAGCCCCCTGACACAGAGGGCGAGGTGGAGGGAATGGCAAAGGGAGGGGGGCGGAGGGAGGGCGGTAGGGGGGAAGGCAGCCAGGAACTGAAGGCTCTGTCAGCTTTGGGAAGGTGAGCACCAAGGTGGGAAATGCCTTGGGTTGGGTTTTTTGTGTTAAGGGTGTTATATCAATAGTTGCTTATTACAGTAGACTCAAACAAATGAGATTCTAATTGGTTTTGCAAGGACATAAAAAGTGAGATAAGAAAGAAAAACAAACTGTGAAAAAACGAGTGAGGAGAGTAACTGGGGAGAATAGAGCAAAATGTAAAAAGGTAAATCAGAGGAGCAATAATGCAAATACAATTGTAAGAAATTCTACCAGGATTGCACCAGTGAAAGGGTTATCGAAAGGGAACTGAGATCCTTTAAGGATGGAAATGGGCTTGAAACTGAGGATGAGCAAAACTTAGTTACCGTACTGAATGGTTACTCCCTGGGAGTTCTCACTGGAAAAGACATGAGTAGCCGTCACCTGCTGTGGGAGGTTCTTGCACAGAGGGTCCCAGACATGCCCAAAAGGGATGAAATCTTCAAAGTGCTAACGGTCACCATGAGGGAGGCAATTAACAGAGAGAAGGTCCCAATTGATTGGAAACTAGCCAGCGTGGTAGCTGTGTTCAGAAGAAGCTGATAAAACAAACTCGGGTAACTGCAGATCCATCAGTCTGACACCAGTAACTGGCAGGGTGATGGAATCAATGGGAAATAACTTGAGGATTACCTTTGTAAAAATAACCCAGTAAAGGACAGTCAGCACCGAATGAGAACGGGCCGATACTCTCTAAACAGTTACTTTGAGTCTTTTGGACAAGGGATATCCCAAGTGGATGGTGGAACGCTCTGATATCTAGAATTCTAGAAAACATTTAAAGGAAAGAAAGACTTGCATTTTTACAGTGTCTTTCACAACCTCAGGACATCCCAAAGCGCTTCACAGCCAATGAAGCATTTTCAAAAAAAATTGTAGTTACTTTTGCAATGTAGGAAACACGGCAGCCAATTTGCGCACAGCAAGCTCCCAAACATAGAAACATAGAAACATAGAAGATAGGAGCAGGAGTAGGCCATTCGGCCCCTCAAGCCTGCTCCACCATTCAATGCGATCATGGCTGATCATCCAAATTCAGTACCATGTCCCTGCTTTCTCCCCATATCCCTTGATCCCCTTAGACTTAAGAAATATATCTAACTCCTTCAGGAATGAGATAATGACCAGATAATTAGATAGGGTAGATAGAGAGAAACTATTTCCGCTGGTTGGGGATTCTAGGACTAGGGGGCATAGTCTAAAAATTAGAGCCAGGCCTTTCAGGAGTGAAATTAGGAAACACTTCTACACACAAAGGGTGGTAGAAGTTTGGAACTCTCTTCCGCAAACAGCAATTGATGCGAGATCAATTGTTAATTTTAAATCGGAGATTGATAGCTTTCTGTTAACCAAAGGTATTAAGGGATATGGGCCAAAGGCGGGTATATGGAGTTAGGTCGCAGATCAGCCATGATCTCATCGAACAGGCTCGAGGGGCTGAATGGCCTCTTCCTGTTCATATGTTCCTATAATCTGTTTTAGTGATGTTGGATGATGGATGAGATGGATGAGAACTCCCCTGCTCTTCTTTGAAATAGTGGCCACGGGATCTTTTACACCCACCTGAGAGGGCAGACGGGGACTCGGTTTAACGTTTAAAGTTCCAAATGAAAGGCTATTTTGGATCTGCATAAAGGACTTGGATTGAGAAATTCAACGTAATTAGGTCACATGTATGAATAATACTAAACTAGGGAGAGCTGCGGAGTTTGATGATGCTGCCCAGAAGGATCCAGACAGTAAATATAAGTAGCAGATCTCTAACCGATGTAATTCAGCACAGATAAATGCAAGGTTTTACACAAGAAGATTCAAATAGGGGACCTACTTTACTCAATGCATGATGTTGAACCAACTATAGGAGAGGCTGAGAGAAATCTGGGGGTGGTAGTAAACTCTACACCTTCCATGTTCAGTCACGATTAACAAGGAAAAACAAAGAAAAAAAAGAAAGACTTGCATTTCTACAGCGCCTTTCACGACCTCAGGACGCCCCAAAGCGCTTTACAGCCAATGAAGTACTTTTGAAGTGTAGTCACTGTTGTAATGTAGGAAGCGCAGCAGCCAATTCAGTAGCGTACAGGTCTGCGGCTGTTAAGCTGAAACTGTATTGTGCTCTGATCAGGTGCCAGTTTGAGTACTGTATTCAGAACTGGCCACTGAGGCACTGAGAAATGTTCAAGCCCTTGGGAAGGTTGCAGAGAAGGGCCACAAGACTGATCCCGAGTGAGTTATGAGAAAAGGTTCGAAAATGCAGACTTTTTAAACCTTGAAAGAAGTCAGATGTGAGTAGGCCTTATCGAGGTACTGAGAGCAGTAGGCAAGATTAATCCTGAGACGGTATTTCGAGCTAAACCAGGACTGCAGGACAAGGGGACACACTGGGAAAGGGCAAGGACAAGGATGGGCTCCAGGTAGGGGAGTGGAATCATTCCTGACACTGTGATGGAGGGACCGTGGGCTTCAATGGAAGGATGAGCTGGGTGGCCTCCCTCACCCTTTATCTTTGCAACTCACGCATTACCCAATCCACGCTATTTTTTCAAACCAACGGGAGGTAACCCTATTTTAGGAAGAGAGTCAGTAACGCGGTGATTCCAGCAAGACTAGCTCCTGTAAATCAGAGCCCTTAAAAAGCAGTGATGTGTGAAGCTTTACAACATCAAAGGCCCAACTTCGAGCATTTTCCCCCCTCTCTCATGGGGTCCTGAAGTCAGCAATAAAAAGCAAACCTTTAAAATGATTTGTTCAAATGTGGCTTCAAGAAGAAAACAATAAAAAGGGTTTGGAACACACTGACAGAAATAAAACTCCCAGCATCCCATCCACCGCCTCATGGCCCCACAGCTGCCCGCTCACTTTCAATCAGTTTCAAATCCAATATGAAATTTAACAATCTCAGGTTTTACCTCTTCAGTGCCCCTCCCCCACAACCCCCCTCCCCCATCCCACCCGGCCCCCAACCTACCACCCTCACCCGCCTGACTCTCTCTGTACTAAGGACGAACTGGCACCTTCCAGTACCACACTCAGGCGCCCAGTTTTCATGTGCCAGCCCAGACAATGAGTGTTACCAGTTAATCATCTATGAGCAGGAATCGCACAATGCTGTACTCACCTGACATCCACACTAACTCTAACAGCCGAACCCCAACCTAGCACTTAACCCTAACGCTAAAACCCTAACAGCCTAACCCTCACCTAACCCTTAACCCTAACAGCCTAACCCTTAACGCTAAGCCCTAACCCTAACAGCCCAACTCTCACCTAAACCTTAACCCTAACACTAAAACCCTAACCAAACCCAAACCCCTAACATTAACCGAACTGTAATTTTAGCCCCAATCATAACCCTAACTCCCTTACCCTAATCATAACCTCAAAACCTTAACCCTAACTTCCTAACACTAACCTAAGCCTAACCCTAAACCCCTATCCCTGATCCTAACCCGAACCCCAACCCCCTAAAGTACAGATCAGCCATGGTCTAACTGAATGGCGGAACAGGCTAAAGGGGCTGAATGGCCTCCTCCTGTTCCTATGTTCTAATGTTGAATGCCAACCCAGAGTTTGGCAGCAGCAGTGCTGGAACATAGCCGAGGCTGTGCTGCTGCTGCTCCAGGAGCCAGAAACCACCCAGGGGAGATGGTTTTTCTGGAGGCGTGAGTACTGGCAGTGGCTGAGGCTAAGGGCCACGGTTGGATACTGCCCATCAGCAATTTTGTTCTGAGCTCTTAGCCCACCCTGACCATCCAGCAATGTGAGCTTTGCTTCGCTGGCACGCTTGGAACGCTCCTCGGCTCCAGGGAAAGCCTGTAAACTGGCAACTGGAAATCACACGCAGAGTTCTAAACAACTGAGCGAGGAGGATCAGGTGCGTGTACACTTGCTTCTCGTTTGAGATGTGAAAGTTAATTATAATGTACAAATGTCCATTCTCGCCCTCCCCCATTTGCCTGCTGGCCAAGCGATGAGTCCAAGAGCAGGTCATTAGTGCCAGTGTGGCTCAGTGGGCAGCTCTCTCACCTCTGTAGTCCGAAGGTTGTGGGTTCGAGTCCCACTCCAGAGACTTGAGCCCATAATCCAGGCTGACACTCCCAGTGCAGTACTGAGGGAGCGCCGCACTGTCGGAGGGGCAGTACTGAGGGAGTGCCGCACTGTCGGAGGGGCAATACTGAGGGAGTGCTGCACTGTCGGAGAGGCAGTACTGAGGGAGCGCTCACTGTCGGAGGGGCAGTACTGAGGGAGAGCTGCACTCTCGGAGGGGCAGTACTGAGGGAGCACTGCACTGTCGGAGGGGCAGTACTGAGGGAGCACTGTACTGTCGGAGGGGCAGTACTGAGGGAGTGCCGCACTGTCAGAGGTGCAGTACTGAGGGAGCGCTGTACTGTCGGAGGGGCAGTACTGAGGGAGCGCTCACTGTCGGATGGGTAGTACTGAGGGAGTGCTGCACTGTCAGATGTGCCGTCTTTCTGATGAGATGTTAAACCAAGTTTCTGTCTGCCCTCTCAGTTAGACATAAAAGATCCCACTGGACTATTTCGAAGAAGAGCAGGGGAGTTCTCCCCGGTGTCCTGGCCAATATTTATCCCTCAACCAACACGTGAAAACAGATTATCTGTCCTCACCCAATATCCAAACATAGACTAGAAATTCCAGGCCTGTACTCGTTAGCCCGAGATCTTCTGTCTATTTTAGGGGATTAGGTGGAACATTGCACGCTGCTGATGGCAGGGGTGGGATTCCTACTCCATGCCCTTTCTGGCTGGAAGGCAGGCCGCTTACACTCAAGGTGGCACCCTGGCACTGTCCTGGCTGATACCAGCTAGCTCAGCACAAAGCAAAGATCGTGCCTGGGACCTGCGGAAGAAAATATGACAATCGTACAGTAGCTGAATGGCCAGCACCAAGCCTGCTGAGTGTTAGCCCCACCATTATAGAGTTGCGTGTTTGGCCTATGGCGCCCTGGGACGGTGAGATCCTCATCCTGATCTGCTGTGGGACTGCGCAAGAAAGCAGCTCATCGCAATGGAAGTTAAAAGGAAAGAAAGTCTTGCATTTATATAGCGCCTTTCATGACCTCAGGACATCCCAAAGTGCTTTACAGCCAATTAAGTCAATTACGAAGTGCAGTCACTGTTGTAATGTAGGAAACGCGGCAGCCATTTGCGCACAGCAAGCTCCCACAAACAGCAATGAGATAATGACCAGATAATCTTTTTTTAGTGATGTTAAGATACCAGGGAGAACTCCCCTGCTCTTCTTTGAAATAGTGCAGTTGGATCTTATACGTCCAGCTGACAGAACTCGGTTTAACATCTCATCCGAAAGACAGCCCCTCCGACAGTGCAGCACTCCCTCAGCACTGCCCTGGAGTGTCAGCCTGGATTATGGGCTCAAGTCTCTGGAGTGGGACTCGAACCCACAACCTTCTGACTGAGGAGGCGAGAGAGCCGCCCACTGAGCCAAGGCTGGCACCCGAAGGAGAAAACTGATGAGCGCTGCTCCCCAATGGTCGTCGCTCCTGATCACAGGCAGTGACTCCCGCTGGAAACCGTGTGCGGGCCAACGTCGGGACAGGCTCTGTGAAGCACGCCAGCCCTCGCTGTCTAGACTCCTGCCCGGAGAATGGCCGCTGCTGGGTTGCGAGGTAGAGGAGAGCTGTTGACACCCCCGCGAGCAACGAGCCGGCTGCTTCGGGAGAGGAGCGAGAGGAAGCTGGAGGGGAAAGCAGCTTCCACGCAGAGAGAGCGCTGTAAGAAACCGCACGTTAAACATGTGTCCACAAGATGCCTTTCTGCACAGTGAAAGCAGCACTGTGTTTCCTGAAAACTCACACTGAGTGTGGAGTCAGTCTTTACACCCTGACTGCCCCCTGCTTAACCCCACTGAAAAAACAAAAAAAAAGCAAATTGACCCCCCCTGTGGGGGAATTTCCATTAAAAGTAATGTTTTGGCAGGCTTGGAAAAAAAAAGATAATTTAATTCTGGTGAAACAGAGACCAGATTTATGAAAAGACTGGATTGTGTCAAACAGGAGTCCAGAGCAGTTTGATATTTTTGCGAAAAGATTTTTTTTTAAATTCTTCCACTTTAGACAAACAAGAGAGATAGTGTTTCCTTAACAACCGGGGCTTTTCAAATGCTAACTCCAATCGCTGCTCTCTCAAGATGAAAACCATCTGTCTCATAAATGCACTTTTCTCTCACTGCGCTAGAAAGCCCACAACCTGCCTGTTGTCTCTGACTGACTCACAACCGCAATTTCACTTCAATCCCACATTCCCCACCCCCCCCCCCAAAAAAAAATGTTTCTTTTTTTTTCTTTAAACAGACGCAGCTACAGAAGTTTGGTCGCGGTGCCAACATAAGCAGGCAGCCCTGCGAAGAGCGCGGGACCCGCACTACAGCTCGACAGGCTTTGAAAAGAGAAAGCCATTAATTTTTCCCCTCCTCGAACAAAATGAGCATTGTTAGTCCCGCCACTCTGACAGGTTTTATGAGGTCTGAGTGCTGGCGGGGAGAGGGAGAGTGGGGGGGGATGGAGGGGTCACAGGGGGCGAGTGTAGAGTCTGGCACTGACGCTGACAGCAGGCCGCTGCTGCTCCAGTTATGTCAACAACCAGGCTGTAAATCTGAAGTGGGCACCAGAATTGATTAGCCACGCCATCATTGCCCCCCTCTATCGCAGGAAACTTCCTGCAGGCCACTTTCCAACCAATTCTCATCCTTATCTGAAAGTTCTCTGACAGCTCCTGGTATCTGTGAGGCCTTGTCATTTGTTGTTCTTCCCGGTCCCAGTATTCTCCGCCCCGCCCCGCCACCCCAATTTAACAAAAGATAGAAACATGCAATCCGAGGGTGGAAAATAATCAATGCTGAGGAAATCCCGACCAATCTTTTTCCTAATTGTTCCCCCCTGCCCCACCCTGGAGACATCACCCTCCCGCCGCCCCTCCCTCTGCTACATCCACCTAAATGTCCGTGTGGGAGGTTGGACAGTGAGTGTTGACCAAGGGTTGGGTGTTAACCAATCTTGGCTACACATGCGCCCTTTACTGGATAAGGTTCAGAGAGATCGCTTCCCCCTCTGTAACCTAGCGGGCGCAGTGACCAACTGTGGTGACTGTGACCACGGCCCAGACACGGAACGGCCCCGATTTCAACTCCAGCTGGATTTACCCGTTCAGGCCTGAGTTAAAATTACAGTCGGGTCTCAATGATGTTAACGGGTCACAACATGCATATGTAAAGAAAGACCCTGTTGGCTCCGGGCGCGTGTCCTTGCTGCCTGCTCAGGAGACATAAGAACATAAGAAATAGGAGCAGGAGTCGGCCATTCGGTCCCTCGAGCCTGCTCCGCCATTCAATAAGATCATGGCTGATCTGATCTTGGCCTCAACTCTACTTTCCTGCCCACTCCCCATAATCCTTGATTCCCCTGTTTTTCAAAAATCTGTCCATCTCCGCCTTGAATATATTCAATGACTCCGCCTCCACAGCTCTCTGGGGTAAAGAATTCCAAAGATTCACGACCCTCTGAGAGAAGAAATTCCTCCTCATCCCCATTTTAAATGGGCGACCCCTTATTCTGAAACTATGCCCCCTAGTTCTAGATTCCCCCATGAGGGGAAACATCCTCTCTGCACCTACCCTGTCAAGCCCCCTCAGAATCTTATATGTTTCATAAGATCCCCTCTCATTCTTCTAAACTCCAATGAGTATAGGCCCAACCTGCTCAACCTTTCCTCATAAGACAACCCCTTCATCTCCGGAATCAACCTCGTGAACCTTCTCTGAACTACCTCCAATGCAAGTATATCCTGAGAGCAGGTTAAAATTTCAGATGTTGCGATCATGGCGGCTTTCAGTCAGGTAAGAGCCAGGGCGATTTTAACTGCCCACACACCAAGTTTCTGCTGAACGAGTAGGGTTAAAATTGCCACCGTTAACTCAGCACAGACCAGGGATCCAGCGTTCTACATGGCTTTGTGTAACGCCAGGTACATCTGCCCATTAGGCTGCTGTGGAGGAGGGACGAGGGGGAATACTAATCCATAGTCTGAAAGGGTTCCACTCGCCTCTGATGATGAAATTACTCCTGCTGCAGGGTTTTAGTGAGATCACCTGTAGCTCGGACCAGGTGTGATGGGGTTTACACCCCACGCCCCACGCAAGCGATTCACGAACGTGATATCAGGGATGAGAGGCTTTCGTTCTGAAGAAACACTGAGGCTCTTTTCACTTACTTCGACCCCAGTTTAAAGATGTGTTTAACCCACTGTCTTAGCTCAAGGAACCCCATTTGGACAATTCCTCCGAGGAACCTACTCCACATGGTGCATTGGGTGGTAAGAACAAGCTTCAAATAGAACCCACGTGTACTTAGTGACAGATCCCCCGGGCTTGGACCTGCCACAGCATCTGTGGGTGAAGCTCAATCACTTCAGGTGTGGAATGGTCAGATGTGCTGCCAATAACTATAAATGGGGCTTTCATGGCTCCTCCCTTTGACATTGTGGTCAGTTAGAAGCTGTAGGCCTCACACTTGCAGGCTGCACCCCTTGGCAAGGGCTCCCTGGTTCCCCAATGGACCTGCCCAATGTCCTTCACTCAGCTATTGAATGGTCACAACACTCAGACCAACACGCTTGACTTGGTAGTCTATTTATAAATAAAATCTCTCCTGCACCCTCTCCGTGGCCTTGACGTCTTCCCTGAGGTAAGGAGCCTAAAAACTAGGCACAATGGGGGTGAAACTGGACCTCGTTTCTCGGGCCTGAAACAAGTGCGAAAAGGTCCAATTTCACGGGGGTATGTCCCGTGCTCCAAATGCACCTGGCTTGGGCGATATTCAGGCGGCCCTGGCAGCCGCCTTCAATAGGCTCTAAGCCCTTTCTATATGCTGATGGAGGGCTTGACGCCTGTTTAAGGACCCTGCTGTGAAATTGGTCGAAAGCTATGTGAAGTTACCTGGATTTCTCTCTTCTTAACCAGATGTGAGCCTAGCAGACATGCTGCTGGGATCTAACATAGAAACATAGAAGATAGGAGCAGGAGTAGGCCATTCGGCCCCTCGAGCCTGCTCTGCCATTTAATGAGATCATGGCTGATCATCCAAATTCAGTACCCTGTCCCTGCTTTCTCCCCATATCCCTTGATCCCTTTCGCCTTAAGAAATATATCTAACTCCTTCTTGAATATATTTAATGAATTGGCCTCAACTGCCTTTTGTTGGAGAACAAGCCATGAATTTACAAGAACAATTCTGCACAATGGTGAATGGAAAGCAGTTGATCAAAAGCTCCCTCTTACACTCCAGGCATTTTCACATCTTGTGATTCTGCACACCTGTTCAGTGTCAGTTTGACGGAGTCGGTGTGAGTAATATAAACACAAGAATCCGCGCACAAACCGCAGAGAGAAACAGGCAGTGAGCACAAAACAAACACACAGGCACACAGAGGGAGAAAGAGACGGAAGACAGGGAGAGAATAGGAAGGGATAGGGAGAGAAAGGAGAAGACAGAGACAGTGAGGAAGATAGAGAGGTGAAAGATGGAAAGATAGAAGGGATGGGGAGGAAGGGAGAGAAGACGGAGAGATAGAGATGCACAGAGAGAGAGAGAGAGCACAAGAAATAAGATGGAGAGAGGGAGAGCAAGAGCAGAAGAAAAAAGAGTGAAGGAAACAGAGACCGAATCCTCAACCTGATTTTAGCTCCGGGTAGGTTTTGGGTGGGTGGGTAGTGAGGTGAGCTGGAAACTCAACCACTGCTCCAGAAATCAGGCCTGGATTAGATTCGACTCCCGGCCCTCAATAACATCCCGCTGGTCCACTTCCTGCCAGGAAGGGGTAGGGAGTGGGCGGGAAGTGACTGCCGACCTGTGAAAATCCTGCTCCTCCTGGCCCCACAAGAAATGTACCTGTTTGGGCTTCCCCACTCAGGCCCGAGTTAAAATCGCGGTCGGTGGAATCTGGGCGGCTCCAGGGTGGGTGAAGTGTTCTGGGTGATTTTAACTGCCCCGCCCGCCTGATTTCCGCTAAGGTTAAAATCGCCTCCAAAATGTGTGAGATCGACGAGTGAAAGAGAAAGCACAAAACGCGGAGAAAGAGGAAAAAGAGAATGAAGGGTGGATAAAGAAGGAAAAGAATGTAACTGATAGTACGTCCAGGAACGTTCTGGCAGAAACACACAAAAGGATTGCCAAAGGAGGGCATCACTCATTGCCGCTCATTCTGGGGAAGGATTAGCGGACAGAATTATCTAGTGGATATCCCATTCAAAAACCCATTAAACTTCCTAAAATTGTGCAATATTTCAGCTTCTTTGTGAATCCTAAGCTACACGTTACAAATGCTGCAAGATTTTACAGATTTTCTATGATCTCATGGGCTAACTTTAAAAAATGGGACCTAAATCTCAGAGGATGATTAATTAGAAACATAGAAACATAGAAAAATAGGAGCAGGAGTAGGCCATTTGGCCCTTCGAGCCTGCTCTGCCATTCAATATGATCATGGCTCATCCTCTATCTCAATACCATATTCCCGCTCTCTCCCCATACCCCTTGATGCCTTTTGTGTCTAGAAATCTATCTATCTCCTTCTTAAATATATTCAGTGACTTGACCTCCACAGCCTTCTGTGGTAGAGCATTCCACAGGTTCACCACCCTCTGAGTGAAGAAATTTCTCCTCATCTCAGTCCTAAATGTCCTACCCCGTATCCTGAGACTGTGACCCCTCATTCTAGACCCCCAGCCAGGGGAAAAATCCTCCCTGCATCTAGTCTGTCTAGCCCTGTCATAATTTTATACGTTTCAATGAGATCCCCTCTCATTCTTCTAAACTCTAGTGAATACAGGCCGAGTCGACCCAATCTCTCCTCATACGACAGTCCTGCCATCCCATTAGAGATGCTCTCGTGCTTTTTAACTTCTCTGATTGCTGACACTAAAGATTTATTTACATAAAAATGTTCTTAAGAAATTGGGATGGGCTTGTTGCCCTTTTTTCTTACACAAATGCCTCAGTTTCTCCTGAGTCACTGCGACCTCTACAATCACAGCACGCCGCTCTGCTGATGCTCAGGTGACCTGACCTGCCCTGCTTCCCATGCTCCCTGCAGGAGGTACAGGGTGAGACACAGAGCACTGGTGGGGGTTGATGAGGGAGCTCCTGGTACAGGGTAGATGCTGACCTTCCCTCCAGAGCTGCGTAAAGATGTCAGTGGGCTTGTTTTCACAGAGGTTGGAACAGTACTAGGCTCATGTTCAGGAGACTCTTGCCTTCACACACTACATGTCAGAAAGCGTATGGTTAGGTGGGAAAAAAGTTTTCTACCCTATAATCTGCCATTGAGTGCGTGAAAATCACAATGGCTCCTGTAGTGAAGACCTCACAAGATTTGGGGTCCAAACTCTAAGCTGCAATCATAGTTAGGAACAGGAGGAGGCCATTCAGCCCCTCGAGCCTGCTAACCATTCAATTAGATCATGGCTGATCTGTATCTGAACTCCATTTTCCCCCAGTGCTCCATATCCCTTGATATCCTTACCCATCAAAAACCTAGCAATCTCAGTCTTGAAAGCTCCAATTGATCCACAGCTTTTTGGAGGAGAGATTTCCAGATTTCCACTACCCTTTTGTGTGAAAACGTGCTTCCTGATTTCACTCCTAAACGGCCAGGCTCTCATTTTAAGATTACTTTGCCTCAATCCTGATTCCTCCACCAAAGGAAATAGTTTCTCTGTATCGACCCTATTGAATCTATTTAACATTTTAAACACCGCAATTAGATCACCTCACAATCTTCTATACTCCAGGGAATACAAGTCAAGTTGATGCAACCTGTCCTCATAATTTAACCCTTTTATCCCCGGTATCATTCTGGTGAATCTGTGCTGCCTCCCCTCCAAGGACAATATATCCTTCCTGAGGTGCGGGGCCCAGAACTGAACGCAGTTACTCCAGATGGGATCTGACTAAGGATTTGGCTGACTTCAATTCACTTGGAAATTGTTGTAGGTAACCTTGAGGGAAGGATTTCGAGATATCTGAAATGTCCACTGTATGATGCTGACGTAGATCACGAGATGCTCTCCATAGTACCACAAGAGCAGTCAAGTGGCACTCATTGCAGGTCTATCCCCTTGCATAAACCTCCACAAGTGACAACAGCACTATCTCTGAAAGCAATGAGCCCACAGCATCCACAGCAAAGGAGATCCCTAGAACTGAGGCAAGCCTGTCAAGGTTATGTGCTAATATAGTGAGTGTGTCTTCTGTATCCCACGCAGTTTGCTATGGGGAGAGTGGGGCTGTGTATACACCCACCAATACTCCTCCCTCCCCTCGGGCAGCTCTTAACGGTTTTGCAAAAGCATTACGAAGAAATTGACAACACACAGGAAATGCAACACCAAAACGCATTAAATATATACACCAAATAATTGATGAAAAACAAACAAATTCATCTGCTTTCTAAACATCCTGCAGTTTATCGTTCTTTCATTGTGCAGAAGGAAAGAGTTAATTGACCAAAAGATAAACAAACTAAGCGAGCAACTTCTCTGAAATCCTCGGCCCATGCCTGTCTTTTCCGTGTGGCGTGAAGCTTGAGAGCAGTGATGAGCTCACTGACTGGCACAGTTCCTGGCAGATGAGCAGGTCTGAGCTTCATCACACCCTGCACTCCCACCACACCTGGGGTAAGTACCAATGATGTCAGCCGTGGCTCAGTTGGTAGGTCATGGGTTCAAGTTCCACTCCAGAGACTTGAGCACAAAATCCAGGCTGACACTCCAGTGCAGTGCGGAGGGAGCGCCGCACTGTCGGAGGGGCTGTACTGAGGGAGCGCTGCACTGTCGGAGGGGCAGTACTGAGGGAGCGCCGCACTGTCGGAGGGGCAGTGCTGAAGGAGCGCCTCACTGTCGGAGGGGCAGTACTGAGGGAGCGCCGCACTGTCGGAGGGGCAGTACTGAGGGAGCGCTGCACTGTTGGAGGGGCTGTACTGAGGGAGCGCTGCACTGTCGGAGGGGCAGTACTGAGGGAGCGCTGCACTGTCGGAGGGGCAGTACTGAGGGAGTGCTGCACTGTCGGGGGGGCAGTACTGAGGGAGCGCTGCACTATCGGAGGGGCAGTACTGAGGGAGCGCTGCACTGTCGGAGGGGCAGTACTGAGGGAGCACCGCACTGTCGGAGGGGCAGTACTGAGGGAGCGCCACACTGTCGGAGTGCCAGTACTGAGGGAGCGCTGCACTGTCGGAGGGGCAGTACTGAGGGAGTGCTACACTGTCGGAGGTGCCATCTTTCGGATGAGATGTTAAACCAAAGCCCCCTCTGCTCTCTCAGGTGGGTGTAAAAGATCCCATGGCACTATTTCGAAGAAGAGCAGGGGAGTTCTCCTCAGTGCCATTAGATTCATAACACTTTCATCCCACGCTGCCAGGCTGGGTTTGAACCAATGTTCCAGAAGTGAAAGAACAATCCTCTTTCTAAACCATAGCATCATCCATTCCACTCAGTTAGAGTTCCTTCAACAGAAAACCATTTATTTTTGTGGAGTAAATCCTTGCCCGTCTGAATTTTGTATGTTTCTCCCTCTTCTACCCACTCCCGTCGCCCTGTCTGCCCTCTCGGGTGGACGTAAAAGATTCCATGGCTCTATTCAAAGGAGAGCAGCGGAGTTCCCCACCGGTGTCCTGGGGCCAATATTTATCCCTCAACCAACATCACTAAAAAACAGATTATCTGGTCATTATCACATTGCTGTTTGTGGGAGCTTGCTGTGCGCGAATTGGCTGCCGCGTTTCCCACATTACAACAGTGACGACACTTCAAAGGTACTTCATTGGCTGTAAAGCGCTTTGGGACGTCCGGTGGTCGTGAAAGGCGCTGTATAAAGTCTTTCTTTCTTTTTCCCCTTTTAACTTATAATCCAATGCGTTCCTGAATGCTGTAATCGATTTCACATCGATCAGCATTTACGGCAAAGAATTCTTCAGCCTGGTAACTCTCTGTGTGAAGGAGTTTCTTCTAATCTCTGCCTTCATGTGACCAGTGCTCATGCTGAAATCAAGGCTTCTTGTCTTCAATCTATCTGTGTTGACCGTGTCAATTCCTTTTATTATTTTGAACAATTCTGTCAAATCCCGCCCCCCCCCCACAACTCCAGATGACCTCTGCTGCTTATCCACGAGGGCTTTGGGAGCCCATCGTATCGACACAAAGATTCTCTCCGTGTAATTATTGATAATTAATGTCCAGCCAACCACGCCTGTCTTAAAACATCTGTATTTCTCATCTGCAAGGATTAAAAGGTCTATCTTAATGGAGTCTTTATCCTCCTCATATTCCATGCATTCCAAAGCGAGCAGTCCAGGGACATAAATCAAATTTATGGGATGCCTCACACTTCAGTAGGAAAAATCAAGATGCAGTGTCAAAAATTGTAAAATACGGCCTTGAACTTTTTCACATTTTCTATTCAAAGAGCAGATGGTGTCAATTTTCTCTATAAAGCGCAGTGCATTAGTTCGGCATTATTACTGTGTGAGGGATAGATTTATGCACTGTAATCGCCATCAGATCTCTGTAACATTCCTCTCTCACTTATCTCACTCAGTCACTTCCTAAAGGTTAAATGTCTAATCCCCCTGGCAGTGACTGCACCGAGAGGCTCCTGTTACTGAGCAAAGACAGGGTTTACAGAGTGAGTCCCGCCATCGGGAACCCCTTTCAAGAATAAAATTTAGAGGCTTCCCTCATTACCTCACCCGTTAAATGCCCCGCCCAGCGTGAAAGTGGCATTCAGACCAGCGAGGGTTCAAGCTTTGAGTCCCTGGTCTGCGATGAGTTCAGTTGGGATCGACATTGGGCGCCTGTTACAGTTGCTCTCACCAACCCCTGGCTGAGAAAGATTATGATCAGCCAGAGGTCCTTGCTGATGAACCCTACCTTGTGACTACTGCTGGGAGAAGCCTGCTTTGTGTACAGACTGAGTGTGGACGGGGCTGTGCTCAACTCCTTGTGTAATAAACTTGAATAACCAGCCAACACTCACTGTCTAGATTCACACAGTGGCTGAGGGAGGTGCGATCCTGATAGTTCGACTCCCTTCAGATCTTTAAAATTGGTCCTGATGGCTAGCTTCTCATTTTAAAGGGTTCCTGATGGTGAGACTCCCTCTTTGTAAGGGATCCTTGGGGCAATAGACCCCTGACCTGGTGTCACAGATTCGAATCCTGCTCCAACTAACGCTGCGGATCGGATTTTCTCACCGAGACTTTCTCCAGTTTTGGTTTATTCATTCTCAGAATGTGGGCGTCGTTGGCAAGGCCAGCATTTATTGCCTGTTCCTAGCTGTCCAGTTACAACTGAGTGTCTCGCTCGGCCACTTCAGGGGGCAGTTAAGAGTCAGCCACGTTGGTGTGGGACTGGAGTCACATATAGGCCCAGACCGGGTAAGGACGGCAGGTTTCCGTCCCTAAAGGGACATCAGGGAACCAGTTGGGTTTTTACGACAATCCGACAGCTTCATGCTCACTTTTACTGAGACCAGCATTTTTTCAATTTCCAGATTTTTTTTTTTAGATGAAAATCAAATTCGCAAACTGCCGGGGTTGGATTCTCTCGACTTTTATTCCAGGCGAGTCCAGTAACATATCCACTGTACTACTCTAGCCCTATTTTCACCAGCTCACCTGTGGGAGGCTGGGAAACGTGGCCTGAAGGAGGAAGATTATTGGAGCAGCACTGAAGCGCGTGCCTTGGGTATCTGCGTCACACATCGCACCTTGGGGCTAAAACCCGTCCTGGGCGGAAGCGAATCGCACTGTGTTTCACGCTCCACTCGATTCGCTTTTCTTTTTGTGAAGCGGCGCCTGACAATCCGCTATCGCCTGTTTTGCGCTAATTTCACCACTCCCCCTCGTCTAAGTGGCCCTTTTTCATGAACGCACCGAGGCGGTGAGAATCGTGGCTGTCTGTGGGATCTTACTGTACACAAAACCGTTGCCGTGTTAACTTCCATACCGATTGTAGCTCCGGGGCGATGCGATAAGGTGCAATATAAATGCAGCTTCCTTCTGTCTTTCCTGTCCTCACCTCGTGTTTCTCACCAGCATTGCAAGGGTCACTGGGCAGTGATCAGAGACTCTCCTCCCCACCTCATGGGTGCTGGGGCCAATTCTAGTAGCCCCTCCCATCACCGGAGCTGAGCCTAGGGACTTCCTGCTCAGTGTGATTCTGTCCCATCCTGGGCAGTGCCTGCGTCCCCTGAGCCAGACGGGGTATAAATCGTTCCACACTCGACTCAGCATCAAACATCACTGTTGTTCTAATTGCAGTAAGCTGAGAGACCACACTGACTGCAACCAGCCCCTCCCCTATAAACGTGGAAAAATACAAACACTAAAACTTCCCATAAAGTCCCGAGCCAAGTCTGAACTGGTAAATTCCCTATTCTCTTCTCAATCTCAATAGCCAGAGGAAAAATTAAACGCAGCTCAGAGTTTCCACATCATCACACCAAAAATAATAAATATTTGATAAAATAACAGAACCGTAGGCAGGACTCAGCAAACACATTTCTAATAAACAGCCTGAGTTCTGATAAATAGTGAATCAGGAGACTACACCTCGACAGATCCCCTAATAACCCAGGGAAATATGAAGGCTGGGAACGCCTGGCAGTTGAATATGCCCTTATCCACAGAGCCACGTGTTCCCCGGAGAGCAATCACGGCTCAGAAACTCAGAGAAAGATCGATGCAAAGCTTCCGCTAGCCAAGACTTCACTTAGCTTCCTCACCAGCTTTTAGCTCCCACCACCACCCCCCCGCCAAACCTTGATGGCAATAACTGTACCTAGGGCACAGTCCAAAAAGGAGCACATGTCAAAATGGGTTCAGGTAAAGTGCCGATGGAGTGTACCCAGTGTGGGACAGTGCCCATGGGGTGTACCCAGTGTGGGACAGTGCCCGTGGGGTGTACCCAGTGTGGGACAGTGCCCGTGGGGTGTACCCAGTGTGGGACAGTGCCCATGGAGTGTACCCAGTGTGGGACAGTGCTCGTGGAGTGTACCCCAGTGTGGGACAGTGCTCATGGCGTGTACCCAGTGTGGGACAGTGCCTGTGGAGTGTAATCAGTGTGGGTCAATGGCTGTGGAGTGTACCCAGTGTGGGACAGTGCCCGTGGAGTGTACCCAGTGTGGGACAGTGCCCATGTGGTGTACCCAGTGTGGGACAGTGCCCGTGAAGTGTACCCAGTGTGGGACAGTGCCCCTGGAGTGTACCCAGTGTGGGACAGTACCAGTGGGGTGTACCCAGTGTAGGACAGTGCCCGTGGGGTGTACCCAGTCTGGTACAGTGCCCGTGGGGTGTACCCAGTCTGGGACAGTGCCTGTGGGGTGTACCCAGTGTGGGTCAGTGCCTGTGGGGTGAACCCAGTGTGTAACAGTGCTCGTGGGGTCTACCCAGTGTGGGATAGTGCCAGTGGAGTGTACCCAGTGTGGGACAGTGCCCATGGAGTTTACCCAGTGTGGGACAGTGCCCGTGGGGTGTACCCAGTGTGGGACAGTGCCCATGGGGTGTACCCAGTGTGGGATAGTGTCCGTGGGGTGTACCCAGTGTGGGACAGTGCTCGTAGAGTGTACCCAGTGTGGGACAGTGCCCGTGGGGTGTACCCAGTGTGGGATTGTGCCCGTGGGGTGTACCCAGTCTGGGACAGTGCTCGTAGAGTGTACCCAGTGTGGGACAGTGCCCGTGGGGTGTACCCAGTGTGGGATTGTGCCCGTGGGGTGTACCCAGTGTGGGACAGTGCTCATGGAGTGTACCCAGTGTGGGACAGTGCTCATGGAGTGTACCCAGTGTGGGACAGTGCCCGTGAAGTGTAACCAGTGTGGGACAATGCCTGTGGAGTGTACCCAGTGTGGGACAGTGCCCGTGAAGTGTACCCAGTGTAGGACAGTGCCCATGGCGAGTACCCAATGTGGGACAGTGCCCGTGGGGTGTACCCAGTGTGGGACAGTGCCCGTGGGGTGTACCCAGTGCGGGACAGTGCCCATGGAAAGTACCCAGTGTGGGAAAGTGCCCGTGGGGTGTATCCAGTGTGGGACAGTGCCCGTGGGGTGTACCCAGTGTGGGACAGTGCACATAGAGTGTACCCAGTGTGGGACAGTGCCCGTGGGGTCTACCCAGTGTGGGACAGTGCTCATGGAGTTTACCCAGGGTGGGACAGTGCCCGTGGGGTGTACCCAGTGTGGAACAGTGCTCGTGGGGTGTACCCAGTGTGGGACAGTGCTCGTGGGGTGTACCCAGTGTGGAACAGTGCCCATGGGGTGTACCCAGTGTGGAACAGTGCCCATGGGGTGTACCCAGTGTGGAAAAGTGCTCGTGGGGTCTACCCAGTGTGAGACAGTGCCCGTGGAGTGTACCCAGTGTGGGACAGTGCCCATGGAGTTTACCCAGTGTGGGATTGTGCCCAGGGGGTGTACCCAGTGTGGGACAGTGCTCGTAGAGTGTACCCAGTGTGGGACAGTGCCCGTGGGGTGTACCCAGTGTGGGATTGTGCCCGTGGGGTGTACCCAGTGTGGGACAGTGCTCATGGAGTGTACCCAGTGTGGGACAGTGCCCGTGGGGTGTACCCAGTGTGTGACAATGCCTGTGGAGTGTACCCAGTGTGGGACAGTGCCCGTGGGGTGTACCCAGTGTGGGACAGTGCCCGTGGGGTGTACCCAGTGCGGGACAGTGCCCATGGAATGTACCCAGTGTGGGACAGTGCCCGTGGGGTGTACCCAGTGTGGGACAGTGCCCGTGGGGTGTACCCAGTGCGGGACAGTGCCCATGGAGTGTACCCAGTGTGGGACAGTGCCCGTGGGGTGTACCCAGTGTGGGACAGTGCCCGTGGGGTGTACCCAGTGTGGGACAGTGCCCATGGAGTGTACCCAGTGTGGGACAGTGCCCGTGGTGTGTACCCAGTGTGGGACAGTGCTCGTGGAGTTTACCCAGTGTGGGACAGTACCCGTGGGGTGTACCCAGTGTGGAACAGTGCTTGTGGGGTGTACCCAGTGTGGGACAGTGCTCGTGGAATGTACCCAGTGTGGGACAGTGCCCCTGGGGTGTACCCAGTGTGGAACAGTGCTCGTGGGGTGTACCCAGTGTGGGACAGTGCCCATGGCGTGTACCCAGTGTGGGACAGTGCCCGTGGGGTGTACCCAGTGTGGGACAGTGCTCGTGGAGTGTACCCAGTGTGGGACAGTGCCCGTAGAGTGTACCCAGTGTGGGGCAGTGCCCGTGGGGTGTACCCAGTGTGGGACAGTGCTCGTAGAGTGTACCCAGTGTGGGACAGTGCCCATGGCGTGTACCCAGTGTGGGACAGTGCCCATGGGTTGTACCCAGTGTGGGACAGTGCTCATAGAGTGTACCCAGTTTGGGACAGTGCTCCTGGAGTATACCCAGTGTGGGACAGTGCCCATGGCGTGTACCCAGTGTGGGACAGTGCTCATGGAATGTACCCAGTGTGGGACAGTGCCCATGGGGTGTACCCAGTGTGCGACAGTGCCCATGGGGTGTACCCAGTGTGGGACAGTGCTCGTGGAGTGTACCCAGTGTGGGACAATGCCCGTGGGGTGTACCCAGTGTTGGATAGTGCCCGTGGCGTGTACCCAGTGTGGGACAGTGCCCATGGGGTGTACCCAGTGTGGGACAGTGCCTGGGGAGTGTACCCAGTGTGGGACAGTGCCCGTAGAGTGTACCCTGTTTGGGACAGTGCCCGTAGAGTGTACCCAGTGTGGGACAGTGCCCGTAGAGTGTACCCAGTGTGGGAGAGTGCCCATGGAGTGTACCCTGTGTGGGACAGTGCTCATGGAGTGTACCCAGTGACGTAAGAAAACTACTAGGCACTTGGTCTAAGCGTTAAACAGAGCTTTAATCAACTGTTTTTCAACATGGAGATCTAGTTCTGTCCTTTTCTAGTTCCTGTTGAGGAATGTCCTTAGCAAGCTAGGCCCATGCCCGAGTATTTATACTCTCCCTGGACAGCGCCACCAGCAGTCCGCCCAGTATTACTTCATACATGAATGACAAGATTCATGTCACCCAGTGTGGGACAGTGCTCGTGGAGTGTACCCAGTGTGGGACAGTGCCCATGGAGTGTACCCAGTGTGGGACAGTGCCCATGGAGTGTACCCAGTGTGGGACAGTGCCCATGGAGTGTACCCAGTGTGGGACAGTGCCCGTGGAGTGTACCCAGTGTGGGACAGTGCTCGTGGAGTGTACCCAGTGTGGGACAGTGCCCATGGAGTGTACCCAGTGTGGGACAGTGCCCATGGAGTGTACCCAGTGTGGGACAGTGCCCATGGAGTGTACCCAGTGTGGGACAGTGCCCATGGAGTGTACCCAGTGTGGGACAGTGCCCATGGAGTGTACCCAGTGTGGGACAGTGCCCGTGGAGTGTACCCAGTGTGGGACAGTGATCGTGGAGTGTACCCAGTGTGGGACAGTGCCCGTGGAGTGTACCCAGTGTGGGACAGTGCCCATGGAGTGTACCCAGTGTGGGACAGTGCCCGTGGAGTGTACCCAGTGTGGGACAGTGCCCCTGGAGTGTACCCAGTGTGGGACAGTGCCCATGGAGTGTACCCAGTGTGGGACAGTGCCCATGGAGTGTACCCAGTGTGGGACAGTGCCCATGGAGTGTACCCAGTGTGGGACAGTGCCCATGGAGTGTACCCAGTGTGGGACAGTGCTCGTGGAGTGTACCCAGTGTGGGACAGTGCCCATGGAGTGTACCCAGTGTGGGACAGTGCCCATGGAGTGGACCCAGTGTGGGAGAGTGCCCGTGGAGTGTACCCAGTGTGGGACAGTGCTCGTGGAGTGTACCCAGTGTGGGACAGTGCTCGTGGAGTGTACCCAGTGTGGGACAGTGCTCGTGGAGTGTACCCAGTGTGGGACAGTGCCCATGGAGTGTACCCAGTGTGGGACAGTGCTCGTGGAGTGTACCCAGTGTGGGACAGTGCCCATGGAGTGTACCCAGTGTGGGACAGTGCCTCAGGGAGGGGACGAGACAAATCTTGTGAAGTGCCACAATGAAATTAAGGATATTAAATGCCTTTACATAAGTGGGCATGCTCCACGCTGAAAGCTGTCCCGCCCTCCCCGTGCCCTCCATTTGCTTTCAGCGATTCCATGACGTGGCTTTTGCATCCCTGTAAAATACAGAGCAACGTTTGGAGCAGATCACTTCCTCTCAGAAGCTGATGTGCAATGTCCACTGTGTTGTAACAAGTTTACTGGCAGCATTACAATCAAGACCAATTCAGTTGCCAAACCACAACCCAAAATATCGCAAGCTACCCAGCTCCCTCGACAGCTGAAAGACAAATACCCCAGCGCAGAGGCACAGACACCAGACACAGTCCCAGTTCAATCCCTGGCCTTCAGCTGATCGTGGGATCGGGGCTGTACGATTACAACAAACCCCCCGAACTGCGGTGTGTATGTGGCTATCGGAGGAGGACAGGGTGCAGTGCTCAAATGTGATGCCCTCCACAGTTGGAGAGCCTGGCAACATTTGTTATCTAGGCACACAATGAACACTGGCCCCTTGAGTTAATGTCGCACTGACTGCTGAGAGAAAGGGGCAGAAAGTGAGTGAGAACACTTTTTTCTACAAAGAAGGTAACATTCTCCATTGTAATTGGAATTCCTCAGATTTACCATCCTCCCTTTCAAAGAGGCAGTTAAACTTTACAAGGATGTTCTTGGGATCGGGCATGGTTGTGAGACCCAATTTTACTGACTTCCTTTTCCTCTGTCTCACTCTGAAATTCGCTGTCTTGATCTTTACGTTAACATCCCTTCTCTCTCTCACTTCCCACAACACTTTTCAGTTCATCATCAGGCCACTATGTTGAAATTAAGACCGTCTCCTACTCCAACTCAAACTCTGGAACACCCTTAGCATTCCCGTCCTCCTACGATCTGCTGGCTTCGAAAACTCAAATTTACTGTCACCTGACTCCCTCTTCCCAATTTTCCTTGTCTCCTTTCCAACTCTCTCGATGGCATCATCACTATAGATTCTGACCCTTCAAATTGGCTTCTTAAGAACAAACATTCACAGGGCTGTAACGGAACACTGACACTCAGCCCCGACACTCGCAGCCCCTGCACAGATAAAGAAAGACTTGTATTTCTACAGCGCCTTTCACGACCACCGGATGTCCCAAAGCGCTTTACAGACAATGAAGTACTTTTGAAGTGTAGTCACTGTTGTAATGTAGGAAATGCAGCAGCCAATCTGCACACAGCAAGCTCCCACAAACAACATTGTGATAATGACCAGATAATCTGTTTTAGTGATGTTGATTGAGGGATAAATATTGGCCCCAGGGCACCGGGAAGAACTCCCCTATTCTTTGTCGAAATAGTGCCGTGGGATCTTTCATGTCCACCTGAGGGGGCAGACGGGACCTCAGTTTAACATCGCATCCAAAAGATGGAATTACCGACAGTGCAGCGCTCCCTCAGTACTGCCCCTCCGACAGTGCAGCGCTCCCTCAGTACTACCCCTCCAACAGTGCAGCGCTCCCTCCGTACTGCCCTTCCGACAGTGCGGCGCTCCCTCAGAACTGTGGTTCCGACAGTGCAGCGTTCCCTCAGTACTGCCCCTCCGACAGTGCAGCGCACCCTCAGTACTACCCCTCCAACAGTGCGGCACTCCCTCAGTACTGCCCCTCTGACAGTGCAGCGCTCCCTCAGTACTGCCCCTCCGACAGTGCGGCACTCCCTCAGTACTGCCCCTCTGACAGTGCGGCGTTCCCTCAGTACTGCCCCTCTGACAGTGCAGCGCTCCCTCAGTACTGCCCCTCCGACAGTGCAGCGCTCCCTCAGTACTGCCCCTCCGACAGTGCGGCACTCCCTGAGTACTGCCCCTCTGACAGTGCAGCCCTCCCTCAGTACTGCCCCTCCGACAGTGCAGCACTCCCTCAGTACTGCCCCTCTGACAGTGCAGCACTCCCTCAGTACTGCCCCTCCGACAGTGCAGCGCTCCCTCAGTACTGCCCCTCTGACAGTGCGGCGTTCCCTCAGTACTGCCCCTCTGACAGTGCAGCGCTCCCTCAGTACTGCCCCTCCGACAGTGCAGCGCTCCCTCAGTACTTCCCCTCCGACAGTGCAGCAGTCCCTCAGTACTGCCCCTCTGACAGTGCAGCACTCCCTCAGTACTGCCCCTCCGACAGTGCAGCGCTCCCTCAGTACTACCCCTCCAACAGTGCAGCAGTCCCTCAGTACTGCCCCTCTGACAGTGCAGCACTCCCTCAGTACTGCCCCTCTGACAGTGCAGCACTCCCTCAGTACTGCCCCTCCGACAGTGCAGCGCTCCCTCAGTACTGCCCCTCCGACAGTGCAGCGCTCCCTCAGTACTGTCCCTCTGACAGTGCTGCGCTCCCTCAGTACTGTCCCTCTGACAGTGCAGCGCTCCCTCAGTACTGCCCCTCCGACAGTGCAGCGCTCCCTCAGTACTGTCCCTCTGACAGTGCAGCGCTCCCTCAATACTGCCCCTCCGACAATGCAGCGCTCCCTCAATACTGCCCCTCCGACAATGCAGCGCTCCCTCAGTACTGGCCTGGAGTGTCGGCCTAGATTTTTGGGCTCAAGTCTCTGGATTGGGACTTGAACCCACAACCTTCTGCCTCATGGGCGAGAGAGAGTGCTACCCACTGAGCCACGGCTGACATGATTTGGACATCAGTTGAACAAAGGTTTGGCTCTGTGGATATACGGACAGGTCACATGGAATTCACAAATACAATGTGCTGTGCTGTGCACACCAATACACAGCCACCAGTATACAGAGAACCTTGCCAGCCAGCCAGAAACATGTAGGAGAGGTGAGGGAACTCCCTGGCAGGTCGCTGCTGCCTGAGGCGGGCAGAGCAAGGGTCGAGATGTACCCCGTCTAAACTGGTCAATGGGGGTCAAAGAGAAGCCCAGCCCCCTCCCTCCCCCCACCCCCACTGGCTGGAATCATTCTTGACACAAAGAAAGATGGTTGTGGTTGTTGGAGGCCAATCATCTCAGCCCCAGATGCCAGAGCGCCTCAGGGCAGCTTCAGCTGCTTCATCAGTGACCTTCCCTCCATCAGAAGATTAGGAGTGGGGCTGTTCGCTGATGATTCCACTGAGTTTAGTTCCATTCACAACTCCTCTGATAATGAAGCAGCTTGTACTAGCCTACAGCAAGATCTTGGCAACACCCAGACTTGGGCTGACAAGTAGCAGGTAACATTCGCACTCCACAATTCCCAGGTATTGACCATCTCCAATAAGAGAAAGCCCAGCCATCTCCTCTTGATGTACCATCACCACCATCGCCAAGTTCCCCACCATTGACATCTTGGGAGGTACTGTTGACCTTAAACTGAACTGGACGAGCCTGTCTAACACTGTGGCGACAGGAGCAGGTCAGGGGATGGGTACTCTGTGACGAATGGTTCGCCTCTTAAACTTGCAAGGCTTCTCCATTATTTACAAGGCTCAAGTTAGGAGTGTGATGGAAAACTCACCACTCACCTGGACAGCAGCAGCCACAACAACATTCAAGCACAGGTTCTCTTCCCTGAAGGACATTCGTGAACCAGTTGAGTTTTTACAACAACCCCGCAGCTGTTATAGTCAATTGTCTTGTCCTAGCCCACAAATGACTGGATTTTTACATTTAATCTCACAATTTGCCATGGTTGGATTTAAGTTCACAGCCTCTGGGATGCTCGTCTGTAACCATAGTGTCTGGTCTTCCCTCAAACCCAGAGCCTCTGATACTGGGAATCTGCCTTGTGGCTCTGCTCCACTCTGCCTCCAGAATTTGAATGCCTTTCTTGTTTCTTGGCGAACTGAACTAGCTTCAATACTCAAGGTGCGGTCTAACCAGCCACTAGAATGTTTGGTCACAACGTCCTCTGACTTGCACTCTACTGGTTTGACCACATGGTTCGAACATCCTATAGTCTTTGTTGATTGTTGCTTCGCATTGGTTGGAAATGTTGAGCATTGAATCTGCTCAGACTCCAAAGTGTCTTTCAACATCATCCTTTGCTGTTTCAACACCATTCATGTAGTACACGTCTCCTCTATATTCCCGTCCCATTTGTCTGCATTAAACTTCATCGGCCATTGATCTGACCCATGATTTCTGGCTGCTTACACTGATTCCACTGACCCTCCCAGTGTGGCCAATTTGCATTGAATTTCTCAGTTCAGAACTCTGTTGAAAATTAGAACCAGTAGTGATCCCAACATTGATCCCTGGGGCACACCACATAGTAATTCCCCCCACCATTCAGTCAATTGCTTATCCATACCCAAGACTTACTCTGAATCCCCACAGCTCTGAGTTTTACTCAATAGCCCCTTATGTGGAATTTTGTCAAATGTCTTCTGGAAGTCTAGTTACAGTGAGGTAGATTTTCGACTACCCGCGGTAATCTGGTGGAACAGAACATCCGCCCTTTATAGATCCCACCCGATTCCCATTCCATTGATTTCCACTCTGCTAGATTACTGCCGAGGCAGTGGAGATGAAATTCTCTCTCCATATGTTGTCAGGCTTTTCACAGTCCACTTGCAATGTCACTTCCTCCAAGAGAATCTACCACTCCTGAATCCCTGTTGATTGTTGTTAATAAAGTTATCTATTAATAACTTTAGTAACCATCAACTTGGAGAGCAAAGATAATTCCTGGCTTCTTTTCTCCAATATCAACCTTCTACCTAAACTCCTCTCCCCTGCCCCTTACCTTCAACAACAAGAGCGAGGAGCTCATGAACTTCTTTGTCTCTAAGATTGAGCCCATCTGTTCAGCTGCCTCTGTCACCAAGCCAAACTTCCCCCCTGCCCTAGCCCTGAAGCCGCATCTCTCTCTAGTTTCTCTTCTATTTCCCCTCATGCCCTCTCCAAGCTCAACTTATCCATGAGACCCACCTCCTGCTCCCTTGACTACATTCACATTGAACTTCTGACCGCCCAACTGGCCCCCATGTTCTCTGACATTGTAAATGGTTCCTGCTCGTCAGGTACTGTACCGCTCTCTTTCAATACCACTACCATCATCCCCTTCCTCAAAAAAACCCACCCTTGACCCCTCTGCCCTTGCAAACTACCACCCCATCTCCAACCTCACTTTCCTCTCCAAAATGCTTGAACGTGTTGTCACCTCCCAAATCCGTAGACATCTTCCCCATAACTCCATGGTTAAAGCTCTCCAATCAGCTTTCTGCCCCGTCACAGCACTGAACCAGTCCTAACTAAAGTCACAAAGGACATCCTCTGTGACTGTGACCATGGTGCACTATCCCTCCTTGTCCTCCTTGACTTCTCTGCAGCCTTAAACACAGACGACCACACCACCCTCCTCTTAACACCTTTCCTCTGTTGCCCAGCTCAGTGGGTCTGCCCTTGCTTGGTTCCCCTCTTACTTATCCAATCGTAGCCAGAACATCTCCAGCAAAGGCTTCTTTTCCCTCCCCACAACGTTACCACTGGAGTCTCCCGACTTTCTATCCTCGACTCCCACCTTCTGTTCCTCATCTACACGCTGTCCCTTGGAGACATTATCTGTAGACATGGGGTCAGTTCCCACATGGATGCTGACGACACCCAGCTCTATCTCTCTACCACCTCTCCCCACCCCTCCATTGCCTCCGTGTTCTCAGACTGTTTGTCCGAAATCCAGCCTCTCTACTTTATTGACGCAGCGAGTTGTTGTGATCTGGAACGCGCTGCCTGAAGGGCGGTGGACGCAGATTCAATAGTAACTTTCAAATGGGAATTGGATAAATACTTGAAGGAGAAAATTCACAGGGCTATGGGCAAAGAGCAGGGGGAGTGGGACTAATTGGAGAGTTCTTTCAAAGAGCCGGCACAGGCACGATGGGCCGAATGGCCTCCTTTTGTGCTGTATCATTCTCTGATTCTATTTGATTCTCTAGTGGTCATACGGGAGAGACACCAGCTCACAGGCTGTGAGTGGCCTTGAACTAAAAATACACCGTTTCTCAATCACATCTCAGTGTTACTTCCTGTTCAGTCCGGTTGCAGTAATAGATTGCAAAAGCCAGCTGTCATTCACCCAGCCCCCGATGATCAGCTAGGCAACCTCTGCGCATATGGGGAGAGCTGTGCGAGAAAAGCGCACAGTGCGATCCAATTATGTGTCCATTGGGCGAGTGGCTGCTCCAGGTGCCGGACTTAGCCCCTTCCTCACCACCTCTCCGGTTCCCCAATGGCGCTGACATTGGTATTGTGAGCGCTCCCTGCTGACAGTCCCAAATACCCACTTTGTTGTCCTTCGAAGCAAAAGGTTTTGATGGGAAAAGTAAACGCATCACTTTGAAACATTTGCATTCCGTTACCCCGCACAATTACTGCATATTCTCCTGGCTTTACTAAATAAAGTGGGGAAAAGTCTAGTCGTGGCAAATCCAAAGAAATTCTACCGGCCCCCTGTGGGTCTGTGAGCTGTCCCAAGTCAAGGACATTCCTACTCACTGTACTGTACGGCCGCCACTATGGGCTGTGCAGCCTATAGAACTCACAGCTGTTTGATGAATAGATCATTGGAAAAGTTAAGCACAAGAACTCTCCCAAAGGCTTTGTCTCTGCTATCTGGTTGGCACATTATCCCAAACATTTATCATCTCTGGTGAGTAGAACTTCCTGTGAATGACATTCAGCCAGTCAGAGCAAAGGATTGATAACCAACTCGCTGAGACTAGCCTGAACCTGACCACTGTAACCACAGGTTTATGCAAAGCAGAACATCACTAATGAGAGAGCTTTATATAGTACCAGCCATCCTATAGGTAACACATCCCACAGCACCTGGCATCCTATAGATATTGTCAGAGGTGCCATCTTTTGGATGAGACGTTACACCGAGGCCCCGTCTCCTTGTTCAGGTGAATGTTAAAGACTCCATGACGCTAGCTGAAGAGGAGAAGCTTGTGAGCCTGTTGTCTCAAATAACATTCCTCACCCACACTGCAAATACAGTAACTGGTGATTCATCCCACTGTTTGAAAGAAAAGAAAGACTTGCATTTCACAACCTCAGCATGTCCCAAAGTGCTTTACAGCCAATTAAATACTTTTGAAGTGTATTCACTGTTGTGATGTGGGAAACGCGGCAGCCAATTTGTGCACAGCAAGCTCCCACAAACAGCAATGTGACAATGACGAGATAACTTTTTTTTTAGTGATGTTGATTGATGGATAAATATTGGCCCAGGACACCGGGGATAACTCCCCTGCTCTTCTTCGAAATAGTGCCGTGGGATCTTTTACGTCCACCTGAGAGAGCAGACAGGGCCTCAGTTTAACGTCTCATCCGAAAGACGGCACCTCCGTCAGTGCAGCACTCCCCCAGCACTGCGCCGGGAGTGTTAGCCTAGATTTTTGTGCTTAACTCTTTGGAGTGGGACTATGAACCCACAATCTTCTGACTCATAAGGTTGTGGGATCTTGCTGTGTGCAAGATGGCTCCTGCAGTTGATGAACCGAATGTTTTCCTTCTATGCTGTAAGTTTCTATGATTCTATGATGAAGGAGTTTGATAGGGTAGATGTAGAGAAGATATTTCCACTTGTGGGGGAGACCGGAACTAGAGGCCATCAATATAAGATAGTCACCAAGAAATCCAATAGGGAATTCAGAAGAAACATCTTTACCCAGAGAGTGGTGAGAATGTGGAACTCGCTACCACAGGGAGTGGTTGAGGTGAATAGTATTGATGGATTTAAGAGGAAGCTGGATAAACACACGAGGAGAAAGGAATAGAAGGATATGTTGATAAGGTGAGATGAAGTAGGGTGGGAGGAGGCTCGTGTGGAGCATAAACACTGGCATGGAGCAGTTTGACATATTCTCCATTGTTGGATCTCTCAGGGAAATTGGGATTCACCAAATAGCATCAGGGCAGATGTGAGAGAGAGAGCAGAGATCTGAAGCTGGTGGTATTAGCTCATGGTTATTTTCTTTATATTTTGTCATCTAAAGATCACCTGCCCTCAGCATGTGACAAAAATATATACTAACAAAGCCGCATGAGATTGGGGTTAGCTTTAGGAGAGTCTGTGCAGTAACTTTCCTGTGTGGGGCAATCTCTCAGGAAATATATTAACTGCTTAGTGCTGCGTGCACGGTCAGTTCCCATTTCGTGCGGTTCGTCCTGCCTCTTGCCTCCTCTCCGAAGAGCTCGCTCTTGCTGGGCTACAGTTCGAAGGGCACCAGCTGCCTTACGGCAGGACAGGCCAATCTTCCGGTTTTCATGGGCTGTATCAGTGTATTCCATGGACCCTCGAGGATGTATCTACATTTAAACCCGCATCCCCATTCATTCCTGGAATCTCATGTTGGTGGTATAACAACAACTTGCATTTGTATCGTACCCTTAACTTAGTCAGAAAGAAAGACTTGCATTTATATAGCGCCTTTCATGACCACCGGACGTCTCAAAGCGCTTTACAGCCAATGAAGTACTTTTGGAGTGTAGTCACTGTTGTAATGCCTCCCAAGGCACTGAGCCACATAAGGAGATATTAGGACAGGTGACAAAAAGCTTGGCCAAAGAAGTAGGTTTTAAAGAGCATCTTTAAGGAGGAGGTAGAGGTGGAGAGGTTTAGGGAGGGAATTCCAAGCTTGGGGCCCAGGCAGCTGAAGGCACGGCCGTCAATGGTGGAGTGAAAAAAAAAATCAGGGGATGCGCAAGAGGGCAGAATTGCAGGAGCGCAGAGATCTCGGGGGGTTGTGGGGCTGGAGGAGGTTACAGAGATAGGGAGGGGCGAGGCCATGGAGGGATTTGAACACAAGTATGAGAATTTTAAATCGAGGCGTTGCCGAACTGGGTGTTCTGATTTAGGACTTTCCACCAATGAGGTGACAATGCCAGGAAGCGCCCTATCCAACTCTCCAGGGCAAGAATATTCAAACTGGACCAACCAGGGGATAAGAAAAATAAATGCAAATAGGTTTAAGCGCCTTGGGACGTTTTACTTTGTTAAAGGCGCTATATAAATGCTGGGGTGCAGAAGCTACATGTGGCACAGTCTGAACTCTTTACAGAGAGTTGGTGTCAGTAAGCTATTCGACTGTGGAGACATCGCAAGAGTCCAGAAAAAAAGAAATTGAAGGGTATGGAAGGATATATTGGCCTTGGAGGGGGAGCAGCGCAGATTCACCAGAATGATACCGGGGCTAAAAGGATTAAATTATGAGGACAGGTTGCACAGACTGGGCTTGCATTACCTTGAGTTTAGAAGATTATGGGGTGATCTAATTGAGGTGTTTAAGATGATTAAAGGAGTTGATGGGGTAGATAGAGAGAAACTATTTCCTCTGGTGGGGGAGTCCAGAACAAGGGGGCATAACCTTAAAATTAGAGCCAGGCCGTTCAGGGGTGATGTCAGGAAGCACTTCTTCACACAAAGGGTGGTGGAAATCTGGAACTCTCTCTCCCAAAAAGCTGTTGAGGCTGGGGGTCAATTGAAAATTCCAAAACTGAGATTGATAAAGTTTGTTGGGTAAGGGTATTAAGGGTTGCGGAACCAAGGCGAGTAAGATACAGATCAGGCATGATCTAATAGAACTGCGCAACAGGCTTGAGGGGCTGAATGGCCTCCTCCTGTTCCTGTGTTCCTGTGTTTAGAATCTCTGGCAGGTCTGTGTTGAGTGAGCTGTTATCATTTGCCTTGGTACTTCTGGGTTAAGGAGAGTTACACCAGCCAATGATGATCCACCGGTTACTCCTGGACCGGGCGGGTGTGGGTGTCAGGAAGTGGCAGGAGTGAGCTTAGCTGTGAGGCCCTCCACAGTGGAATTGCCTACTGAGGCTCACAGTGGAAGAATGGCCAATTGAGTGATGCATCAGAGGGCTGCTGGCACTTGGAGACTGTAACCCAGCATGAGTCAAGTGCCCTCAAGAAAGGGGAGAGGAAAGAAATTGGAAAGAAAAAAAAAGAACCTTTTTTTGAAAGAAGAGTATTTTTCTTTGGAGCTGGACAAGCTCCCAGATCAATAAAGTCTTCCCTTAATATTTGCAGAACATCACACAGCCGTCTACAAAGTTAAATATTTTTCTTGGGCGGAGGGAGCCGAGGCATTGCAAGATGCCAGAAGCATCGGCCGAAATTCCCGGCACATAATCAAATCTTGTCATTGTCCAGTAGCACAGACAAACCGCAGGGATGTGTGAAAAGGGGTCACGAGCATATCACAGAAGCACAATTTAACCCAGAAATGACTGGTGCCGATGACAGTCGGCGAAGGCATAATGGGGGCAATTTTCACCTTCGCCACCTGGGAGGGGAAATGCAGTTGAGGTACAGATCAGCCATGAACTCAGGAAGCACTTCTTCACCCAAAGGGTAGTGGAAACCTGGAACTCGCTCCTCAAAAAGCTGTGGATTCTGGGGCTCAATTGGAGTTTTCGAGACTGAGATCGATAGATGTTTGTTGGGTAAGGGTTTTTTTTTTATTCGTTCATGGGATGTGGGCCTCGCTGGCAAGGCCAGCATTTATCGCCCATCCCTAAAGGGATATGGAGCAAAGATGGGTAAAAGGAGTTGAGATCCAATTGAATGGCGGAACAGGCTCTCGAGGGGCTGAATGGCCTCCTCCTGTCCCTATTGGTGGCGATTGTTACTATTTAACACATGCGCTAACCTGTTCAATTTAAATGGGTTAGGCCGTCTGGTAAACAACAGGCAGGGGAATGAGATACAGACGTAGTCAGCGAGGGCCCACTAACATCAGCGATGGCAATTTCTAGGTTTCAATCATCAGGACCAACAAGAAACAAACAGATAAAATGGTAACTTCTCACATGCTGCAACACTAAAGAAGGCAGGGAAGGAAGTTGTGTCTGTATAGTACCTTTCACATCCTTAAAACGCTCCACAGGCAATGAATTATTTTTGAAGTGGAGTCAATGCTGTTCCGCCATCAAACTTAGCGTCAGGTTGTGCACACAGCAAGATCCAACATCAGTCAATATAGAGTGACCAATTCATCTGCGGTATTGATTGAGGGAGGAATGTTGGCCGAGGCACCAGGAGAACGCCCCCTGCTCTTCTTCCAATTGTGCCATGGGATCTTCTATACCAACCTGAACAGGCAGACGGGGCCTCGGCTTAACGCTTCATTCCAAAGGTATCAACTCCAGCACTCCCTCAGTGCTGCACTGGAGTGTCAGCCGAGATAATGAGCCCACGTCTTGGAGTGGGGCTTGAACCCACGACCTTCTGACTCAGAGAGTGCTACTGACTGAGCCAAGCCGGTATTTTAGTAGGAGCGTCCAAACCTTCAGTCTCTGTGGGCCGCACAGGTACCATGGGGCCCCTTGAGAAGTTTACGTCCTGCTCCCAGTGACCTGAACCTCTCTCATGTTGTTGATACAAAGGGGGTGAATTGTCACAGGGGGTCGCCCGAGTTTTCTGCCGTTAACATTAACACAGTTTGGGGGGGGGGGATTTCCGCAGCTCTTCAGCTACACGATTGGGAGATTCACTCCCCAAGTGTTCGGATTTAGGGATTTACCCACCAGTGAGGCAACAGTGTTAAAAACAAATAAAAACAGAAAATGGTGGAGATACTCAGCAGGTCAGGCAGCATCTGTGAAGAGAGAGAAACAGAGTTAACGTTTCAGGTCGATGACCTTTCGTCAGAACTGCTGCTTTTTTCCAGTTCTGACGAAGGGTCATCGACCTGAAACGTTAACTCTGTTTCTCTCTCCACAGATGCTGCCTGACCTGCTGAGTATTTCCAGCATTTTCTGGTTTTATTTCAGATTTCCAGCATCTGCAGTATTTTTTTTGTATTAGCGTTAAAAACAACCCTTCTGGCCCACAGAGTCTGAACAGGACAAGCCACCAAGTCAGGAATATAAATTCAGGTGCAGACTGAGCTGGGTGTGCTGCATGGGTATGATGAGCAGGTCTCACAGGCCCCGTGTAGCCCAGAGTAGCAGTTTGAACACTGCCCAGGTACAGTCAGGAACTTGCTCTGGAGCCAGTGCAGGCTCAGGCCCCAGCATTGTTAAACCTACGGACACAGTGTGAGTCAGAACCTTCCCCCTTTATCTGCAATGCACACCCTATCCACGGTCCTGGGGCAGTTAAAGAGAGGAGAACGCTATAGTTACCCAGGAGCAATATTCCAGGGCTTTGGAATTCTCACTCTGCATTACAGGGATTGGCTCCGAGGACAGGAGGACCCTTGGAGGAACCCCGGTCATATACTGTAACAAGCCCAGTATGACCGGGGCACGGATGAATGGTGACTCCGTGACTCTCTGCTTGACATGGATGGGATTCCCGAGCCTTTACCAGGGTTTTTAAGATCAAATTTTATGATTCCATCCAATATTTTGGTGGAAACCGTGAATCGATGGCCTGAGACATGTTTCATCTGAACAGCCCAAGATAGATTCGAGTAGAGAAAACAATATTCTTCCATTATTCGGTATGAATATGGTTTCATTTCTTTCGGTTTAGTTCAACATGGCGCAGATGGAACTCGGCGCAACTCTGTAATTACTGAGTGACGGGGCACTTGGTGAGGTCAGGAAAACTCTGTCCCCCCCCCCCACCCCGGCAAGTAGCCCAGGATCCAGCCCCAGCCTGCACTGAGTTCACTGATTGCAGACAAGCCAGTTGAGCTCAGTGCCCTGGGTTAGGGAGGGTGTGATGCGGAGATGCCGGTGTTGGACTGGGGTGGACAAAATTGAGAGGTCGCACAACACCAGGTTATAGTCCAACAGTTTTATTTGAAATCACAAGCTTTCGGAGCTATCGCTCCTTCCTCAGGTGAAGTAAATTGGATACAGAATCGCCAGAGCATATATAGATGGAAAAAAAAAGCATGTGTACTTTACAATTGCAGACCAATAAATTAAATCATCCTGACTATCTGCCGAGGTGTGATAAAGTTAATTAAGTCAGCCAGGAAGGTACCACATCAAAAGACATAGCAAGATACAACTGAGACAATGAGGTGTAGTCGCAGGGGTTCCAACGTGTCAAAAGCTGCCGTCTGTATGTAAAACGAAAAGCTTTAAAAAAAATTTACTTTTTTACTGGGAAAATTTTTACTTTTTTACTGGGAATCACATCTGTGAACAAGCTAACGACGACTCGAGTCCGGATCACGTCATGTATCGTGACATAAACCCAAGATCCCGATTGAGACCGTCTTCATGAGTGCGGAACTTGGCTATCAGTTTCTGCTCGATGATTTTGCGTTGTCGTGTGTTTCTAAGGTTTCTAAGGTTTCTAAGGTTGCGGGTAAGCGTTCTCCAAGGCAACCTTAGAAACGCACGACAACGCAAAATCATCGAGCAGAAACTGATAGCCAAGTTCCGCACTCATGAAGACGGTCTCAATCGGGATCTTGGGTTTATGTCACGATACATGACGTGATCCGGACTCGAGTCGTCGTTAGCTTGTTCACAGATGTGATTCCCAGTAAAAAAGTAAAAATTTTCCCAGTAAAAAAGTAATTTTTTTTTAAAGCTTTTCGTTTTACATACAGACGGCAGCTTTTGACACGTTGGAACCCCTGCGACTACACCTCATTGTCTCCGTTTGTATCTTGCTATGTCTTTTGATGTGGTACCTTCCTGGCTGACTTAATTAACTTTATCACACCTCGGCAGATAGTCAGGATGATTTAATTTATTGGTCTGCAATTGTAAAGTACACATGCTTTTTTTTCCATCTATATATGCTCTGGCGATTCTGTATCCAATTTACTTCACCTGAGGAAGGAGCGATAGCTCCGAAAGCTTGTGATTTCAAATAAAACTGTTGGACTATAACCTGGTGTTGTGCGACCTCTCAATTTAGGGAGGGTGGACAGGGGGGAGGGGTGGAAATCAGGCAGGGTTCCTTTCTCCAATCACTCTCAGGTGATCCCTGCTGGAAGTCCAAGTGTGCGAATGTCGGGTGAGGACAGGATTGGATTTGGCTGTGATGCAACTCTAGTCGAACAGCCAGCTAGCTCTCACTATCTGGGCACTTGGCGAAATATTCGATGGCAACTAGGCTGAAGAGTTAACACTTTAAATGCAGGCAGGGGGGAAAAGAAAGTAAAATATTCTTCAATACTACAGCACTTTGAATTCACGGAGCCATGTGCTTCACATTTCTATCTCCGCTCTTCCCTGTGCCTACCTTAAAGAGGCCCCAGACACACTCTCACTCTGTCTGTGTCGGTTAGCAGCGGTCGATCTCTCTATACGTTATCTGGAAAATTCAGTCATCACTTCCTCAGGATGTGCTGTGCAGCCCCAGTGAGCAGCTCCTGCGGTTTATTATGGGCTCGGGAGATAATACGAGGCAGTCCGCACTCCCGAAGCTGTGTTTGTGCAATAAAAGTGCTCACCTCCCAACCTCAGGGTTTGCAAACGGAAAAAATATATATATTTTCCCACTGATCTGCACTCCTCTCCTGAAAGCGCTGGCTCTGCAGCCGTTCGTCACACTCTGGTACCTCCCCCAATCTCATTCATCTCGGAGTGATATTCAACCACGGGGGGATCGCACAGCCGAACCCAATCCACTTCCCCTCCAACATCGCACATCAGAAACTTAACTGGACCAGCCACATAAATACTGTGAAAACAAGAGCAGGTCAGAGGCTAGGTGTTCTGCGGCGAGTGCCTCACCTCCTGATTCCCCAAAGCCTTTCCACCATCTACAAGGCACAAGTCAGGAGTGTGATGGAATACTCTCCACTTGCCTGGATGAGTGCAGCTCCAACAACACTCAAGAAGCTCGACACCATCCAGAACAAAGCAGCCCGCTTGATGGGCACCCCATCCACCACCTTGAAACATTCACTCCTCTCACCATCGGCGTACCGTGGCTGCAGTGAGTACCATCTACAAGATGCACTGCAGCAACTCGCCAAGGCTTCTTCGGCAGAACCTCCCAAACCTCTTCCACCTAGAAGGACAAGGGCAGCAGGCGCATGGGAACACCACCAACACCACGTTCTCCTCCAAGTCACACACCATCCTGACTTGGAAATATATCGTCGTTCCTTCATCGTCGCTGGGTCAAAATCCTGGAACTCCCTCCCTAACAGCACTGTGGGAGCACCTTCACCACACGGACTGCAGCGGTTCAAGAAGGCAACTCACCACCACCTTCTCAAGGGCAGTTAGGGATGGACATTAAATGCCGGCCTTGCCAGCGATGCCCCGATCGCAGGAACAAATATAAAGAAACCTCCCAACATGGACAGTGAGCAAGGCGGTAACTGACTTTCCCGGTCGCAGCCCAGAGGGTGCTGAGGTCAACATCAGGTCCTGTACAATCGGACACCCTGCATGAGATCAGTTCCCACAGCACCGTCTGATCAATCAGGGGACTTTCCTGGTCCATACGATCCAGGACTACGTCCCATTGCACAGGAGGTGTGAATACTGCCATTGACACGAGCCCTCGACATGCTCCTGCATCAGGAGACAGGGAGAGAAACCACGGGGCAAGATGAGACTCCGCGCTGCTCTTTAGATTACACTGCTGTCTGGGAATGCAGGGCTGTATCATTAATGGGGCTACGCTCTCCTCAATCCTTCACAACTCCCCAATTCCAGTGCTGTTAGGTCAATCCTGAAAAATCTTAACCACAGGATAAAGAAAGCAGTCTCTTACTTTGCTGCCCTGTGGGAGAATTCATTTTGCTGCATTTGGAATTGTTTTCCATCCCTATGAACTTTGGCAAGAAGCACTTTCCTACCCCGCCTCTAGCCCCTTTCCCACCCTCTCTCCAAATCCTGTCCCCATTTCCCTTCTGAGCCAGATACCAGGCAGTTACACCCAGGACTGGGTGTAAATCTCATTCCTGTGTGAAGGATTGCAGCTTCAAGCTTAATGTTTGTGTACATTGGACCTGTTGACTTTGGTCAAATTGGGTTCTGCAGCCAACTGGCAAGGGGTCTTGAAGGCTCTTTGATGTTCTCCAAGATACACACAAGCAACTAAGGAACGGGAAGAGAAGGAATGGGTGGTACAGTGGCTTGGAAAGCTGGCCTTTCACCTGAGGGACTGGGGTTTGAATCCAGACCAGACGGCAGGATGAAAGCCTCCTCTCTCTGCCGGCTGCTGCTAGCCCTAAGTGAAAAGATAGACCTGGGTCGTTTCGAACTTGCTTCTGTTCGCAATGCAAAACCATCTGTGATTTGCTGCTAACTAGAAACTGATAAAACTGCTGGTGTGGGAAACATGGGGAGGAGGAGGGCTTGTGAAAGGTGGTAATTTGTAATTAAGGGGTATTCATTAAATGTGGAGCAGAGGGAGCCTCACTCTGTATCTAACCCGTGCTGTACCTGCCCTGGGAGTGTTTGATGGGACAGTGTAGAGGGAGCTTTACTCTGTATCTAACCCGTGCTGTAGCTGCCCTGGGAGTGTTTGATGGGACAGTGTAGAGGGAGCTTTACTCTGTATCTAACCCATGCTGTACCTGCCCTGGGAGTTTTTGATGGGACAGTGCAGAAGGAGCTTTACTCTGTAGACAGTGTAGAAGGAGCTTTACTCTGTATCTAACCCATGCTGTACCTGCCCTGGGAGTGTTTGATGGGACAGTGTAGTGGGAGCTTTGGGAGGTGTCTAAAGGTACAGACAATGTGGCTTTTGAAGGTGGGGAGAGAAGTAGCAAAGGCAGAGGGGTTTAGGGAGAGATTTCCAGACTGAATGGTGTGATGATCAATTCATCCAAACTTTTTGTCAAAAAGGCAACTATTATGGATGGGCTGTTTCTGCCATTTGAGGTGATTTTGGTCTCTGATCCCCAACTTTGATTAATGCTGTGAAAATGCTTGTCAGCCACTCGGTGACAGTCCTCTCATCTCCAGCCTTCAACACCCTTTCTTTTTCCAATTTTCTTGTCTCTACTTTACTGATACTCACGTTCCTCCTCAGGTCCCAATTCCCCCGTCCTGCTCACTCCTTGCTCCTCCCCGCATGCTCAGTGTGTTGAAATTAGAACTCCTCACAGTCTCCCGACTCTAACCCAGTCTCACCCAGGGCCTCAAACTGTGGAGCAAGCCCCTCCCTCTCCCTCAGTCTTCACTTCCCACTACAATCTGAAGGCCTTTCAAAGCCTCCTGCTCGCTGCTGTAAAACACGAGTAGCCCGCAGGTTTGGAAATGGGTCAGTTGTTCCACCTGGATTTTGCTGCCTCACTTTGTTCCATGATAGTCTGTCCTCTGGGACAGCAGTCTGTCATTTCCTGTGTCATCTCTCACAAATACCTTCCAGTCATGATTTGTACATATATCTAAAGCAGATGTTATAACATTGGAATTAGAGAGGCAGCCTGTACCAAACCACATGCCAATCCTCAGCTCAACTTCAGATGTTAATCCACCCGATTTCACAATCTATTATTCATTTATTACATAACTAGAGTCCTGCCCAAAGTAAAATATCTTAGAATATAATCGCAGGCAAAACATGTTCTCTTTAATCTGATACTGTGTGTCACAGATTGACAACTCAGTCAGAGATATTAACGTGCATGTAAATGAACAGCACCTTCTCCAGATAGATAGAGAGCAGGAGAAACATAGTTAACACATAGGATGGAGTGTGTCACACACACAACAACATGCATGTTGGAATGGATCCTAACTTGCACCAAGTTCCATTCACCCATCACCCCTGTGCTCGCTGACCTACATTGCCACCCAGTCCGGCAACACCTCAATTTTAAAATTCTCACCCTTGTTTACAAATCCCTTCCATGACCTCGCCCCTCCCTATCTGTGTCACCTCCTCCAGCCCTACAACCCTCCCAGGCCTCTTGTGCATCCCCGATTTCCATCGCTCCACCATTGGCGGCCGTGCCTTCAGCTGCCTGGGCCCTAAGCTCTGGAATTCCCTCCCTAAACCTCTCCGCCTCTCTCTCCTCCTTTAAGACGCTCCTTAAAACCTACCTCTTTGGCCAAGCTTTTGGTCAAAAGTCCTAATATCTCCTTATGTGGCTCGGTGTCAAATTTTGTTTGATAATCGCTCCTGTGAAGTGCCTTGGGGTGTTTTACTACGTTAAAGGCGCTGTATAAATACAAGTGGTTGCGTTAGGCACAGGATACAGGCTGGAGTATGTTACAGGCAGGATTGACTCATGTTGAAGTCTAAGTCAATGGACTCCTGCCATTCTGCTGATAGCTGGTCATTTGTTTTTGCATGGGCCCAGTCAGCAGATATCAGCGGCTATTCAACTGTGCGAGGCTGGCCACTGCCCACCCGATGCCTTCACATGGGCATGTTGAGGTAGCAGTGACTCCTGGCTGATATTCCTCTCTCTGGCACCACGCTGGCTGAGTGCAGCGAAGGATCACAGGGCTGGCGCTGGGACCGGGACCCTCTGGTTTGCGGGGCTGGCTGTGAGCTGAACTCCTCGGGGGGGGGGGGGGGGAGCAGCCCCCACAGTCCGACAGTGAAACGGAACATTGACTTCGCAGAAGGACACCAGACCTCGGCCAGACCTTCAATAGCACTGGAATAAGTACAAAGCTTTGAAGTCCGGCAACTTACAGAAGAGGCATTGAGCAGACAGGCTCTCCTCAAAAACACATCAGACAATGTAAACAGCGCTGGCTGTCGGAGTTATTTCCACACTGACAGCTCTTGGATGCTAGGCAACCCTTGCCACTCTGCTTGACCTTTCCCTCGCTACGACCCTTGTTAAACCGGCGCTGAAGACAATTATTTCTGGGCATTTGTTTTCCTGAGGTTGGGGGCAGCAGTGTTGGACACAGAGAGAGTCAGCGCTGCCGGCACGGGGTTTATCCCTGCCAACCTTTCAAAACAACCGCTGCCTGGTTGTGGGAGTGGGGGGAATCGCTGCTGGCTTTGAACACAAGACTAATCTCCGATTAGGCGACACCAGCCTCTCGCTGTTGTTGGAAGCTTGTTGAGAGAGAGGCAGCTGCAGCCCAGACAATGCCTCTGAAAAAGGAGCTGACTGATCCCCTCAGCGCCTCACCCTCTTGAAAAGGGGGTGGAATGTGGAGGAAATTAGAACCATTTTATGCAAAAGTGGGTCAGCCGTGGCTCGGTGGGCAGCTCTCCCGCATCTGAGTCAGAAGGTCGTGGGTTCAAGTGCCCACTCCAGAGACCAGCACAAAATCTAGGCTGACACTCAAATGCATACTGAGGGAGCGCTGCACTGTCGGAGGGGCAGTACTGAGGGAACACTGCACTGTCGGAGGGGCGGTACTGAGGGAGTGCCGCACTGTCGGAGGGGCAGTACTGAGGGAGCGCTGCACTGTCGGAGGGGCGGTACTGAGGGAGCGCTGCACTGTCGGAGGGGCAGTACTGAGGGAGCGCTGCACTGTCGGAGGGGCAGTACTGAGGGAGCGCTGCACTGTCGGAGGGGCAGTACTGAGGGAGCGCTGCACTGTCGGAGGGGCAGTACTGAGGGAGCGCTGCACTGTCGGAGGGGCAGTACTGAGGGAGTGCTGCACTGTCGGAGGGGCAGTACTGAGGGAGCACTGCACTGTCGGAGGGGCAGTACTGAGGGAGTGCTGCACTGTCGGAGGGGCAGTACTGAGGGAGCGCTGCACTGTCGGAGGGGCAGTACTGAGGGAGTGCCGCACTGTCGGAGGGGCAGTACTGAGGGAGCACTGCACTGTCAGAGGGGCAGTACTGAGGGAGTGCCGCACTGTCGGAGGGGCAGTACTGAGGGAGCACTGCACTGTCGGAGGCGCAGTACTGAGGGAGCGCTGCACTGTCGGAGGGGCAGTACTGAGGGAGTGCTGCACTGTCGGAGGGGCAGTACTGAGGGAGCACTGCACTGTCGGAGGGGCAGTACTGAGGGAGTGCTGCACTGTCGGAGGGGCAGTACTGAGGGAGCGCTGCACTGTCGGAGGGGCAGTACTGAGGGAGTGCCGCACTGTCGGAGGGGCAGTACTGAGGGAGCACTGCACTGTCAGAGGGGCAGTACTGAGGGAGTGCCGCACTGTCGGAGGGGCAGTACTGAGGGAGCACTGCACTGTCAGAGGGGCAGTACTGAGGGAGAGCCGCACTGTCAGAGGGGCAGTACTGAGGGAGCGCCGCACTGTCGGAGGGGCAGTACTGAGGGAGAGCCGCACTGTCAGAGGGGCAGTACTGAGGGAGCGCCGCACTGTCGGAGGGCCAGTACTGAGGGAGCGCCGCACTGTCGGAGGGGCAGTACTGAGGGAGCGCCGCACTGTCGGAGGGGCAGTACTGAGGGAGTGCCGCACTGTCGGAGGGGCAGTACTGAGGGAGTGCCGCACTGTCGGAGGGGCAGTACTGAGGGAGCGCCGCACTGTCGGAGGCGCAGTACTGAGGGAGCGCCACACTGTCGGAGGGGCAGTACTGAGGGAGCGCCGCACTGTCGGAGGGGCAGTACTGAGGGAGCGCCGCACTATCGGAGGGGCAGCACTGAGGGAGCGCT
Organism: Squalus acanthias; assembly: GCA_030390025.1. Lineage (NCBI taxonomy): Eukaryota > Metazoa > Chordata > Chondrichthyes > Squaliformes > Squalidae > Squalus > Squalus acanthias. The sequence goes on from CM059441.1 coordinate 30,967,051, forward strand.
GCGCTGTCAGCGGGGCAGTACTGAGGGAGCGCTGCACTGTCGGAGGGGCAGTACTGAGGGAGCGCTGCACTGTCGGAGGGGCAGTGCTGAGGGAGTGCTGCACTGTCGGAGAGGCAGTGCTGAGGGAGTGCTGCACTGTCGGAGAGGCAGTGCTGAGGGAGTGCTGCACTGTTGGAGGGGCAGTACTGAGGGAACACTGCACTGTCGGAGGGGCAGTACTGAGGGAGTATTGCACTGTCGGAGGGGCAGTACTGAGGGAGCGCCGCACTGTCGGGGGGGGCAGTACTGAGGGAGTGCGGCACTGTCAGAGGTGCCGTCTTTTGGATGAGATGTTAAACTGTTGCCCCGTCTGCTCTCTCAGGTGGATGTTTAATCAAAGTGGTTTCCAACAGTAAGGGGACTGGGTTCTGAGCCCCACTAATGACTCAGTAGGTGAATGCTCTACCCAGTGTGGCACTGTTTTTAAGCATCTGCTTTTAGTGATGTTGGTTGAGGGATAAATATTGGCCAGGACACCAGGGACGACTCCCCCACTCTTCAAAATAGTGCCGTGGGATCCTTTCCTTCCTCCTGAGAGGGCAGACGGGCCTTCAGTTTAATGTCCTATCGAAAAGACGGCACCTCCGATAGTGCAGCACTCCCTCAGTACTGCCCTCCGACAGTGCAGCGCTCCCTCAGTACTGCCCCTCCAATAGTGCAGCGCTCCCTCAGTACTGCCCCTCTGACAGTGTGGCGCTCCCTCAGTACTGCCCCTCCGACAGTGCAGCACTCCCTCAGTACTGCCCCTCCGACAGTGCAGCGATCCCTCACTACTGCCCCCCGACAGTGCAGCACTCCCTTAGTACTGCCCCTCCGACAGTGCAGTACCTGCTCAGTACTGCCTCTCCGACAGTGCAGCACTCCCTCAGTACTGCCCCTCTGACAGTGCAGCACTCTCTCAGTACTGCCCCTCCGACAGTGCAGCACTCTCTCAGTACTGCCCCTCCGACAGTGCAGCACTCCCTCAGTACTGCCCCTCCGACAGTGCAGCAATCTCTCAGTACTGCCCTGGAGTGTCAGCCTGGCTCATGTTTTCAAGTATCGGGAGCGGGACTTGAACCCACAAACTTCTGACTCAGAGGCGAGAGTGCTACTCACTGAGCCACGTCTGACACATGCCATTTAACCCCAGGGACAGGGTTCTGCTCTTTTATGTGGAGTAATTCAACCAGTCCCCAACTGCAGTGACTCACTGCCACCTCAACTGAACTCAGCCTGCTACTTCCTGTGGTCTGTTTCACCATCACAGAACATCTGTCAGTCCAGAATTAAAGTCCCAAACTGGCATTCCAATAACTGCATGCACGCAAGATGGCAAAGTTTGTCTGTCAGCTTGGCTCGGGCAATAGAACTCACACCTCCGATTCCACAGCTTGCGTGTTTGAGCCCCGCTCCAGGACTCGGGAACACTGCCTGGTCGGACTCCACAGAGCAGCACTGAGGGAGGTGCTGTGTTGTCAATCAGACGAGGCGATAAACCGGGTGGATGTTCAAGATCCCAGGGCACTATCGGAAGAAGAGTTCTTCCACTGTCATCGTCCCCCGCTCTCATTAATTAGGGCCGCCATAAGGAGATTAACTGGTCATTTATTGTCCTGCGGTTCGTGGGATCTTGCCATGTTCATAACGATCTGACTGTATTTGCCTACATACTAGCAGCCACTGCACTTTAAAGCAGTTGATTGCATGTGAAGGGCTTTGGGATGATTCTGAGCGTCATGATAAGGTGCTGTATAAATACAAGGTTTTCATTCAAAGGCTGGGTCTCTTTTCTCTTGAAATAAGAAGGCTGAAGGGTGACCTAATTGAAGTCTTTAAAACTATGAAAGGTTTTGATGGAGTGGATACAGAGAGAATGTTTCCACTTGTGGGGAAGAGCATAACTAGAGGCCATCAATATAAGATAGTCACCAAGAAATCCAATAGGGAATTCAGAAGAAACTTCTTTACCCAGAGAGTGGTGAGAATGTGGAACTCGCTACCACAGGGAGTGGTTGAAGCAAATAGTATAGATGCATTTAAGGGGAGGCTAGACAAGCATATGAGGGAGAAGGGAATAGAGGGTTATGCTGATAGATTTAGATGAGGAAAGACGGGAGGAGGCTTGAGTGGAGCATAAACGCCGGCATGGACTGGTTGGGCCGAATGGCCTGTTTCTGTGCCGTATATCCTATGGAATCCTATGTAAGGCTTTCATTCAGATTCAGGCCGATGTAAACTGGTGGATTCAACAGTGACAGGATATTACCGAGGAGCACCATAGAGGGGCCATTAATTAATTAAAAAAACACACTTTCTCTCTCAGACACTCTATCCTTCCCTCTGATTTCTCTCCTCTGCAGATTCCTGCCACCATTCCCCAGACACCTCATTTATCACAGTAAGTTGAACTAGTGCTTAGGACTGGATGGCAAGAGATACCCATCTTGTGAGGGAGGAGGGGTGGGGGGTTTGAAGGGGGAGAGAGAGGCGAGGCAGACAAGCCACATTCCTCAGGAGGCCACCGCCGCTGGCTCTCTACTCGCTGCACTCAAACACTTTCTCAACATCAAGATTCAGCTCTTGTGTTCTTTGCTAAACAGCCCACTCCCTCTGTCCCCCTCTCTTTTTTAAACATTCAGAGCTGACGGAGATTTATAAAGGTCCGCGGGAGCTAAGCAAAGATTGTTGAAGGGGGGAGGGAGAGGAAGAATGCTTTGTTTTTTGACACCTAGTCTGTAAAGAAAATATTGAATAGCGTTCAGGGATTTGCAAGTAACCCCGGGCAGTCTGTTAAGAATCTCAGCAAGATACGATTCACATCAAAGCTCAAAACAGCCACACTAGGAATCAGCTCGGTTGGTGTGTGTTACAATGCTGAATATCTTCTCATGTAAAAGTTTATATTATTGTTTTTGATCATTTTGTTAAGATTTTTCTGCGTCGCTTTTTTATTCTCTTTTGAACTTTCCAAGTTCTGCTGCCCCGGGGAATAATTTGGCAATCCCGTTATCTTCGAAGCGTTTTCATATGTCAGCTTTGAAAGCTCCTGCAATGGAGCTGTTGGTGACGCTCTTGTGCAGTGTTCTGCCACGCCATTCAGCACAGTAACGCCCCATGGCTCAGTGGGCAGCACTCCCACCTCTGAGTTAGAAGCTCATGGGTTCATAGTCCCACTCCAGAGACTTGAGCACAAAAATCTAGGCCGACACTCCCAGTGCAGTACTGAGGGAGCGCTGCACTGTCGGAGGTGCCGTCTTGCAGATAAAAAGTTAAACCGAGGCCCATCTGCTCTCTCAGGTGGACGTAAAAGCTCCCATGGCACTATTCGAAGAAGAGCAGGGGAGTTCTCCCCGGTGTCCTGGCCAATATTTATCCCTCAATCAACATCACTAAAACAGATGATCTGGTCATTATCACATTGCTGTTTGTGGGAGCTTGCTGTGTACAAATTGGCTGCCATGTTTCCTACATTACAACAGTGACTACACTTCAAAAAGTATTTAATTGGCTGTAAAGCGCTTTAGGACACCCTGAGGACATAAAAGGTGCGATATCCATGCGAGTTCTTTCTTTCTGGGCTGTGCTGAGCTGGCTGTTCTCCGCTCAGGGTTCTACAATTGGCTATTGTGCAGGGCCGGAGGGGGAGGATCAACCAGGATTCCTGCACATGTGTGGACATCAGGTGAGAAAGGATCTGAGTCTTCCATAGCCAAATAGACTGCTCACACTTAAGAGGTGAACATAAGAACATAAGAAATAGGAGCAGGAGTCGGCCATTCGGCCCTTCGAGCCTGCTCCGCCATTCAATGAGATCATGGCTGATCTTCTGCCTCAACTCCATTTACCGGCCCTATCGCCATATCCCTTGATGCCCTTACTAGTCAGAAATCTATCGACTTCTGTTTTGAATATACCCAATGACTGAGCCTCCACAGCCCACTGGGGTAGAGAATTCCAAAGATTCACCACCCTCTGTGTGAAGAAATTTCTTCTCATCTCAGTCCTGAATGGCCTACCCTTTGTCTTGAGGCTGTGATCGCTGGTTCTAGACTCCCCAGCCAAGGGAAACATTCTCCCAGCATCCATCCTATCAAGCCCTGTAATAATTTTGTATGCTTCAATGAGATCCCCTCTCATTCTTCTGAATTCAAGAGAATACAGGCCTAGTTTACTCAATCTCTTCTCATACGACAGTCCCGCCATCCCAGGAATCAATCTCTTGAACCTTCGTTGCACTCCCTCTATGGCAAGTATATCCTTCCTTAGGTAAGGAGACCAAAATTGTACACGGTACTCCAGGTGTGGTCTCACCAAGGCCCTATATAATTGGAGTAAGACTTCTTTACTCCTGTACTCAAATCCTCTTGTAATGAAGGCCAGCATACCATTTGCCTTCCTAATAGCTTGCTGCACCTGCACTTTCACGTTCAGTGACTTATGTAGAAGGACACCCAGGTCCCTTTGAGCATCTGCATTCCCCAATCTTTCACCATTTAGGAAATACTCTGCCTTTCTGTTTTTTCTACCAAAGTGGATAACTTCACATTTATCCACATTATATTCCATCTGCCATGTTCTCACCCACTCACTGAGCCTTTTGAGATCCCCTTGAAGCCTCTTCACATCCTCTTCGCAATTGACACTGCCACCTAGCTTTGTATCATCAGCAAATTTGGAAATGTTACATTTAGTCCTCTCATCCAAATCATTGATATAGATTGTGAATAGCTGGGGCCCAAGCATCGATCCTTGCGGTACCCCACTAGTCACAGCCTGCCATCCTGAAAAAGACCCATCTTTGTTTTCTGTCTGTTAACCAATTCTCAATCCATGCTAGTATATTACCCCCAATTCCATGTGCCCTAATTTTGTTCACCAACCTCTTGTGTGGGACCTTATCGAAGGCCTTCTGAAAATTCAGATACACCACATCTACTGGTTCCCCTTTGTCTGCTTGACTAGTTACATCCTCAAAGAACTCCAATAGGTTTGTCAAACAGGATTTCCCTTTTATAAATCCATGTTGACTCTGCCCAATCTTACTATTAGTTTCTAAGTGCCCAGTTATTGCATCCTTTATAATAGATTCCAGCATTTTCCCAACTACTGATGTGAGGCTAACAGGTCTGTAGTTCCCCGTTTTCTCTCTCCCTCCTTTCTTAAATAGCGGGGTTACATTTGCTATCCTCCAATCTGCAGGAACCGTTCCAGAATCTATAGAATTTTGGAAGATGACAACCAATGCATCCACTATTCCAATGGCCACCTCTTTCAAAACCCTAGGATGTAGGTCATCCGGTCCTTGGGATTTATCGGCTTTTAGTTCCATTAATTTTGCTAGTACTGTTTTTTTACTAATAATAATTTGTTTAAGTTCCTCATTCTTGTCACACCCTTGGTTTTCTCGTATTTCTGGGAGGTTTTTTGTGTCTTCCTCCGAGAAGACATAAACAAAGTATTTATTTAATTTCTCTCCATTTTCTCATTCCCCATTATAAATTCTCCCGTCTCTGACTGTAAAGGACCTACATTTACCTTCGCCAGTCTTTTCCTTTGCACATACCTATAGAAGCTTTTACAATCCGTTTTTATATTTTTTGCTAGTTTGTGCTCATATCCCATTTTCCCTTTCTTTATCAATTTCCTGGTCTCCCTTTGCTGATTTCTAAAAAGATCCCAATCCTCAGGCTGACCGCTTTTTCTGGCAACTTTATAAGCTTCCTCCTTTGACTTAATACTAGCTTTAATTTCTTTTGTTAACCATGGTTGGATCACTTTTCCTTTTGGGTTTTTATGCCCTAGAGGAATATATGTTTGTTGCAAATTATGCATTATTTCCTTGAATGTTAGCCATTGTATGTCCACCTTCATACCTTTTAGTGTAGTCTCCCAATCTACCATGGCCAACTTGTCCCTCATACCCTTGTAGTTTCCTCTGTTTAGATTGAAGACCTTAGTTTCAGATTGGACTACATCACTCTCAAACTTAATATAAAATTCAATCATATTATGGTCACTTGAAATTGCTCTCCATGAATGTGTTAATATAGCACATTGAGAAACTTCAACCACATGGTGCCAAGATGTTCATTGAAATACTAGAGAGCAATTCACCCCTCTTCTGTCTACCCAACATGTGAAGAAATGGCCACTTGCCAAGATATTTGGAGGTGTCCAGAATCCATGGAAACATAGCCCGGGTTGAGTCTGCGCGTCAGTGGGCTGAGTCACCCCAGAATCAGGTATCAAACTCTGACCCTCCTAGTTTCTCCATCACCCAGACCGTCCACTTCCACCTCCGTAACATCGCCCGTCTCCGCCCCTGCCTCAGCTCATCTGCTGCTCAAACCCTCATCCGTGCCTTTGTCACCTCCAGACTCGACTATTCCAACGCTCTCCTGGCCGGCCTCCCATCCTCCAGCTTCTGTAGACTTCAGCTCATCCAAAACTCCGCTGTTGTATCCTAACTCACACCAAGTCCCGCTCGCCAATCAATCCTGTCCTCGCTGACATTGGATCCCGGTTCCCCAAAGCCACAAATTCTCATCCTTGTGTTTAGATCCCTCCATGGCCTCCCTGCTCCTCCATTGCTGTGACCCCTTTCCCCTACAGCCAAACTCACTGTTCCTCATACTTTGGCCTCTTGTGCAACAGCCCCACCCGACCTGTGGCCCACCATTTGCGGCCGTGCCTTCAGACACCTAAGCTCTGGAATTCCCTCCCTGTAACGCTCCACTAAGAGCCTCCTTAAACCGCTCTCTTTTTCCGAGGCTTTGACCACCCTCTTCCTAATCTCTCCTGTGGCTCGGTCTCAATGATTTTTCCCCTCGCGCCTCTGTGGAGCACCTTGGGACATTTCTCACTCTGAACGCAAGTTGTTGTCGTGGTCTTGCTCAGTCCTACACCGGGCGGTGCACTCTCTCCCATTGAGGCATCGGGCGGGGGTGGGGGAGGCTACATAACGCAGTCCCCCTGACAACTGGAAATAACTTTGAGTAAACTGCACTGGCAGCACAACAATGGGCTGCTCCACAGTCTGGGGTGAGCAAAAAAACAACAAGAATCAGATCTGACAGGAGCCTCTTCAAAGGACTAGCTGCTTGTAGCTGCTTTTGTTCCAAGTTTCAATCCGTTCTCAAATATCTCTGTGCGCTGCCCTCAATTGCAGCATAAAGCCAGATATCGAGGCACACAAGACATCCTAACAGGCTGGTTAATATAAACTGTGTCTGACAGAGGCTCTTTAATAATGTACACGTACACACAGACTGTTTATCTGACCTGACTGTAGATCCAAGTACTCTCGCTGTCTCCTCACTACTTGGGATATTTGATGTCTTACACGATTTCGAATCATCCATCAGAAGGCTACATGTCATACTTCTCAACGGAATCAAATGATTTGTTATTTGCTTATTTAAAAGAAAAAAAAACTGCACATTCCTTTAATGGCTCCATTTAAAATAAAGAACTGCCTGGCACGGATCAGAGCCATACCGCCCAGGCGGGTCAGTGTTCTGCGGTGAGGCAGGTGTGGTAGGTGCTGGCTCTTGCTGACCGACTGGTCCCCAGACAGTGAACACCCTTCAGTTGTTCACCCAACGGGCCATCCTTCAAACGCAGGCCTGGGCTGGAGTCTTGGCAGGCTGTTTGAGCACCGAGTCACAGGCGAGTCCCAGTCCTGCTCCCAGTGTCCACACGGACTGGATTTGCAGCGGGAGAGAGTGTGGGTGCTGATCAGGGGCAGGAATCCCGGCTGAATTGTCCCCCCTCAGCCCAGGGGCAGAGTGGGTGCTCCCTGCTCCTGGTCGCTGGAAAGTCATCCCTGCTTGTGTGTGAGTGTCAGGGGCTCAGCTCTGTGGTCCCTGCTCCCTCAGAGTTGGACGGGCTGCCGACACACTCCGAGGCTAACACATGAAGCATGGTCAATCGGTGAGGTACTGGAGAAAGGAGAGCTGGAGGAAAGGGGGCAAAATGACACAAGCAAAGAGAAAGGCTAGTACTTTTTTCAGTGATATTCCATTACCGTACTGCGAGAGATAAAATAAAACCAGCCGTCCCGGGTGATTTCCATGAGAATTGCTGGATTTCGTTGGCATTAGAATTTAGTTGTGCTGCATTTATGCGATTTTATGTCACCCTCAATAGCACAATGGCCCTGTAACTCAGTTAGAGTCTGCACAGTCTGGTGAAATATGAAGGGTCCATGAACACCCTGCTTAAGAACTTTTAGGAACATGAAAAGGCTATTAGGCCCAACAGGTCTGTTCCTTTATGATACATAAGCCCACCTTCTCCCCGTATCCCACCTTCTCTCCGTATCCCTCAATCCCTCCTTCTCCCCGTATCCCTCAATCCCACCTTCTCCCTGTATCCCTCAATCCCACCTTCTCCCCGTATCCCTCAATCCCACCTTCTCCCCGTATCCCTCAATCCCACCTTCTCCCCGGATCCCTCAAACCCACCTTCTCCCCGGATCCCTCAATCCCACCTTCTCCCCGGATCCCTCAAACCCACCTTCTCACCACATTCACCAATTATTTCTCTCTGGAAACATTTCCACCCTGAATTTTCTTCTTGCTCCTAACTCTCTCATTCTTAACTCGTGTCTCTGGTCTTTGAACATTTCACAATCGGGAATAATGGAGGTAAAAATGGGAAAAGGCAAATCCTGAGGATACAGGGCAGGTCTGACTGCTCTGGGCTGAGAGGACACAGACTCCCATTTTGGATATAGAGGGTCTGGCATCACCAGAAACTGGAGAAACCGAGTCCCTTTATGGGACTGAAGGAAACAGCAAGAGTAATATTCAGCGTCCCTGACACAATATTGTCTGTTACTCTCCCCTACATTTTGTGTGTGCTATAAAGGGTCTCACTTATAAAAAAAACAGATCTTACATTTCTATAGCACCTTTAATATCCTCGGGACATCCGGAAGCGCTTCAGAGCCAATAAATTACTTTGAAGTGCAGTCACTGTTGTGGCAAACGTGGCAGCCAATCTGTGCACAGCGAGCTGCCCCAAACCGCGAGTCAGATAAATGGCCAGTTAATCTGTGTTGGTGATGGCAGTTGAGGGATAGAATCTGGTCCGGGCACCGGGAGAGCTGGCACACCCTTCTTCCAATAAAAACATAAGAAGTAGGAGCAGGAGTCGGCCATTCGGCCCCTCGAGCCTGCTCCACCATTCAATAAGATCATGGCTGATCATCGACCTCAACTCCACTTTCCTGCCCGATCCCCATATCCCTTGATTCTCCTAGAGTCCAAAAATCTATCAATCTCAGCCTTGAATATACTCAAAGACTCAGCATCCACAACCCTCTGGGGCAGAGAATTCCAAAGATTCACAACCCTCTGAGTAAAGAAATTCCTCCTCATCTCAGTCTTAAATGGTTGACCCCTTATCCTGAGACTATGCTCCCTAGTTCTCGACTCTCCAGCCAGGGGAAACAACCTCTCAGCATCTACCCTGTCAATCCCCCTCAGAATCTTGTATGTTTCAATGAGATCACCTCTCATTCTTCTAAACTCCAGAGAGTATAGGCCCATTCTACACAACCTCTCATCATAGGACAGCCCTCTCATCCCAGGGCTCCTTCTCTCCCAGTTTCCCGTAACGTCGAACCCCCTACACCGCGAGTCTCCCTCCTCTCGTTTCAGACACTCGCAGGCCTGCAGTGTATTTCCAACAATTTCTATCTTCGTTCCACGGTGATCAATCTCCTTCGTCCATTCCCTTCAGAACTTCAATGGAAGTGCCTCGGGACTCCCCTTTCGCGAGAGATCTATTCGATAAGTGACTGTACTAAATCTGTTAACCAAATTATCACATTAACCAAAACAAACCCACAGTGAAATCTGAGGGGGAAAATTAAAATGAGAACAGACCTAATTGTCCACCCAATAACGAGTAACAGATTTACGGCACATGTAAGGCTGTCTAGACCACACAAGCCTGGCACCCAGTGATAAACTCTGCTAAGTTTGTTACTGGCTTTCCGCCCAACAGCTTCATGAAAGAAACAGAGGTTATACGCTGATCGTCTGTGATATATAAAGAAGGCAGACGTGTGGGCTGAAGCTAAAGGCCCTGCACTCCACCAGGGCAGCTGGCTGTGTGAATGCTAATGGCTCACTGGCACACGAGGAATTATTGGCGTGAAGTGGGCACTGCAGCCAGTGAAAGGCTGCGATTGACCCAGAGGGACAGACATGACAATAAGCAAAGAAAGAAAGAACATGCATTCAAGTGTCACCCCGTGGCTCAGTGGGCAGCACTCTCTCACCTCTGGGTCAGAAGGTTGTGGGTTCAAATCCCACTCCAGGGACTTGTAACACAAAAATGTAGACTGCCACTCCAGTGCTATACTGAGGGAGTGCTGCACTGTCGGAGGTGCCGTCTTTTGGATCAGACGTTAAACCGAGGCCCCGTCTGACCTCTCAGGTGGACGTAAAAGATCCCATGGCACTATTTCGAAGAAGAGCAGGGGAGTTCTCCCCGGTGTCCTGAACAATATTTATCCCTCAATCAACATCACTAAAAAACAGATTATCTACTCATTATTACATTGCTGTTTGTGGGAGCTTGCTGTTTGCAAATTGGCTGCCGCGTTTCCTACATTACAACAGTGACCACACTTCAAAAAGTACTTCATTGGCTGTAAAGCCCTTTGGGACATCCGGTGGTCGTGAAAAGCGCTATAGAAATGCAAGTCTTTTTTTCTTTCACGACCTCGCAATGTCCCAAAGCTCTTTACAGCCAATGAAATACTTTTGAAGGGTAGTCACTGTTGAAAGAAAGAAAGACTTGCATTTATATCGCACCTTTCATGACCTAAGGACATCCCAAATCACTTTACAGCCAATGAAATGTTTTTTTCTAAGTGTGGTCACTGTTGTAATGTAGGAAACACGGCAGCCAATTTACACACAGCAAGCTCCCACAAACAGCAATGTGATAAATGACAAACAGATGATCTGTTTTTTAGTGATGTTGATTGAGGGATAAATATTGGCCCAGGACACCAGGGAGAACTCCCCTGCTCTTCTTCAAAATAGTGCCGTGGGATCTTTTATGTCCACCCGAGAGGGCAGACGGGTCGACGGGAGTGGGTAGAAGAGGGAGAAACATACAAAATTCAGACGGGCAAGGATTTACTCCACAAGAATAAATGGTTTTCTGTTGATGGAACTCTAACTGAGTGGAATGGATGATGCCATGGCTTAGAAAGAGGATTGTTCTTTCACCTCTGGAACCTTGGTTCAAACCCAGCCTGGCAGCGTAGGATGAAAGTGTTATGAATCTGATGGCTGTTAAGATTCCAAAATAAAATACAGATTCTATTCAGGCCCCAATGGGTGTGAATCCACTCTATATAATTTGGCCGTAATTCAGGGTCCCCCTGGGTTTACCTTGTGCTAACTTGTGGGGAAAGGACAGATATCCAACAGTCTGTGCCACCTAAAGTATCCTCTCCATTCCATTGCAGTTTAAACTAAGAGAAGCAAACCTGGGAAGCTTAGCTTGACACAGTTGGCAGCATTTTCACCTTGAAGCCACGCGGTTGTGGGTTCAAGCCCCTCTCCACGCCTCCAGTATATAATCTGGGCTTGTGTCAGCGATGCCCCATCTGGTAGTTCAGACGGATATTAAAGATCCCACGGTACTATTCGAAGAGGAGCAGGGGAATTCTCCCGGTGTCCTGCCCAATATCCCTCCCTCAACCAACATCACCAAGAACAGATTATCTGGTCATTTACCTCATTGCTGTTTGTGGGACCTTGCTGTGCGCAAATTGGCTGCCTCATTTGTTTGCTTACGAAACCGCAGTAACTGCACTCAAAAGTACTTCATTGGTTGCAAAGCCCCTTTGGGACGTCCTGAGGTCATGAAAGGAGCTGTAGAAATGAAAGTCTTTCTTCCTTCTTTCACATAGAATGATACAGCACAGAAGGAGGCCATTCGGCCCATCGTGCATCTGCCGGCATTTTGAAAGAGCTCTCCCATTAGTCCTACTCCCTCTGCTCTTTCCCCATAACACTGCAAATTTCTCCTTTTCAAGTATAAAGTTTACATAACATTACATAGAAAAAATACAATATATAGAATTACATCAAGTTTTATAGCACAGAAACAGGCCGTTCAGCCCAACAGGTCTATGCCGGTGTTTATTCTCCGCACGAGTCTCCTCCAACCCTACATCATCTCACCATGTCAGCATAACCTTCGATTCCTTTCTCCCTCATGTGTTTTCCCCTTAAATGCATCTATGCTATTCGCCTCAACCACTCCCTGTGGTAACGAGTTCCACATTCTCCCCACTCTCTGGGTAAAGAAGTTTCTCCTGAATTCCTTGTTGGATTTATTACTATCTTATATTTATGGCCCTAGTTCTGGACTCCTCCAAAAGTGGAAACATCTTCTCTACGTCTACCCTATCAAACCCCTTCATAAATTTTAAAGACCTCTATCGGGTCACCCCTCAGCCTTCTCTTTTCTAGAGAAAAGGTTTTGATGGAGTGGATACAGAGAGAATGTTTCCACTTGTGGGGAAGAGCATAACTAGAGGCCATCAATATAAGATAGTCACCAAGAAATCCAATTGGGAATTCAGAAGAAACTTCTTTACCCAGAGAGTGGTGAGAATGTGGATCTCGCTACCACAGGGAGTGGTTGAAGCGAATAGTATGGATGCATTTAAGGGGAGGCTAGACAAGCATATGAGGGAGGAGGGAATAGAGGGTTATGCTGATAGATTTAGATGAGGAAAGACGGGAGGAGGCTCGAGTGGAGCATAAACGCCGGCGTGGACTGGTTGGGCTGAATGGCCTGTTTCTGTGCCGTATATCCTAAGTAATCCTGTGTAAAAGAGCCCCAGCCTGTTCAATCTTATAACATTTGCCTACAAAACGACGGAGACTGTGTTTCAAAATAACTTATTACGAAGTGTTTCTGAGAGCTGTGATATGGTGCTATTTAAGCACGAGGGGGTAGAAATTGGACCCCGGGCATAAAACGGGTGCAATGAGGCCCAATTTCAGCGTCCAACATCCTGCGCCCCAAGGATGTCTAGAATAGGCATTCGGGCCCTTCTATAACCGAAGGAGGAACAAACGCCTGCTTTAGGCCCTGTTACAGAGGTCCGACTGTGACAGGAGGGGCAGGTCCGACCTACCTCTCTCAGGCTTCTGAAGCAACCCCTGCGGCTAAAGGCCTGGTGTTTCGAGAATTTGTTTTGAGGAAACCTTCCTGTGAACCGAGGAGCAGGAGAGCTTCCCCTGCCCCCGCCCACCACCCCGCACCCCCTCTGTTGCCCTCTCTGACCCTCATCCCGTGACTTAGCTTTAGGTCGAGGCTCGACATCAGTCCTTCTCCAGTGTGCGAGCTGCCTGCTTGATAAAATGTTAATGAGGCCCAAGGTACAATATCAGGCTGGCCTTGGGCCTACCGGTTACAATGAGCTCGCTGCCCCAACTCATTTCCATCCCCACGGGTTCCTCAATTCCTGTTAGAAGCCTTTCAATCACTGTGGTTTAGCTTAACTTGGCCAACATCAGGCCAACTTCAGACTTCCCCTCGCCGTAAAGATTTTTTATTTGAAAATACTCTGAGGCATCGCAAAGAATAATGACTTTCCCAACAACTACAGTAGTCCATTTACTTCGTCAAACCATTCCCGAGTTCCGTGTTTCAGTGAAATAAATGAGGTGCTAATTTATTTCCTTCAGAGACTCTGTGATGCATCTCTGCGATCAAGGCTCTTCATTTTAGAATTCTCTAAACCCTCCACCCTCCGTTCCACCTCCCTCCCACCATTAAAAGTTTCTCAGAAACCGGCCTTTCTCAGTTAATTCCCCAAACTTCTCAACTGCCTGCTCAGTGCCCATTTCTCCCACTGTGGGACTCTTGGTTACCATGTAGGTGTTGGTTAAGCTCTTGTTACACCCAGTGCCGGTATAACCATTGTTGCCGGAGGTGAGTGTGGCTCAATTGGTTGCCGTCTCAGGGCTGGGTCAGGGGATTGTGAGTTTGAGCCCCTCTCCACCATTCTGCTGTGGGTGGAGGTGGGGGGGTGCATTTCTGCTGGGACATCATACCCAGGATCCACCCGCCGATTCAGGGGGTTTTAAAGTTCAATGAGCCCCGATTTTAACTCGGGGGTGAGTGTCGGGCGGGAGCGGGGGTCGAGGCTCCGAGAGGCCCACCCCACCCCCCCCAGCCGGGCTCAGTGTCCCGCCCGAAACTGACGGGAAGTGGCAGCTGACCGGCGAGCCAGAGTGTAAAGTTGGGCGGCCTCCTTTGATCCCCAGCACCAAGTCCTGTTCACCAATCACCTCTGTGCTCACTGACCTATATTGGCTCCCGGTTAACCAACGCCTCGATTTCAAAATTCTCATCCTTGTTTTCAAATCCATCCATGGCCTCGCCCCTCCCTATCTCTGTAATCTCCTTCAGCCCCACAACCCCCCCCCCCACCCCGAGATATCTGCGCTCCTCCATTTCTGGCCTCTTGATTTCCATCGCTCCACCATTGGTGGCCAAGCCTTCTGTTGCCGAGGCCCTAAGCTCTGGAATTCCCTCCATAAACCTCTCCGCCTCTCTTTCCTCCTTTAAGATGCTCCTTAAAACCTACCTCTTTGACCAAGCTTTTGGTTAGCTGCCCTAATACCTCCTTATGTGACTTGGTGTTAGATTTTGTTTGATAATCGCTCCTGTGAAGCGCCTTGGGACGTGTTACTATATTAAAGGTGATATATAAATGCAAGTTGTTGTTGTTGTTTCGGTGGGCCTTGTGTTCGGGGTGGGGGGAGTCTGGGGCAGGAGACGCCTAAACCTTCCTGGAAGGGCCCAGAGGAGGATTCCTGGCCCCACAAGGGAAGTAAATAAATGTTAAAAAGTCGCTTTGGCCCTCCTGTGACTTGGGCCCCTCTTCTGGCAGGGAAACCACAATGGCTTCTGCCTGGAAGCCTCTGGTTAAAATAGCAGAAGGACCCTGATTTGGTCAGCGGAGCCCGATTTGCATATTTAAAGGACCGGTGTCCTTCCTGCGTACTCGCAAGGGCAGGTTAAACTCAAAATCGGCGAGTAGAGAGCGGGAGCCCGGACGATTTTAACTGCCCACCTGCCCTGTTTCCGATGGGTGGGGCAGGGTTAAAATCGCCCCCTCAAGTTTGCCAAAGTAACTTCAGTCTCCGCACTTCGAGGAGCAATTCATGGTGTGAACCGCTTTGGGAGGTTGCAGTGTGATAACGCGCCACGTAAATGCTAGGATTACTGGTCAAACCGCGGGGTAGATGGCATGAAGCTGGGCCTTTGCTTTTACATTAAACAACAGAAATTCAGGCAGAGCTTTGAGAAACAAACAAAGGTTTGAAATGTGTAATTCTATCCAGGAGGCTACCCTGTGGGTCTGGCTCAGGATCCCAGGTGGCTGCAGGAACAGCCTTGGTTATATAGCGGAACAGGAACTGGGATATACTTTGAAACAACCAGGACAGGGCAGAACTGTTTGGAGAACCTTTCCATCTACATGGTCCAAGCTCCATTCACAAGAAAATTACAGGGGAGGAATGCCATTCGGCCCATCTTAATTCATCCACCCATCCTTCGAGCAAGACCCTAATGCCCAGTCCATTATCACTCCCAATACTTTCTTCAATGATTCCAGGGTTGTAGCCTTCCTTTTGCTATCGGGAAATGTTTTCCGCACATTACTCATTCTTAGTATGGAAGAACTTCCTGGTATCAGTCTTAAAATTACCTTTTACCAGTTTGAAGCTGTGTTCCCTAGTTCTATTCCTTCAGTTTAATTTAAAGTAATATCCCGGCTAATGTTTTCTATTCCCGTAACAATTTATAAGATCACCTCTCAGGCGCCTCATTTCCAAATCTCTCCAGTCTTTCCTCATAACTTCAGAGCCCTGTCCCAGCGCCAGAACGTCTCCCTTGTTCCGAGCTGACCAGAACTGGACCCAGTGCTCAAGGTGGGTCTGACCAGAACTGGACACAGTGCTCAAGGTGGGTCTGACCAGAACTGGACACAGTGCTCAAGGTGGGTCTGACCAGAACTGGACACAGTGCTCAAGGTGGGTCTGACCAGAACTGGACACAGTGCTCAAGGTGGGTCTGATCAGAACTGGACTCAGTGCCCAAGGTGGATCTGACCAGAGCACTGTACAGTTTGGTCATAATCTCCTCGGACCTGTGCTGCAGGTGAGGGTCTTTTGGGGTCTGTGCCTTCTGCTGGTCCACTGGGGACTATAAGTAAATGCCGTTTAAACAGCAGAACAAACCAGCAATGAAAATACAACAGCAGCTTCCTGAAAGGGTTAATTAAACTGGCAGTGTGATGCTGACTGGCTTGAAATTGCTGGTGAATAATGGGGTGTTAAAAGAACCTATTTAGGCCAACAATTCACAGATTAACATTTCAAGAGGTGAAGACTGGATCCATTAATCTCCTCCTAACTCATTCATACTGCCTGCTTGTGGAACAAGCCCCAGAGATTGCACCCACTCAGTGCATGTGGAGCCACTTTTACCCGACTCCAGAGGCCTTTATTCATGATGTGCTGTTCCACTACAGTAGTCATCACAATCAAATATAAACCTCACGCTAGAGGTGGGGACTCACACGCTCACTCCCCTAATCTAGAGCCAGAACACCAACCTCCCCCTTGGCTTTCTAGATGTGTCAGCTGTGGCTCAGTGGGTAGCACTCTCACCTCTGAGTCAGAAGGGTTCTGTGTTCAAGTCCCACTCCAGAGAGACTTGAGTGCATAATGCAGGTCGACAATCCCAGTGCAGCATTGAGGGAGTGCTGCACTGTCAGAGGTGCCATCCTTTGGATGAGATGTTTAACCGAGGTCCTCTCTCAATTTTAAAATTCTCATCCTTATTTTCAAATCCCTCACCCCCCCTCCTTATCTCTATAACCTCCTCCAACCCTCAGAGGATCTCGCCACTCCTCCAATTCTGGCCTCTTGAGCATCCCTAATTTTAATCACTCCACCATTGGTGGCCGTGCCTTCAGCTGCCTGGGCCCTAAGCTCTGGAATTTCCCTGCCTAAACCTCTCTGCCTCTCTACCTCTCCTCCCTTAAGACATTCCTTAAAACCTACCTCTTTGACCAAGCTTTTGGTCATCTGCCCTGAAATCTCCTTATGTGGCTCGGTGACAAATTTTGTTTGATTACGCTCCTATGAAGCGCCTTGGGACGTCTTACTAAGAAAGAAAGACTTGCATTTCTACAGCGCCTTTCATGACCACTATATGTCTCAAAGCGCTTTACAGCCAATGAAGTACTTTTGAAGTGTAGTCACTGTTTAAATGTGGGAAGCACAGCAGCCAATTTGCACACAGCAAGCTCCCACAAACAGCAATGTGAAAATGACCAGATAATCTGTTTTTGTTATGTTGGTTGAGGGATAAATATTGGCCAGGACACTGGGGATAACTCCCCTGCTCTTCTTCGAAATAGTGCCGTGGGATCTTTTACATCTACCTGAGAGAGCAGACGGGGCCTCGGTTTAACATCTCATCTGAAAGACGGCACCTCCGACAGTGCAGCACTCCCTCAGCACTGCATTGGGGGTGTCAGCCTAGATTTATGTGCTCAAATCCCTGGAGTGGGACTTGAACCCACAACCTTCTGACTCAGAGGCAAGAGAGTTACCCACTGAGCCACAGCTGACACTGTGTTAAAGGCGCTATATAAATAAAAGTTCTTGTTGTGGTACTGAGGTCTACACACCAGGAGGTACCCGGTTCAGTCTTGGTCCATGCTGAGTTAGCAGAACCCAGCTCGGGCTGCAGTTGGGGCTCTTACAGTTGGCCTTGGATCGCTGGGCTAGGACAGAGGGTGGGTTATAAAACATAAACAGCCGAAGCTCCTGGTCCTGATCGCCATCCAACGAATCCTCTCCGAAACCTTATGCTCGCGAACCGCAGGTCAGGACCGGGTCATGCTCGGCTGTGATGCTGCCTGCAGTCGAATAGTCTGCTGCCTCTCAGTGCATAGAATGACATCGAGTTTACAGCACAGAAACAGGCCATTCGGCCCAACTGGTCTGTGCTGGTGTTTATGCTCCACACGAGCCTCCTCCCACCCCTCTTCATCTCACCCTATCAGCATATCCTTCTATTCCTTTCTCCCTCATGTGTTTATCGAGCTTCCCCTTAAATGTTATAGGAAACTATGTTGAGGAAGCTTGATCAAGGCACCAGCGACCTGTGGAATTGCACCCTTTCAGGAGAGGAAGAGAGAAAACTGGGAAGTGAGGGGGAAAAAGGGAGGATAAAGCTCAGGAAGCCTCTTAATATTTACAAAAAAACAAATCAATAAACAGGCCACTTGAACTCGAGTAGGCACTTGAGTTAAGTGGAAGGTCCCTGGAGTGGAGAACAATTTAAAGAGTTACAACCAGCGTGAGACTCTTTCCTTTGCAAGTCTGGGATCCCTGTGTCTAATCTGAATGATCCATTACCTGCACACAACTGTTCCCAGCTGCTGAACTACTGTGTCCTGATCAGAAACATAATCAGCCGTGAAAAGCCTGTAAGTGTCTCTCTGTAGAAGCCTTTCTGTATTGCTGCTCCTTCACGGTGCAGTGTATCACAGTGTGACACATTGGAATGCCTCAAGGGATCATGCAGCATAAAATTCAGTTAGCGATATATGTATTACAAATTCCAAGGTAAATAGCAGACAGTTATTCACGGATAGTAAACACAAGGCAAATAAAGCACAGCCCGGCCTGTTCCGAAAACTGAAATCTTCTGCCAACTCTTTCATGTCCATTCAGCCTTTGCGAGCTTACGATACTGCACTGCGCTCTAAGGCTGTGTCTTTCTTTTCTCCTTTTATATCGCACTTCTTTCAGTGACTATGGTGTCATTACAACAACTTGTATTTATACAGTGCCTTTAACATCGTAAAACGGCCCAAGGCGCTTCACAGGAGCGATTATCAGACAAAGTTTGGGACCGAGCCAAAGAAGGAGTCAGTGGACTGGTGACCAAAAGCTTGGTCAAAGAGGCAGGTTTGAAAGGAAGAGAGAGGCGGAGAGGTTTAGGGAGAGAATTCCAAAGTTAAGAGTCCAGGCAGCTGAAGGCACGGCTGCCAATGGTGGAGCAATAGAAATCGGAGGATGCTCAAGAGGCCAGAATTGGAGGAGCGCAGAGATCACGGAGGGTTGTGTGGCTGGAGGAGGTTACAGAGATAGGGAGGGGGCGAGGCCACGGAGGGATTGGAACATGGGCATGAGAATTTTCAAATGGAGGGCTTGCCAGACTGGAAGCCTAGGTTATGCGCTCAAGCCCGGGAGTGAGGTTTGAGCCAAGAGTCAGAGGGAGCCAATGTTCCCGGTAATCTGCACGGCTGCGCGATGGCCTGGAGCTCCTGGGCAGCCGGCTCACCGGCCATTAAATGGAAAAACCGCGCGCGCGCAAAAATTTGAATGGGCCGCACAGCCTGTTAAAGGGGCCGCGCACCCAAAAAATAATTAGTGGGAACATTGGAGGCCAAACCGGCAGACGAAAGTTGTGATTGCGTTTCTAAACATCTCTGCTGTTTAGTCTTGCTCAAGTTCGGTTTTGTTTGTGTTGGAATCTGTCCCACAACATGAGCTGATTCAACTCCCAGGCCACAGCCAATTCAAGTAAAAATATTGCATGATATAAATGCAACGTAACAAAGGGCAGCAACTCCTGAAAGACTGCGCAATAAATGATCTTGTACGGGTAAGTTAACTGGCACGATAGTGTGTATCTGAGGTAATGAAACAGGGGGCTGGTGGTTTGGAGGTGGTAATGTTTTGCTTGGAAAAGAATGAAGCATTTTTATGTTATTCCGGGATTAGGAATTCTGTATGATGGGAGTGGATGGGAAGTGATCTGGCAGATTGGAATTTAATGCTTCGATCGCTCACTTGCTGGGTCAGGTTTGTGCTCCGTGTTGAGTGTATTACAGAATAAACGACCTGGAGTTCAAAGTGGTTCTTGCAAATTTTGCAAATCTTGTAGACCAGTTTATGACATGCAGGCTGTGATCCCTCAGCTCTTCCGACAGGACCGCCTAGAAATATGATGATTCGGCGCCTATTTCACAGGCGTAAAAACGGCGTTGAGGCGTTGAGTGCAGTGCACGCGCTAGCAAGAAATACGCCACCCGCCATATTGGTAAAGGGGTCAAAAGAGGTGTCCAGGGGCCGTGCCTGAAACAGGAATTAGCCCTTTTGTACATGCAAAGAAGAAGCTCTAGTGCCTGTTTAATGCCTTCTTTACCAAACTGGTTTGCCCTGAGGCCCGGTCCACATGCAGCCTAACCAGCGGTCCTTACAGAGACTGCTGCAGACTACCAAGCAGGTAAGTTCATGAAAAATAGTGAACCTGAATGTGGGGCCGGGAATGCCAGGAGTTCTCCTCCCAGCTCCATATTAAAACCATGGGCTGCTACCTACCACCACTTGCCCAACCACCCCTCCCGATCACAACCTTGACCCCCCCACTCCTGATCGCCCCCTCTCTCCGTGAAGCATCAGCCCTGGCTCAGTGGGTCGCACACTCGCCTCTGAGTCAGAAGGTTGTGGGTTCAAGTCCCACTCCAGAGACTCGAGCACAAAAATCCAGGCCGACACTCCGGTGCAGTACTGAGGGAGTGCTGCATTGTCGGAGGTGCCGTAATTTGGATGAGAATTTAAACCGTGGCCCTATTTGAAGAAGAGCAAGGGAGTTCTCCCTGGTGTCCTGGCCAATATTTATATCTTAATCAACATCATGATCTGTTCATTCAAAAATACTTCATTGGCTGTAAAGCGCTTTGGGGCATCCTGAGGTGGTGAAAGGCGCTGTAGAAATGCAAGTCTTTTTTCTGACCCTCGCTTAATCATGCACCACTCAAAATTCTGCTGAGTAAGTCTGAGTTGTACCGAGGCCCCTTTAAGACTCCCAGGGTGAAGTGTTAGCTGGAAGGTGAGGTCACATTGTGCGGATTCCGAGTGGGGCTGCGGAATTCTGGAATTCCCGACTCCTGTCAGTTCCCAACAAACAAAGGAACATTCAGAGAGATTTTTTTTTAAAAAAGGGGAGTGGAGGGGAGTCGATGTGAAATACCAACAGGGTCAGCACCTCTGTACTGAACGCGCATGGCAAGACAGCGCAGTCCCGACTAAGCTTTCCGCTCACGGGTACTTGTGTGAGAGACATAAGGACACAGGAACCTGTCCAAACCAACTGCCGGCAGAGGTGGGGAGGTCATCTCACTGAACACTGGGCTCTCGGGATAATGGTGCTTCCATGTTAACAGCTCTCTGCTGTTGCCCTGCACTGGAGGCCGACAGAAAGGCAAAAGAACGCTGCACTGAATAACTCACACCCTTTTTAAAAGAAAGCCTTCCTTCGATTTACTGAGAGTTTTACAGTGAGTGCTGGATCACAGATAGCAGAACTAATGCCATGTGACCTTCCCTCCTTCACCCAGTCTAAGAGAGTCTAAAGAGAATTACACACTGCCAACACCGCCATGTCACGGCGATGGAGAACGCGATCGAAAGCCCCTCGGAGAGTCAGAGGCAGCGTAAATCCAACAAACAGCACCCCGAGCGTCACCAGCATGTGACTGGTGCCAACGGGACAATCAACAGGTAGCCTTTTCTAAAGAGGGAAACCTACAGTTTCTCTGTATTGTCTCAGGCCAGTTCTCTGCAATCGTCGTATGACTGACTTAACAGAAACAGCTGCACCGAGCCAGACAGGAGAGAACAGATCTTGTAACTGGATCCCTAGCCTCAGCGCATTGAGCTTGTTTACATGGACCGACTTTGTCTAAACCCAAGTATGCTTGTATTTTCCTGGTCAGTCTGTGTCTGACGCACACTGACAGTCATTAGCACGAGGAGGAATTCCAGAACCAAGTTTCATCCTTACAGTTTATTTTTGCCCGATATGGACTCCGTGTGGGGGCAGCTCCCCACTTACTCAAGCCCAGAGAGCTTAGGTACGGGTTCAGGTTTAGGGGCCCTCAAGTATGTACAGGGCTATCATTTGAGTTAAATCAGCTCACAGCATGCTGCCCAGCAGCACAGCGTACAGTACAGATCACTTCCCATCGCACAGACAGCCCTGTGGAGCAATGCTCTGATTATCTGAAGCCAAGTGGGAATATGTGGGATTGGGGGTAATATTCTGGCATGGATAGAGGATTGGCTATCTAACAGAAGGCAGAGAGTTGGGATAAATGGTTCATTCTCAGACTGGCAATCAGTAACTAGTGGTGTTCCGCAGGGGTCAGTGCTGGGTCCCCAACTCTTTACAATCCATATTAACGATTTGGAGGAGGGGACCGAGTGTAACATATCAAAGTTTGCAGATGATACTAAGATGGGAGGGAAAGTAGTGAGTGAGGAGGACATAAAAAATCTGCAAGGGGACATAGACAGGCTAAGTAAGTGGGCAGAGATTTGGCAGATGGAATACAATACTGGAAAGTGTGAGGTTATGCACTTTGGCAGGAAAAATAGTAGAGCAAGTTATTATTTTAATGGCAAGAAACTGGAAAGTACTGAAGTACAAAGGGAAATAACAACAGAAAACGCTGGAAAAACTCAGCAGGCCAGGCAGCATCCGTGGAGAGAGAAAGAGAGTTAACGTTTCAGGTCGATGACCTTTCATCAGAACTGGGAAGAGCCGGAAATCAAATAGATTAAGGCGTTAACTCTCTTTCTCTCTCCACGGATGCTGCCTGGCCTGCTGAGTTTTTCCAGCGTTTTCTGTTGTTATTTCGGATTTCCAGCATCCGCAGTATTTTGCTATCGTCGAAGTACAAAGGGATCTGGGGGTCCTGGTGCACGAAACTCAAAAGGTTAGTATGCAGGTGCAGCAAGTGATTAAGAAGGCCAATGGAATGTTGGCTTTCATTGCTAGGGGGATAGAATATAAAAATAGGGAGGTATTGCTTCAGTTGTACAAGGTATTGGTGAGACCGCACCTGGAATACTGCATACAGTTTTGGTGTCCATACTTAAGAAAAGACATACTTGCTCTCGAGTCAGTACAAAGAAGGTTCACTCGGTTAATCCTGGGGGTGAGGGGATGGACATATGAGGAGAGGTTGGGTAGATTGGGACTCTACTCATTGGAGTTCAGAAGAATGAGAGGCGATCTTATTGAAACATATAAGATTGTGAAGGGGTTGGATCGGGTGGATGCGGGGAGGATGTTCCCGATGATGGGTGAAACTAGAACTAGGGGGCATAGTCTTAGAATAAGGGGCTGCTCTTTCAAAACTGAGATGAGAAGGAACTACTTCACTCAGAGGGTGGTAGGTCCATGGAATATGCTGCCCCAAAAAGCTGTAGAAGCTACATCATTACATAAATTTAAAACAGAAATAGACAGTTTCCTAGAAGTAAAGGGAATTAAGGGTTACGGGGAGCGGGCAGGAATTTGGACATGAGTCTAGGTTCGGATTGGTCATGGCCCTGTGGGTAGCGTAGCGGGCCCAGGGGCCTTGTAGCCTGATCCTGCTCCTATTTTGTGTGTCCAATTCTGTTAGGTTCAGGAGATGGTTCTGTGATAGTAGATTGGCGGTTAGGATCAGATCAGCCATGATCTTATTGAATGGCGGAGCAGGCTCGAGGGGCCAATTGGCCTACTCCTGCTCCTATTTCTTATGTTCTTATGTTCTTATGTTCTTATGTCTACCCACCAATGACATGACTGGCCAGAGCAGCAAGGCAATCACTGGCAGTGCCCTGGATTACCGCGGCCCCTTGCTGACTCAGGTGACCGATTACCGAGTCTGCCACTCACAGCTGACTTGCTTCCAGATTCCAAATCAAGGGTATTCATCTTGGAGCCACCTCAATCACAAAGAGCCATACTTGTCCCACTTCCCCAGGGTTAATAGCACCACTTGGTCATCAGACTGTGGCTAGCTCTTTCAGAGAGCCAGCACAGGCACGATGGGCTGAATGGCCTCCTTCTGTGCTGTGTGATTCTATGATGAGCAGGGGCTGGAGCCCTCAGAAGGTGGGCAGCAGATACTGGGAGCGCCTCAGGTGCTGCACGGTGAGCTGTGTGTGCATTGCCCAATCTGCCCAAGCACAGCCACACGCCAAACCCCGTGGAACTCTGCAGAGTTTTGGAGAAAAGAAAACATTGGGGCTAATTTTGACTTTTGTGCGATAGTGACTGACTTTAGTGGAAATAAATATGGAGAGAGATGTAAAACGGGTTGCCGGTTCACTATCAGCTGTTTAACAATATTCCACAAAGTCAAAATTACCGCCATGGAGAGAGAAATGGCATGTTGGCCCATTGATTCCTCTGCTCCTACAGCCCATGTAAACCATACCCTATCAAAGTTCTGGATGAATACTTGATTATCTCCAAAGATAATCAATCGAAAGAAAATATTCATTCATCTTCACTAGAAGTAAATAGAAGCTTTACCCTAAAGTTGGTCTGTGCTGTAGCTACCCTGGGAGTGTTTGATGGAGCCGTATAGAGGGAGCTTTACTCTCTATCTAACCCATGCTGTACCTGCCCTGGGAGTGTTTGATGGGACAGTGTAGACGGAGCTTTACTCTCTATCTAACCCGTGCTGTACCTGCCCTGGGAGTGTTTGATGGAGCCGTATAGAGGGAGCTTTACTCTGTATCTAACCCGCGCTGTACCTGCCCTGGGAGTGTTTGATGGGACAGTGTAGAGGGAGATTTACTCTGTATCTAACCCGTGCTGTACCTGCCCTGGGAGTGTTTGATGGGACAGTGTAGAGGGAGCTTTACTCTGTATCTAACCCGTGCTGTACCTGCCCTGGGAGTGTTTGATGGGACAGTGTAGAGGGAGCTTTACTCTGTATCTGGTCTGTGTGCTATCTTATCTGGGAGTAAAAGAAAATGGAGAAGTATTCCATTTTGCAAAATTAATTCACTCATCATGATGTGGACAAAATAATCATCAAAATGATCATACAAGCAGAGAGAATATGTGGCAATCTGTTATATATTACTGTAGGTGAGACCAATACAGTTGCCGAGTGTGCAATCTAAGTGCCCCTACATCAACATCACTTACTATCCAGTTTAATTGTGAGCGGGGAACTCGTGTCACGAGTTGTTCCTTTGATCATATGAAGCAATGCAGGAAATGGCTGTCGGTGAATAACACAGTCTACAATTACATCATCACATGCCGACAGAATAAAAGGGGAGAAGTCCAAATTGGACCCCGATCATCTCCGTTTAACAGCAGCCGGCTTGTACTTGAAGAGAAGGGTTTGTTTCAGAGTGATCGCTCATCCACCTCAAGTCACAATCTGCACACTGGTCACTGAGCCATTCAGATTTCAATTCCTCTGGACCAGGAGAAATAAAAGCCAACAGGAGCAAAACAGTGGGTAAATACTCGGCCAACATCTCGCCCTTCACTCAAGGTGACCTTTCAATGTGCCGGGCTCAAGTCTCAGAGGTGCTGGTGCTTAACTGGAAAAATGATAATGGGTCTTTCAGTTCCGTTCGTCAAATAGTCCACCCCGAGTAATCGCTTGCTGACCTTCATCTGGCTCTGTGTCCCAGAGGCCTACTCCTCAGGCTTGAATACTACTACCACAACAATAACAACTGGCATTTATTTAGCACCTTTAACACGTCAAGTAATCTCCCGAACTGTGCAGCCTGTCATTCTGGCTCTCACTCACTTCAGTCGTCTTGCAAGGTGTAGCCGAGAGAAAAAATCTGATGACTATGAATTTTTATCTCTTTTCAATCTAAACTCAAGGTTTCACATAAGGTAGGGAAAATTGTACAGGAATAAGTCACCCC
The DNA here is from genome assembly GCA_030390025.1 of Squalus acanthias. NCBI lineage: Eukaryota > Metazoa > Chordata > Chondrichthyes > Squaliformes > Squalidae > Squalus > Squalus acanthias. The sequence continues at coordinate 30,992,898 of CM059441.1, forward strand.
ATTCTCACCTATCACAGGCCGTGTGGTACCTCTGCCAGTGGAGTCCCCAGCTAGTCACAGGTTCCAAAGTATCGATAACTATGTTGGCAATCCTCGACCAGGTCATGAATGGGTTCCTCACCATTAGAGCTTCCAAGTCAGTGATCCATATTTATACAGGAATGCTAGAATTTCTGCAGCTATAACTCAGGTCTACAACAAATACAAGTGGCAAAGGTTTATACACCTCCCTGTGATGCCCTTTCTCATCTATTGTAGTCACCTAAAATGCTGTACCTCATACATCTAAACTCAAAGTGTCAGCCCTGGCTCAGTGGGCCGCACTCTCACCTCTGAGTCAGAAGGTTGTGGGTTCAAACCCAACTGCAGAGACATGAGCACAAAATCTCGTATGTAAACAAAGTCCAGTACTGAGGGAGCGCTGCACTGTTGGAGGTGCCAACGTTCGGATGAAATGTTAAGCCAAGGCCCTGTCTGCGCTCTCGGGTGGATGTAAAAGATCCCACGGCCACTATTTCAAAGAAGAACAGGGGAGTTCTCCCTGGTGTCCTGGGGCCAATATTTATTCCTCAACCAACATCACTAAAGCAGATTATCTGGTGATTATCACATTGCTGTTTGTGGGAGCTTGCTGTGCACAAATTGGCTGCCGTGTTTCCTACATTACAACAGTGACTACACTTCAAAAGTACTTTTTTAACATTCATTCCTGGGATGTGGGAGTCGCTGGCAAGGCCGGCATTTATTGCCCATCCCTAGTTGCCCTTGAGAAGGTGGTGGTGAGCCGCCTTCTTGAACCGCTGCAGTCCGTGTGTTGAAGGTGCTCCCACAGTGCTGTTAGGAGGGAGTTCCAGGATTTTGACCCAGCGACGATGAAGGAATGATGATATACTTCCAAGTTAGAGGGGAACTTGGAGATGGTGGTGTTCCCATGCGCCTGCTGCCTTTGTCCTTCTAGGTGGAAGAGGTCGTGGGTTTTGGAGGTGCTGCTGAAGAAGCCTTGGCGAGTTGCTGCAGTGCATCTTGTAGATGGTACACACTGCAGCCATGGTACGCCGGTGGTGGAGGGAGTGAATGTTTAAGGTGGTGGATGGGGTGCCAATCAAGCGGGCTGCATTGTCCTGGATGGTGTCGAGCTTCTTGAGTGTTGTTGGAGCTGCACTCATCCAGGCAAATGGAGAGTATTCCATCACACTCCTGACTTGTGCCTTGTAAATGGTGGAAAGACTTTGGGAAGTCAGGAGGTGAGACATTCGCCACAGAATACCTAGCCTCTGACCTGCTCTTGTTGCCACAGTATTTATGTGGCTGGTCCAGTTAAGTTTCTGGTCAATGGTGACTCCCAGGATGTTGATGGTGGGGGATTCGGTGATAGTAATGGTGTTGAATGTCAAGTGGCGGTGGTTAGGCACTCGCTTGTTGGCTGTAAAGTGCTTTGGGACGTCTTGAGGTGCTGAGAAACGCTGTAGAAATGGGAGTTGTTTCTAGTACAAATTCTCTGGGCCTTTACTGATCTCCACAACCAACTGGGTCAACTTGATAAGATCACAGTGTCTGCCACAGCTGCTTGCAACTGGCATCTCTTCTATCACATCAAATAGTTCCCAGGTGACCACACCTTAGCACTGGGAAGAAGTGCTCACTTCAAGGAGCTGGAATTCAGCTACTTGCTGACCCCTAGCTGAAGGAAAGAAAACTCCCATCTCTACAGCGCCATTCATAACCTCAGGACATCCCAAAGCTCTTCACAGCCAATGAAGTACTTTTAAGGTGTGCTCACTGTTGTAATATAAGAAACGCGGCAGCCAATTTGTGCACAGCAAGCTCCCACAAACAGAAATATGATAATGACCAGATAATCTGTTTTAGTGATGTTGGTTGAGGGATAAATATTGGCCCGGACACCGGGGAGAACTGATGTCCCTGCTCTTCTTCGAAATAGTTCTCATGGGATCATTTACGTCCACCTGAGTGGGCAGATGGAGACTCAGTTTAATGTCTCATCTGAAAGACACCACCTCCAACAGTGTAGCACTCCCTCCGTACTGCCCCTCTGACAGTGCGGCGCTACCTCAGTACTGCCCCTCCGACAGTGCGGCGCTCCCTCTGTACTGCCCCTCCGAAAGTGCGGCGCTCCCTCAGTACTACCCCTCCGACAGTGCGGCGCTCCCTCAGTACTGCCCCTCTGACAGTGCGGCGCTCCCTTAGTACTGCCCCTCCGACAGTGCAGCGCTCCCTCAGTACTGCCCCTCCGACAGTGCGGTGATCCCTCAGTACTGCCCCTCCGACAGTGCAGCGCTCCCTCAGTACTGCCCCTCCGACAGTGCAGCACTCCCTCAGTACTGCACTGGGAGTGTCGACATGGATTATGTGCTCAAGTCTCTGGAGTGGGCCTTGAACCTACAACCTTCTGACTCGAGGCGAGAGTGCTACTCACTGAGCCACAGCTCCTTCAGTGCTTCATTACACAGATCCCTCCATCCTTCTACCATAGCCTGCAAAAAGGATTGAGAATGAAGGAGGAACCCTGCCAATCTGTATTCGGCTGGTTCGGACATGTTGGACCAGATCTGAGAGCTCGACTTGAAAGATTTGATCCTGGCTTCAGTTCAAGGTAAACAAGAGGAAATGTAGGATTCAGGGGTTGGCGTTTGCGTGAAATCTAAACTTTAGCAACTTTCACTGATCTTAATTTTGGATTTTCTCCAATCAAACCCAGTTCTGAGAGGAAGGAAGATTCTGACAGTGGAAATGGCAGGCGGGGGATGAGTGATTGAACATTTTCAGAGTTGGAGCAGGCAGAATGAAAGGAACTATCAATGTATGTCACACATAAAATCATATAATGTATGCATTGATAGACAATATAGGTTCTGCGTTGCTTTTAGTTCATGTACCAACCAAATAACACTGAGGTGTGAGACTGAAGAAAGGGAAGCTCTTGTTTTAAGGGAAGTGGTCAGTGATAAACTCTAAAGCACGTATCTCATCTAGGTTTCTCCATCAGGTTTCATGTCAGCTTTCTCTGGGCTCATGTTTGAAGAACCTCGTTGCAGCACCCTAACCCTAACCCTAACCCTAACCCTAACCCTAACCCTAACCCTAAACTATGGGACCTGGGCTTGAACTCAGGCCAGGCTAATGGGGTGAAAGTCTCTGCCATCTGCTGGTTCAGGGAGTCCTGTCAACAATGATATTGGGCTATTTCTGGGAGGTAAGAACCTTCAGCACGAAACAAACACCACCTCACACAACTATACCACCTGCCAGTCAATCACAATGGGCGGAGAACCACGGAGAATTCTTCCTTTTCTTATCCCAACTTGTCTGAAAGAGGAGAAGAGGCAGCAGAATGGAGAAGGGGGAAGCATTTCTGACGTGTCTGTGCAATTGTTTCATTATTTTCAATCCCGCTCTACTCTGTGCTACCCTGCCAAGGTGTCCCGTCACTGTGTGGGGTCTCAGAAGTAGGGTTGTTGCTGGGCTATCATCACAGACGTCCTAACAACTCGCTGAGTGTGGTCTTGCTAAAGGCCTGAGGCCGGGTCAGTGGTCTACACAATCCCTCCGCTGCAGGATGTGTCTGGCCTTGGGAGACCAGGGCATCTTTCTATCCAGCGTGTCTCATTGCTTCACCACACATAAAGAATAACAAGAACCAACCTGAACCTGCTGCTGTTGCAGATGCAACAAGTCCACGGGACTCACTTCTCCATTTGCATCTCCATTCGATCCACCTTCTCGCACTCCACCATCCGACTGGCTGCTTAAACTACTAACTCCATTTTGATTGGCTGAAGTGCTTCGTATTGCCTCTGACGCAGACTCCACCATCATGGCTTAAAACCTAAGGAGGAAAAAGCGAAACGATTATTGATCTCCTCGCTTGCAGCTCAGCGCAAGCACAGTGTGCCTGTATGCAAGCTGAAAACCTCCATAGAATGATACGGCACAGAAGGAGGCCATTCGGCCCATCGTGCCTGTGCCGGCTCTTTGTAAGAGCTCTCCAATCAGTCCCACTACCCCCTGCTCTTTCCCCATAGCCCTGCAAATTTCTCCCTTCCAGTATTTCTCCAATTCCCTTTTGAAAGTTAATATTGAATCTTCTTCCACCGCCCTTTCAGGCAATGCATTCCAGATCACAACAACTCACTGCGGAAAAAAATTCTCCTCTGGTTCTTTTGCTAAGTATCTTCAATCTGTGTCCTATGGTTATCGATCCTTCTGCCACTGGAAACAGTTTCTCCTTATTTACTCTATCAAAACCCTTCATGATTGTGAACACCTCTTTCAAATCTCCTCTTAGCCTTCTCTGCTCTCAGGAGAACAACCCCAGCTTCTCCAGTCTCTCCATGTAACTGACGTCCCTCATCCCTGGAACCATTCTGGTAAATCTCCTCTGCACCCTCTCCAGGGCCTCGACATGTTGCATTAAACCATACAGACCAGAGGGCCCAGGTTTGATTCCCGGCCAGTCCGGCATTAACTCGTCACATTTGGGGCAGCAATTGGTGGTGCTGTGATTGGCCTGGACATCAGTGGTCAAGATGGGATTCTAGGGCCTGACCACTGTCCGATGACCCCCGGTTGTAAAGTGCACCTGTATGGATGCTAGGCAACAAGAAGGTCAGACTGAGATGTGATGTCCTCCCTTGGCCTGACCACACTGACTGTCTTGAATTACACATGAGGCATGATGTGAGGCATGGGAGTGCTGGGGAGGGTTTCTATGGGACTGTGGTGTAGTGGAACCAGCATGAGGCAAAATCTTCAGAAGGAGAATGGAGGGGGAGCGAAATTTGCAAAGAATTAGATTAGAGTTTAATGAAAGCAATTTCTGTTCCACTTTTACTATCAGAAGGTACCCCAGCGCCATACTATTGAAATAAATCTCCCAGCTGTTGGTAAGTTTTCTAAGTTTTTATGAAGTTTACTCAAACATCTGCAGTTCCAACTAAGTCCGTGGAGCTCCTTTGTGCAACTCATAACAACAGAGCAGGGAAGGGAAGAAGAGTAAGTTATCCGACTGCTCGCCGGGAATGTTTCTTGGGATCGCGCATGCTCTGCCGGTGATTTTCTGATCTGTATTCCTGCAGTGACCTGGAGAATTGAAGCTTAATCTCCAGGTCACTGCTGGGAGCAAAAACCCGGGAGGAAAATCATCGGAGCAATGAAAATTTGCCTTTATAAAAAAAAAATTCTTTGAACACTTTGGGGGCGAAATTCGCCTTCATTGTGCTCGCCATTAGCTCCTCCCGAGAAATTCGGTGGGGCACTGCTGAGGCGCTAGCCGATAGCGCCGCGCCTCGCCGGTAGCGCCCCGGGCAGCTGCCCCACCAGCGATGACATCATCGCCGAGCAACGTGACCCCTTATTGCCCCACGGCAGAAATTCAGCTGCGCCCCTCGAGGAGCTGCGGGCGATGTCAGCGACAGCCTCGTGGGTCGCGAACCGGGCCACACGCCGCTGGCAGGACAGTAATTAAAGGGGCGGGCTGGCTGTGCCCCACGCCGCCATTTTATTATTTTTGCTGCCCTCAAGGTCGGCCCCTCTTGGCGGTCTTTGGCGTGGTCCGTGGTCGCCATCGCGCCGCCTGGCACCGCCTCTCGGTGCCGGGCTGCGGCCACGGAACCAAGCCGCCCTGGTGCGCTAGTGGAGGCCATCAAAAGGCCTGCAGAGCTCTGACACTACCGTCTTTGCGCCCCAGACACTGCCCTGAGAGGAACTGGAGCGCCCGAGATAGCGCGGTAAGCCCAACTCCTGCGCCAGGCACTAAATATCTGACACTAATTTGGTTACTGCCCCCAAATGGGGCGTAACCAAATTTCTCCCACTTTGTTTATAAAAATATTGGAGATGGAAAATGGGCTGTTTGATTGACAGTCAAGAATCATCCAATCGGGCAAGGAAGAGTCTGTTCACCTCCTGAAATAACAACAGAAAACGCTGGAAAAACTCAGCAGGCCAGGCAACATCCGTGGAGAGAGAAAGAGAGTTAACGTTTCAGGTCGAAACCCTTCGTCGGAACGTCCGGACGAAGGGTTTCGACCTGAAACGTTAACTCTGTTTCTCTCTCCACGGATGCTGCCTGGCCTGCTGAGTTTTTCCAGCGTTTTCTGTTGTTATTTCAGATTTCCAGCATCCGCAGTATTTTGCTATCTGTTCACCTCCTGATTGGTTGGGAAGGCGGACCAATGGCGAGAGTGCGGGGGTGGGGCACCACGAGGATGGACGTGTCAGGCGACCAATGGCGGGAGCGCGGGGGTGGGGCACCACGAGGATGGACGTGTCAGGCGACCAATGGCGGGAGCGCGGGACCGTGAGGATGGACGGGTCGGGCGACCAATGGCGGGAGCGTGGGGGGTGGGGCACCATGAGGATGGACGGGTCAGGCGACCAATAGCGGGAGCGCAGGGGTGGGGCACCATGAGGATGGACGGGTCGGGCGACCAATAGCGGGAAGCGGGGGTGGGGCACCATGAGGATGGACGGGTCGGGCGACCAATAGTGGGAAGCGGGGGTGGGGCACCATGAGGATGGACGGGTCGGGCGACCAATAGCGGGAGCGCGGGGGTGGGCCAGTTGGAGGCAGGCGGTCATGTGATGAAACCTCCAGGAATACGTCAGAGATCGATCGATTTTTGGACTCTAGGGGAATCGAGGGATACGGGATTAGTGCGGGAAAGTGGAGTTGAGGTAGAAGATCAGCCATGATCTTATTGAATGGCGGAGCAGGCTCGAGGGGCCGAATGGCCGACTCCTGCTCCTATTTTTTATGTTCTTATGTCTAACCAGAGTTGGCAACGCTAGTCAATGCTGACAAAGGCTGGACATGTTGGAAGTTACTAACAGGTCAGTCTGACGATGATCTCGGGTAGGAGTCACGAATCATCCCTTACCTACTGTTCGTTTTTCCTTCCTTCCCATTTCCTCCCCTCCTTTAAAGATGGTGCAGACTCTTGCGGGGGTGGGGGGGAGCGGGTGTACAGGTGGGGGTCTCGTTCTAGCTCTGGTTCTTGTTTTTGTCCTCACCCCACGTCCACACTAGCCTGAGGTCACTGGGTACTAATCAGGAATGTGAACAGTGTTTGAGTTTTTCCCCTCCCTAGCCCAGAAGGCCTAAGAGCAATTGTAGCTCTGTACAGACCAGGGATTGAACAGGACTACCGGTCTCTATAACAAACATAAGAAACACAAGAATTAGGAGCAGGAGTCGGCCATTCGTCCCCTCGAGCCTGCTCCGCCATTCAATAAGATCATGGCTGATCTTCAACCTCAACTCCACCTTCCCGCCCAATCTCCATATCCCTTGATTCCCCTAGAGTCCAAAAATCTATCGATCTCTGTCTTGAATATACTCAACGACTGAGCCTCCACAACCCTCTGGGGTAGAGAATTCCAAAGACTCACCACTCTCTGAGTGAAGACATTTCTCCTCATCTCAGTCCTAAATGACTGACCCCTTATCCTGAGACTGTGACCCCTGGTTCTATGGCTCAGTGTTGGGTCATTGGGAGTAACTTGTTGGTTTTCCTTTAAGCACAGTGTAGAAGTAGCTTTACTCTGCAGTCAATAAAATTATATTTGGTTCAATAAATGGGGGGCTTTTACTTTGAATTCATCTAATGCAAAAAATACTCTGTTTCTGAGATGGCAGTGCAATGTTAAATCTAGCACTATGACCCACAGAGCCCATTCAAAATCCTGTATCCAATTTTCATATATCCTGCACTGAACCTGAGTGAAAGTTAAAAGGAAAAAACAAAATCTCTTCTAGTCTGGTTCCCCATTTCTCCCTTGATACGGTGTGGTTTGGAGTGAAGGTTCATTATCTAGGGGTGATCTGGTAATTTACGGCTGTACAATCCGAGCTTTGTGGCATGCAAGAAATGTTTCCTTCCATCGGTTTCAACATGTTGCCAGCCATAAATCCAAGGGACTCCTCAACTTTTGAACTTTTCAACCTTTGTAAACTGACAGGGTAATTACAGATGCAAATGTGCCTTTTAAGTGAGGAGTGGCTTATGGTAATTTCCAACATGCCGATTATGCTGCATCAGTGCAGTTGCTTCACCAGGCTCCTGTCAAGTGTCTGGTACAACGCTGTCAATTTCACCAAACCCAGCAGTTTGCCATTAGTACAAACCACACCTCGTGGCCTCGCACCATTTGTCTTGAGTCTCAGTTTAAAGATATCTGCAGCTGCTGGATTAGGTCTACTGCTGGTGTGAAAAACAAACACCAACATGGACTGGTTAAGCCGAAAGGCCTGTTTCTGTCTTGTATCTTCTATGGTGCACAACCTCTTAACCCTTTAAAGAACTCATGTAACTGTTGGACTATCCTTAGTTTCCTACTGATAAATAAAAGAACGATCTTGTCAGGCCTCTTTCATCATTCAGGGGAGTTCTCCCCGGTGTCCTGGGGCCAATATTTATCCCTCAACCGATATCACTGAAACAGATTATCTGGTCATTGTTACATTGCTGTTTGTGGGAGCTTGCTGTGCACAAATTGGCTGCTGCGTTTCCCACATTACAACAGTGATTACACTTCAAAAGTACTTAATTGGCTGTAAAGCGCTTTGGGACGTCCTGAGGTCATGAATGGCGCGATAGAAATGCGAGTTCTATCTGTCTGTCTGTCTAATCTTTTACACAGGAACTGGAAGCTAGAGTCCCTCAAACCCAGGTTACAGATCTTGTGACAGTTCGGATTTTAATGTCATGCCTTCCTGTTGACTTTTGCATTAATGATCCTGTGATGTAATCTTTGGAATGAAATGAAAGATTGTTCTTCCCTTTCATAACGAACATGCCAAGATTTCTCAATCTGTACACTTGCCTTCCCATGCCAATGTCAACACGAAAACTGGCTTCACCAAGGAACTGTGATCGGGTGTGGACAAGCCGTGGTGAGATCATGGCCGACTGACTGTCAGTGTTGTGGCTCTGTCAGGTATTGTACTGGCCGTTGGGAGTAGGGTTGAACCCTGGCTGGATATATTCCTGGAGGTTTCATTACGTGAACTCCACCCTATAGCTGCTCCTCCCCCACACTCCATGCCATTGATATCCCTGGTGTCCTGGCCAATATTTATCCCTCAATTAACATAACAAAAAGAGATGATCTTGTCATTATCACATTGCTGTTTGTGGGAGCTTACTGTGTGCAAATTGGCTGCCGCGTTTCCCACATTACAACAGTGCCTACACTCCAAAAAGTACTTCATTGGCTGTAAACGCTTTGAGACGTCTGGTGGTGGTGAAAGGTGCTGTAGAAATGCAAGTCTTTCTTTTCTTCTTTCATTGGTCGGCCAACATAGAATAACAGAATGAAACAGCGCAGAAGGAGGCCATTCAGTCCATCTAAACGGCTCTTTGGTAGAGCTATCCAATTAGTGCCAATCCCCTGCTCGTTCCCCATAGCCCTGTACATTTTTTCCCCTCCAAGTATTTATCCAATTCCTGTTTGAAAGTTACTATTGAATCTGCTTCCAGCGCCCTTTCAAGAAGCGCGTTCCAGATCACAACAACTCGCTGCGTAAAACAATGTCTCCTCATCTCCCCTCTGGTTCTTTTGCAAATTAGCATAAAACTGGCTAACATTTTCACCTTATTTACACAGAGCTCTCCCTGTGTAACACACTGTTCAGTACACACAGCTCTCCCTGTGTAACACACTGTTCAGTACACACAGCTCTCCCTGTGTAACACACTGTTCAGTACACACAGCTCTCTCCCAGTCATAAAGTCATAACGGCCCTGAAGGAGGTCATTCGGCCCATCGAGTCCGTGCCGGCTCTCTGTAGAGCAATCCAGTCAGTCCCATTCCCCCGCTCTATCCCCGTAGCCCTGCGAGTTTATTTCCCTCAAGTGCCTATTCAGTCTCCCCTTGAAAATATTGAGTGTCTCCGCTTCCACCACTTTCATCGGCAGCAAGTTCCAGGTCCTCGCCACTCGTTGCGTAAAATGTTTTTCCTCACATCCCCCCTGTATCTCTTGCCCAAAACCTTAAATCTGTGTCCCCTAGTCCTTGTACCATCAGCTAGTGGGAACAGCCTTACCCCGTCTAGCCTATCCAAACCCGTCATAATCTTGTACACCTCTATCGAATCACCCCTCAACCTCCTTTGCTCTAATGAAAACAAATCCAGCTTCTCCAACCTGTCCTTGTAGCTAAGATCCCCCATCCCCAGATCCATTCTGGTGAGTCTCATCTGCACCCTCTCAAGTGCCTTCACATCCTTCCTAAAGTGTGGTGACCAGAACTGGACGCAATACTCCAGTTGTGGCCTAACCAGCGCTTTATAAAGGTTCAGCATAACTTCTCTACTTTTGTACTGAATACCTCTATTTATGAAGCCCATGATCCCATATGCTTTGTTAACCACTCTCTCAATATGTCCTGCCACCTTCAGGGACCTATGCACATTAACTCCCAGGTCCAGCTGTCCCTGCACACTCTTTAAAACTGAGCCATTAAGTGTATATTGCCTCTCCCTGCTACTTCTGCCAAAATGCATCACCTCACACTTCTCTGTATTAATTCCATCTGCCACTTGTCTGCCCATTCTGCTAGCCTTTCTATGTCCTGTTGCAGTCGATTGGTATCATCCTCACTGTTTGCCACACCCCCAAGTTTGGTGTCAACGGCAAATTTAGAAATTCTACTCTGTATTCCAATATCCAGGTCATTTATATATATCAAAAAAAAGCAGTGGCCCCAGCACTGACCCTTGGGGAACACCACTGTCTACCATCCTCCAGTCTGAAAAACAGCCATTTACCACAACTTGCTGTTTTCTGTCCTTAAGCCAATTCCTTTTCCAAGCTGCCACTGACCCACCTATTCCATGAGCCTCAATTTTGTTAATCAGCCTGCTATGTGGTACTTTGTCAAACGCCTTCCAAAAATCCATGTAGACAACATCCATTGCATTCCCTTCATCAATCCTCCCTGTTACTTCATCAAAAAATTCAATTAGATTAGTCAATCACGATCAGCCTTTTACAAATCCGTGTTGGCTCTCCTCTCCAGGGACTTGAGCACATAAAGCTAGGCTGCCACTCCAGTGCTGTACTGAGGGAGTGCTGCACTGTTGGAGGTGCCGTCTTTCAGATGAGATGTTAAACTGAGGCACCGTCTGCCCTCTCAGTTTGATATAAAAGATCCCATGGCACTATTTCGAAGAAGAGCAGGGGAGTTCTCCCCAGCGTCCTGTTCAATATTTATCCCTCAACCAACATCACTAAAACAGATTAACTGTTTATTATCACATTGCTGTTTGTGGGAGCTTGCTGTGCACATATTGGCTGCCATTTTCCCACATTACAACAGTGACTCCACTTCAAAAAGTACTTCATTGACTGTAAAGCGCTTTGAGACTTCCAGTGGTCGTGAAAGGCGCTATAGAAATGCAAGACTTTCTTTTTCTTTCTTTTTAATTCGCTGAAACCTCTCCAAGTGCCCCATTAATTTTTTCCTTGATTATTGTTTCGAAAACTTTACCCACCACTGATGTTAAACTGACCGGCCTGTAGTTACTAGAATTGTCCTTACACCCTTTCTTGAACAATGGTGTCACATTTGCCACTTTCTAATCCTCAGGCACCTCCCCCGCATCTAGGGAAGATTGGAAAATTATGGCAAGCCCTTCCGCTATCTCCTCCGCCAATTCACTGAGCAACCTGGGATGCAAGCCATCTGGACCAGGCGACTTATCCACTCTAAGCATATCCAGCCTTTCTAGTACATCCTGTCTATCAATTTTCACCCCTTCCATTGCTTCTACCTTTTCCACTTATACCGATATTTTGTCAGCATCCATCTCCTTAGTAAACACCGATACAAAGTACTCATTGAGTATTCTAGCCTTGCCCTGTGCCTCTAAGCATATATCACCTTCTTTGTCCCTAATAGGCCCCACCCCACCTCTTACTACCCGCTTATTGTTTACATGCCGGTAGAAGATTTTTGGGTTCCCTTTTACATTAACCGCCATTCTACTCTCAGATTTTTTCTTTGCAAATCTTATTTTCATCTTCACTTCCCCTCTCAACTTATTGCATTTGGTCTGGTTCTCCCTTGAAGAATTCACCTGACATTCATCATACTCCCACTTTTTTTGTTTCATCATCTTCTCAATCTCCCTGGTCATCTAAAGAGCCCTTGCTTTGGTTCCCTTACCCTTCCCTCTTGTTGGAATGTACCTAGCCTGTACTTGGAACATCTCATCCTTAAAGATTACCCATTGTTCAGTTACAGTTTTTCCTGTAAGTCTTTGGTTCCACTTTACCCTGGCTAGATCCTTTCGCATCCCATTGAAGTTAGCCCTATTCCAGTTTAGAAGTTCCACACTAGATTGTTCCTTGCTCCTCTCCATTGCTAATCTAAATCTTATGATATGTTGATCACTCGTACCAAGTGTTCTCCCATAAACACTTGGTCGACCTGACCCACCTCATTCCCCAGCACCAGATCCAGCAATGCCTCCTTCCTAGTTGGGCCAAAAACATACTGGTCAAGGAAATTCTCTTCAACACATTCCAGAAGTTCCTCCCCCACCACTCCCTTTACCCCAGAATTTTCCCAATCGATATTTTGATAATTAAAGTCCCCCTATATCACCACTCTATAACGATTGCATATCTCTGTGATTTCCCTGCAGATTTGTTCCTCTACCTCCCTCTCACTATTTGGAGCCTGTAGAATACCCACAATAGCGAGTAACACACTGTTCAGTACACACAGCTCACCCTGTGCAACACACTGTTCAGTACACACAGCTCTCTCTGTGTAACACACTGTTCAGTACACACAGCTCTCCCTGTGCAACACACTGTTCAGTACACACAGCTCTCTCTGTGTAACACACTGTTCAGTACACACAGCTCTCCCTGTGCAACACACTGTTCAGTACACAGAGCTCTCTCTGTGTAACACACTGTTCAGTACACAGAGCTCTCCCTGTGTAACACACTGTTCAGTAGACACAGCTCTCCCTGTGTAACACACTGTTCAGTAGACACGGATCTCTGTGTAACAGACTGTTCAGTACACACAGCACTCCCTGTGCAACACATTGTTCAATACAAACTGCTCTCTCTGTTTAACACACAGTTCAGTAGACACAGCTCTCTGTGCAACACATTGATTAGTACACACAGCACTCCCTGTGCAACACACTGTTCAATACAAACTGCTCTCCCTGTGTAACACACAGTTCTTTCCGTGCAACACGTTGATCAATAAACACAGCTCTCACAGTGTAACACACTGTTCAGTACACACAGCTCTCCCTATGTAACACACTGTTCAGTTCAAACAGCTCTCTCTCCCTGTCTAACACACTGTTCAATACACACAGCACGCCCTGTGCAACACACTGTTCAATACAAACTGCTCTCTCTTTTTAAAACACAGTTCAGCAGACACAGCTCTCCCTGTGCAACACACTGTTCAGTACACACAGCACTCCCTGTGTAACAGTGTTCAATACACACAGCTCTCCCTGTGCAACACACTGTTCAATACAAACTGCTCTCCCTGTGTAACACACAGTTCTCTCCGTGCAACACGTTGATCAATAAACACAGCTCTCACAGTGTAACACACTGTTCAGTACACACAGCTCTCTCACTGTGCAAAACACTGTTCAGTACACACAGCACTCCCTGTGTAACAGTGTTCAATACACACAGCTCTCCCTGTGCAACACACTGTTCAGTACACACAGCTCTCCCTGTGCAACACACTGTTCAGTACACACAGCTCTCCCTGTGCAACACACTGTTCAGTACACACAGCTCTCTCTGTGTAACACGCTGTTCAGTACACACAGCTCTCTCTCTCTCAGTAACACACTGTTCAGTACACACAGCTCTTTCTGTGTAACGCACTGTTCAGTACACACAGCTCTCTCTGTGTAACACACTGTTCAGTACACACAGCTCTCCCTGTGCAACACACTGTTCAGTACACACAGCTCTCCCTGTGTAACACACTGTTCAGTACACAGAGCTCTCTCTGTGTAACACACTGTTCAGTACACACAGCTCTCTCTGTGTAACACACTGTTCAGTACACACAGCTCTCCCTGTGCAACACACTGTTCAGTACACACAGCTCTGTCTGTGTAACACAATGTTTAATGCACACAGCTCTCCCTGTGTAACCGAATCTCCAGTACACACAGCTCTCTCTGTGTATCACACTGTTCAGTAAACAGAGCTCTCTCTCTATGTAAGACTTTGTTCAGTACACACAGTTGTCTCTGTGTAACACACTGTTCAGAACACACAGCTCTCTCTCTGAGCAACACATTGTTCAGTACACACAGCTCTCTCTCTCTGTAACACTCTGTTCAGTACACACAGCTCTCCATGTATAACGCAGTGTCCAGTACACACATCTCTCTCTGTGTAGCAGTGTTCAGTACACACAGCTCTCCGTGTAACAAACAGTTCAGTACACACAGCTCTCCCTGTGTAACACACTGTTCAATACACACAGCTCTCCTTTGTAACACACTGTTCAGTACACTGTGCTCTCCCTGTGTAACACACTGCTCAGAACACACAGCTCTCTCTCTCTCTCCCTGTGTAACACACTGTTCTGTAGACACGGCTCTCTCTTTGTAAAACACTGTTCAGTAAACACAGCTCTCTCTTGGTGAATCACACTGTTCTGTAGACACAGCTCTCCCTGTGGATCACACTGTTCCATACACACAGCTCTCTCTCCATGTAACACACTGTTTAGTACACACAGCTCTCTCCCTCTCTGTAAAACACTGTTCGGTACACACAGCTCTCACTGTGTCAGACAATGTACAGTTCCAGAGCTCTCTCTCTGTTTAACACACATGTTCAGTACACACAGCTCTCCCTGGGTAACACACTGTTCAGTACAAACAGCTCTCTCTGTGTAACAAACTTGAGAAGTCACACAACACCAGGTTATAGTCCAACAGTTTTATTTGAAATCACAAGCTTTCGGAGCGGCTGCTCCTTCGTCAGGTGAAGTGAAGAAATACAAATGGGCACAGCATATATAGACAGAGAACAATGCCTGTGCAGAGAACAATGCCAGATGACTACAGTTAATCTTTCTGACTGCCCTTTATCACACCTCGGCAGAGAGACAATCACGGTAATCAAATCCAACCAGGTCAGTCAGGAAGACATTACATCAAAGACGATAGCAAAATACAGCAAAGACAATGAGGTGGGGTCACAGGGGGTCTAATGTGGCAGAGGCTGCAGTCTGTAGGGAAAACCAAAAACTTTAAACTTTTTACTTTATTTACTGGAAATCACATCTGTGAACAAGCCAACGACGACTCGAGTCTGGATGACTCTCTGTCAGGTGGGGTTACATGTAGCGTGACATGAACCCAAGATCCCGGTTGAGGCTGTCCTCATGGGTGCGGAACTTGGCTATCAGTTTCTGCTCGATTATTTTGCGTTGTCGTGTGTCTCGAAGGCCGCCTTGGAACAAACTGTTCAGTACAACACAGCTCTCTCTGTGTAACACACTGTTCAGTACACACAGCTCTCTCCCTGTGTAACACACTGTTCAGTACACACAGCTCTCTCCCTGTGTAACACACTGTTCAGTACACACAGCTCTCTCCATGTAACACACTGTTTAGTACACACAGCTCTCTCTCTCTGTAAAACACTGTTCGGTACATACAGCTCTCACTGTGTAAGACAATGTACAGTTCACAGAGCTCTCTCTCTGTTTAACACACATGTTCAGTACACACCGCTCTCTCTGTGTAGCACACTGTTCAGTACACACCGCTCTCTCTGTGTAGCACACTGTTCAGTACACACCGCTCTCTCTGTGTAGCACACTGTTCAGTACACACAGCTCTCTCTGTGTAACACACTGTTCAGTACACACAGCTCTCTCTGTGCAACACACTTTTCAGTCTCGCTGTGTAACTTCTCTTCTTAGGCAGTCTCTCCGAACCGAGGATGACTTGCTTCCACACTAAAAATGAGTTCTCAGGTGATTGAGGAGTCCAATGCGGGACCTACAGTCTCTGTCACAAGTGGGGCAGACCGTGGGGTGCTTGGGTTGACGTACGCTCCTTCCCCTGTTTGCGCTTGGCTTCCGCTTACTCCATGCGATGAGACTCAAGGTGTTCGGCGCCTTCCCGGATGCTTCTCCTCCACTTTGTGCGGTTTTGGGCCCGGGATTTCCAGATGTCGGTGGGTATGTTGCACTTTTTCAAGGAAGCTTTGAGGGTGTCCTTGAAGCGTTTCCTCTGCCCACCTGGGGCTCTCTTGCCGTGACGGAGCTCCGAGTAGAGCGCTTGTTTTGGGAGTTTCGTATCGGGCATGCGAACGATGTGGCCCGTCCATCGGAGCTGATCGAGCGTGGTCAAAGCTTCAATGCTGGAGATGTTGGCCTGAGCGAGAAAACTGACGTTGGTGCGCCTATCCTGCCAATGGATTTGCAGGATCTTGCGGAGGCAGCGTTGGTGGTACCTCTCCAGTGGTTTGAGGTGTCTGCTGTACATGATCCATGTCTCTGAAGCATACAGGAGGGCGGGTATCACTACTGCTCTGTAGACCATGAGCTTGGTGCTGGGTTTGAGGTCCTGGTCTTCAAACACTCTCTTCCTCAGGCGACCGAAGGCTGCAGTGGTACCCTGAAGGCGTTGTTGGACTTCAATATTGACTTCTTCCCTTGTTGACAGTAGGCTCCCAATGTATGGAAAGTGGTCCACGTTGTCCAAGACCTTGTCATGGATATTGATAATTGGGGAGTGGTACTGTGTGGCGGGGGCAGGTTGGCAGAGGACTTTTGTCTTACGGATGTTTAATATAAGGCCCATGCTCTCGTAAGCTTCGGTGAAGGTGTTGACGATGGTTTGGAGTTCGTCCTCTGAGTTTGCGCAGATGCAAGCGTCGTCTGCATACTGTAATTCGATGACAGAGGATGGGACGACCTTGGATCTGGACTGGAGGCAACGGAGGTTGAACAGTTTCCCGTTTGTTCTGTAAATTCGCTCCACTGCAGCGGGGAGCTTACTGAGGGTGAGATGGAGCATTGCAGGCAGGGAGATCAAGAAGAGCGTTGGTGCGATGACACAGCCTTGCTTGACCCCGGCCTGTACGTGAATTGGGTCTGTGGTGGATCCGTTGGTCAGAATCACAGCTTGCATATCGTCATGAAGCAGGCGGAGGCTGGTGACAAACTTTTGAGGGCAGCCGAATTTGAGGAGGACACTCCATAATCCCTCATGGTTGATGGTGTCGAAGGCCTTCGTGAGATCAAAGAAGGCCATGTACAGTGGTTGGTGCTGTTCCCTGCATTTCTCTTGTAGTTGACGCGCGGTGAAGATCATGTCCATTGTGCCCCATAGTGGGCGGAATTCGCGTTGCGATTCTGGGAGGAGCTCTTCAGCCACTGGGAGAAGGCGATTGAGGAGGATTCTTGTGATGACTTTCCCTGTGGCAGACAGCAGGGAGACTCCACTGTAATTAATGCAATCGGACTTGTCACCTTTCTTGAAGATGGTCACAATTACGGCATCTCTGAGATCCCCTGGCATGCTCTCCTCCTTCCAAATAAGAGAAATTAGTTCATGTATTCGCGCCAATCGTGCTTCTCCGCCAAGTTTTAGCGCCTCGGCAGGGATTCCATCTGCTCCTGAGGCTTTGTTGTTCTTCAGTTGTCGGATGGCCTTTTCAACCTCATGCTGGGCTGGGGTTGTGCTGAGGTGGTGGCGGGAAGCCTGCTGCGGGATGGAGTTGAGGACAGTCTCGTCGAAGACAGAGTGAAAGATTAGTGAAATCAAGTGTAGGTCCCTTGCAGTCAGAAGCGGGGGAAGTTATAATGGGGAACAAAGAAATGGCAGCCCAATTAAATGCATATTTTGGTTCTATCTTCACAAAGGAGGACACAAATAACCTCCCAGAGATGTTGGAGAACATACGGTCTGATGAAAGGGAGGAACTGAAAGAAATCAGTATTTGCAGGGAAATGGTGTTAGGGAAATTGACGGTATTGAAGGCCGATAAATCCCCAGTGCCTGATAATCTACATCCTAGGGTACTTAAGGAAGTGGCCCTAGAAATAGTAGATGCATTGCTGATCATCTTCCAACATTCGATGGAATCTGGAACTGTACCCATGGATTGGAGGGTAGCTAATGTTACCCCACTATTCAAAAAGGGTGGTAGAGAGAAAGCGGGGAATTACAGACTGACATCGGTAGTGGGGAAAATGCTAGAGTCCATTATAAAGGATGTAATAGCTGAGCATTTGAAAAACAGTGACAGGATCGGACAAAGTCAACATGGATTTACAAAAGGTAAATCGTGCTTGACTAATCTACTGGAATTTTTTGAGGATGTAACTGGGAAAATAGATAAGGGAGAACTAGTAGATGTGGTGTATTGGACTTTCAAAAGGCTTTCGATAAGGTCCCGCATAAGAGATTAGCAGGTAAAGTTAAGGCACATGGGATTGGGGGCAAGGTATTGACTTGGATAGAGAACTGGTTGGCGGACAGAAAGCAGAGAGTAGGAATTAATGGGTCTTTTTCCGAGTGGCATGCAGTGACTAGTGGGGTACCGCAGGGATCGGTCCTTGGACCCCAGCTATTCACAATATACATTAATGATCTAGATAAGGGAATTAAATGTAATATCTCCAAGTTTGCAGATGACACAAAGCTGGGTGGGAGTGTGTGCAGCGAGGAGGATAGCGAGAAACTCCAGGATGATCTGGACAGGTTGGATGAGTGGGCAGAAGCATGGCAGATGCAATATAACGTGGATAAGTGCGAGGTTATCCACTTTGGTGTCAAAAACAGAAAGGCAGACTATTATCTGAATGGCAATAGATTGGGAGAAGGGGAAATGCAACGAGACCTGGGTGTCCTTGTGCACCAGTCGTTGAAAGTAAGCATGCAGGTGCAGCAGGCGGTGAAGAAGGCAAATGGTATGTTGGCCTTCATAGCGAAAGGGTTTGAGTATAGGAACAGGGATGTCCTGCTGCAGTTGTACAGGGCCTTGGTGAGACCACACCTTGAGTACTGTGTGCAGTTTTGGTCGCCTTATCTGAGGAAGGATGTTCTTGCCGTGGAAGGAGTTCAGCGAAGATTCACAAGGCTGATACCTGGGATGGCAGGAATGACATATGAGGAGAGATTGGGTCGATTGGGCTTATACTCACTGGAGTATAGAAGAATGAGAGGGGATCTCATCGAAACATATAAAATTCTGACAGGTCTGGACAAACTAGATGCAGGAAGAATGTTCCCGATGGTCGGAGAGTCCAGAACCAGGGGTCATAATCTACGGATAACGGGTAAACCATTTAGGACAGAAATGAGGAAGAATTTCTTCACCCAGAGAGTGGTGAACCTGTGGAATTCTCCACCACAGAAGGTAGTTGAGGCGAAGTCATTAAATATATTCAAGGATGAGTTAGATATATTTCTTAAAGCTAAAGGTATCAAGGGATATGGGGAGAAGGCAGGTACAGGGTACTGAGTTTAGAGGATCAGCCATGATCTCATCGAATGGCGGAGCAGGCTCGAGGGGCCGAATGGCCTACTCCTGCTCCTATCTTCTATGTTTCTATGTAAATCCCCACAGTGCAGATAGAGGCCATTTCGGCCCATCGAGCCTGCACCGACACATATCCCACCCTATCCCCGTATTTAATCCCCCTAACACTAAGGGTCAATTTATCATAGCCAAATCAACCTAACCCGCACATCTTTGGACTGTGGGAGGAAACTGGAGCACCCGGAGGAAACCCACGCAGACACAGGGAAAATGTGCAAACTCCTCACAGACAGTCACCTGAGGCCGGATTCGAACCCAGGTCCCTGGCGCTGTGAGGCAACAGTGCTAACCACTATGCCACCGAGTTATGGGGAAGATGTCTACGGATTTGGGAGGTGACAACACGTTCAAGCATTTTGGAGAGGAAAGTGAGGTTGGAGATGGGGTGGTAGTTTGCAAGGGCAGAGGGGTCAAGGGTGGGTTTTTTTGAGGAAGGGGATGATGGTAGTGGTATTGAAAGAGAGCGGTACAGTACCTGACGAGCAGGAACCATTTACAATGTCAGAGAACATGGGGGCCAGGAAGGTAAGTTGGGTGGTCAGAAGTTCAATGTGAATGTAGTCAAGGGAGCAGGAGGTGGGTCTCATGGATAAGTTGAGCTTGGAGAGGGCATGAGGGGAAATAGAAGAGAAACTAGAGAGAGATGCGGCTTCAGGGCTAGGGCAGGGGGGAAGTTTGGCTTGGTGACAGAGGCAGCTGAACAGATGGGCTCAATCTTAGAGACAAAGAAGTTCATGAGCTCCTCGCTCTTGTTGTTGAAGGTAAGGGGCAGGGGAGAGGAGTTTAGGTAGAAGGTTGATATTGGAGAAAAGAAGCCAGGAATTATCTTTGCTCTCCAAGTTGATGGTTACTAAAGTTATTAATAGATAACTTTATTAACAACAATCAACAGGGATTCAGGAGTGGTAGATTCTCTTGGAGGAAGTGACATTGCAAGTGGACTGTGAAAAGCCTGACAACATATGGAGAGAGAATTTCATCTCCACTGCCTCGGCAGTAATCTAGCAGAGTGGAAATCAATGAAATGGGAATCAGGTGGGATCTACAATGGGCAGGTGTTCTGTTCCACCAGATTACCGCGGGTAGTCGAAAATCTACCTCACTGTAACTAGACTTCCAGAAGACATTTGACAAAATTCCACATAAGGGGCTATTGAGTAAAGCTCAGAGCTGTGGGGATTCAGAGTAAGTCTTGGGTATGGATAAGCAATTGACTGAATGGTGGGGGGAATTACTATGTGGTGTGCCCCAGGGATCAATGTTGGGATCACTACTGGTTCTAATTTTCAACAGAGTTCTGAACTGAGAAATTCAATGCAAATTGGCCACACTGGGAGGGTCAGTGGAATCAGTGTAAGCAGCCAGAAATCATGGGTCAGATCAATGGCCGATGAAGTTTAATGCAGACAAATGGGACGGGAATATAGAGGAGACGTGTACTACATGAATGGTGTTGAAACAGCAAAGGATGATGTTGAAAGACACTTTGGAGTCTGAGCAGATTCAATGCTCAACATTTCCAACCAATGCGAAGCAACAATCAACAAAGACTATAGGATGTTGAACCATGTGGTCAAACCAGTAGAGTGCAAGTCAGAGGACGTTGTGACCAAACGTTCTAGTGGCTGGTTAGACCGCACCTTGAGTATTGAAGCTAGTTCAGTTCGCCAAGAAACAAGAAAGGCATTCAAATTCTGGAGGCAGAGTGGAGCAGAGCCACAAGGCAGATTCCCAGTATCAGAGGCTCTGGGTTTGAGGGAAGACCAGACACTATGGTTACAGACGAGCATCCCAGAGGCTGTGAACTTAAATCCAACCATGGCAAATTGTGAGATTAAATGTAAAAATCCAGTCATTTGTGGGCGAGGACAAGACAATTGACTATAACAGCTGCGGGGTTGTTGTAAAAACTCAACTGGTTCACGAATGTCCTTCAGGGAAGAGAAACTGTGCTTGAATGTTGTTGTGGCTGCTGCTGTCCAGGTGAGTGGTGAGTTTTCCATCACACTCCTAACTTGAGCCTTGTAAATAATGGAGAAGCCTTGCAAGTTTAAGAGGTGAACCATTCGTCACAGAGTACCCATCCCCTGACCTGCTCCTGTCGCCACAGTGTTAGACAGGCTGGTCCAGTTCAGTTTAAGGTCAACAGTACCTCCCAAGATGTCAATGGTGGGGAACTTGGCGATGGTGGTGATGGTACATCAAGAGGAGATGGCTGGGCTTTCTCTTATTGGAGATGGTCAATACCTGGGAATTGTGGAGTGCGAATGTTACCTGCTACTTGTCAGCCCAAGTCTGGGTGTTGCCAAGATCTTGCTGTAGGCTAGTACAAGCTGCTTCATTATCAGAGGAGTTGTGAATGGAACTAAACTCAGTGGAATCATCAGCGAACAGCCCCACTCCTAATCTTCTGATGGAGGGAAGGTCACTGATGAAGCAGCTGAAGCTGCCCTGAGGCGCTCTGGCATCTGGGGCTGAGATGATTGGCCTCCAACAACCACAACCATCTTTCTTTGTGTCAAGAATGATTCCAGCCAGTGGGGGGTGGGGGGAGGGAGGGGGCTGGGCTTCTCTTTGACCCCCATTGACCAGTTTAGACGGGGTACATCTCGACCCTTGCTCTGCCCGCCTCAGGCAGCAGCGACCTGCCAGGGCGTTCCCTCACCTCTCCTACATGTTTCTGGCTGGCTGGCAAGGTTCTCTGTATACTGGTGGCTGTGTATCGGTGTGCACAGCACAGCACATTGTATTTGTGAATTCCATGTGACCTGTCCGTATATCCACAGAGCCAAACCTTTGTTCAACTGATGTCCAAATCATGCTAGCCGTGGCTCAGTGGGTAGCACTCTCTCTCGCCCATGAGGCAGAAGGTTGTGGGTTCAAGTCCCAATCCAGAGACTTGAGCCCAAAAATCTAGGCCGACACTCCAGGCCAGCACATTGTCAGAGGGACAGTACTGAGGGAGCCCTGCACTGTCGGGGGGGCAGTACTGAGGGAGCGCTGCATTGTCAGAGGGACAGTACTGAGGGAGCGCTGCACTGTCGGAGGGGCAGTACTGATGGAGCGCTGCACTGTCAGAGGGGCAGTACTGAGGGATTGCCGCACTATCGGAGGGGCAGTACTGAGGGAGCGCCGCACTGTCGGAGGGGCAGTACGGAGGGAGCGCAGCACTGTCGGAGGGGCAGTACGGAGGGAGCGCCGCACTGTCGGAGTGGCAGTACTGAGGGAGCGCCGCACTGTCGGAGGGGCAGTACTGAGGGAGCGCCGCACTGTCGGAGGGGCAGTACTGAGGGAGCGCTGCACTGTCAGAACCACAGTACTGAGGGAGCGCCGCACTGTCAGAGGGGCAGTACTGAGGGAGCGCCGCACTGTCAGAGGGGCAGTACTGAGGGAGTGCCGCACTGTCGGAGGGGTAGTACTGAGGGAGCGCTGCACTGTCGGAGGGGCAATACTGAGGGAGCGCTGCACTGTCGGAGGGGCAATACTGAGGGAGTGCTGCACTGTCAGAGGGGCAGTACTGAGGGAGCGCTGCACTGTCGGAGGGGCTGTACTGAGGGAGCGCTGCACTGTCGGTAATTCCATCTTTTGGATGCGATGTTAAACTGAGGTCCCGTCTGCCCCCTCAGGTGGACATGAAAGATCCCACGGCACTATTTCGACGAAGAATAGGGGAGTTCTTCCCGGTGCCCTGGGGCCAATATTTATCCCTCAATCAACATCACTAAAACAGATTATCTGGTCATTATCACAATGTTGTTTGTGGGAGCTTGCTGTGTGCAGATTGGCTGCTGCGTTTCCTACATTACAACAGTGACTACACTTCAAAAGTACTTCATTGTCTGTAAAGCGCTTTGGGACATCCGGTGGTCGTGAAAGGCGCTGGAGAAATACAAGTCTTTCTTTATCTGTGCAGGGGCTGCGAGTGTCGGGGCTGAGTGTCAGTGTTCCGTTACAGCCCTGTGAATGTTTGTTCTTGAGAAGCCAATTTGAAGGGTCAGAATCTATAGTGATGACACCATTGAGAGAGTTGGAAAGGAGACAAGGAAAATTGGGAAGAGGGAGTCAGGTGACAGTAAATTTGAGTTTTCGAAGCCAGCAGATCGTAGGAGGACGGGAATGCTAAGGGTATTCCAGAGTTTTAAGGTCTTGGGAAGAATGAGTTGGAGTAGGAGACGGTCTTAATTTCAACATAGTGGCCTGATGATGAACTGAAAAGTGTTGTGGGAAGTGAGAGAGAGAAGGGATGTTAACGTAAAGATCAAGACAGCGAATTTCAGAGTGAGACAGAGGAAAAGGAAGTCAGTAAAATTGGGTCTCACAACCATGCCCGATCCCAAGAACATCCTTGTAAAGTTTAACTGCCTCTTTGAAAGGGAGGATGGTAAATCTGAGGAATTCCAATTACAATGGAGAATGTTACCTTCTTTGTAAAAAAAAGTGTTCTCACTCACTTTCTGCCCCTTTCTCTCAGCAGTCAGTGCGACATTAACTCAAGGGGCCAGTGTTCATTGTGTGCCTAGATAACAAATGTTGCCAGGCTCTCCAACTGTGGAGGGCATCACATTTGAGCACTGCACCCTGTCCTCCTCCGATAGCCACATACACACCGCAGTTCGGGGGGTTTGTTGTAATCGTACAGCCCCGATCCCACGATCAGCTGAAGGCCAGGGATTGAACTGGGACTGTGTCTGGTGTCTGTGCCTCTGCGCTGGGGTATTTGTCTTTCAGCTGTCGAGGGAGCTGGGTAGCTTGCGATATTTTGGGTTGTGGTTTGGCAACTGAATTGGTCTTGATTGTAATGCTGCCAGTAAACTTGTTACAACACAGTGGACATTGCACATCAGCTTCTGAGAGGAAGTGATCTGCTCCAAACGTTGCTCCGTATTTTAGAGGGATGCAAAAGCCACGTCATGGAATCGCTGAAAGCAAATGGAGGGCACGGGGAGGGCGGGACAGCATTCAGCGTGGAGCATGCCCACTTATGTAAAGGCATTTAATATCCTTAATTTCATTGTGGCACTTCACAAGATTTGTCTCGTCCCCTCCCTGAAGCACTGTCCCACACTGGGTCCACTCCATGGGCACTGTCCCACACTGGGTACACTCCACGAGCACTGTCCCACACTGGGTACACTCCATGGGCACTGTCCCACACTGGGTACACTCCACGAGCACTGTCCCACACTGGGTCCACTCCATGGGCACTGTCCCACACTGGGAACACTCCATGGGCACTGTCCCACACTGGGTACACTCCATGGGCACTGTCCCACACTGGGTCCACTCCATGGGCACTGTCCCACACTGGGTACACTCCATGGGCACTGTCCCACACTGAGTACACTCCACGAGCACTGTCCCACACTGGGTACACCCCACGGGCACTGTCCCACACTGGGTACACTCCACGAGCACTGTCCCACACTGGGTACACTCCACGGGCACTGTCCCATACTGGGTACACTCCACGGGCACTGTCCCACACTGGGTACACTCCACGAGCACTGTCCCACACTGGGTACACTCCATGAGCACTGTCCCACACTGGATACACTCCACGAGCACTGTCCCACACTGGGTACACTCCATGGGCACTGTCCCACACTGGGTACACTCCACGAGTACTGTCCCACACTGGGTACACTCCACAAGCACTGTCCCACACTGGGTACACTCCACGAGTACTGTCCCACACTGGGTACACTCCACAAGCACTGTCCCACACTGGGTACACTCCATGGGCACTGTCCCACACTGGGTACACTCCACAAGCACTGTCCCACACTGGGTACACTCCATGGGCACTGTCCCACACTGGGTACACCCCACGAGTACTGTCCCACACTGGGTACACTCCACAAGCACTGTCCCACACTGGGTACACTCCACAAGCACTGTCCCACACTGGGTACACTCCACGAGTACTGTCCCACACTGGGTACACTCCACAAGCACTGTCCCACACTGGGTACACTCCATGGGCACTGTCCCACACTGGGTACACTCCACAAGCACTGTCCCACACTGGGTACACTCCATGGGCACTGTCCCACACTGGGTACACTCCACAAGCACTGTCCCACACTGGGTCCACTCCATGGGCACTGTCCCAGCGTTGATTTTCCTGTGGTATTGCTTCTGTTGCCGCCGCTGTTTTGGGGCTACGTTGATGGAGAAGACAGAGCAGATTAGAGGGTTCAGTACACACAGCTCTCTCTGTGTAAGACACTGTTCAGTACACACAGCTCTCTCTGTGTAACACAATGTTCAGTACACACAGCTCTCTCTGTGTAAGACACTGTTCAGTACATACAGCTCTCTCTGTGTAACACACTGTTCAGTACACACAGCTCTCTCTGTGTAACACAATGTTCAGTACACACAGCTCTCTCTGTGTAACACAATGTTCAGTACACACAGCTCTCTCTCTATATGTGTAACACACTTTTCAGTACACACAGCTCTCTCTCTCTGTGTAACACACTGTTCAGTACACACAGATCTCCCTGGGTAATACACTGTTCAGTACACACAGCTCTCCGGTCATTTTCCGGTTGGCAACCAGTAACTAGTGGGGTGCCACAGGGATCAGTGCTGGGGCCTCAACTGTTTACAATCTATATTAATGACTTGGATGAAGGGACCGAGTGTACTGTAGCCAAATTTGCTGATGATAGGTGGGTTAGCAAGTTGTGAGGAGGACACAAAGAGTCTGCAAAGGGATATAGATAGGCTAAGTGAGTGGGCAAAAATTTGGCAGATGGAGTACAATGTGGGCAAATGTGAGGTTATCCACTTTGGAAGGAAGAATGAAAAAGCAAATTATTATTTAAATGGAGTGAGCCTGCAAAATGCTGCGGTACAAAGGGATCTGGGGGGTCCTAGTACATGAAGCACAAAAACTTAGCATGCAGGTACAGCAAGTAATTAGGAAGGCTAATTGAATTTTGGCCTTTATTGCAAGGGGTATGGATTATAAATGTAGGGAAGATGGGATGCAACTTTACAGGGCGCTGGTGAGACCGCACCTGGAGTACTGCGTACAGTTTTGGTCTCCAGATTTAAAGAAGGATATACTTGCATTGGAGGCAGTACAGAGAAGGTTCACTAGGTTGATTCCTGGGATGAAGGGGTTGACGTATGACGAAAGGTTGAGCAGGTTGGGCCTATACTCATTGGGGTTTAGAAGAATGAGAGGTGATCTTATTGAAACATATAAGATTCTAAGGGGGATTGACAGGGTAGATGCTGAGAGGATGCTTCCCCTAGTGGGGGCTATCTAGAACTAGGGGGTATAGTTTCAGAATAGGGGGTCGCCCATTTAAGACTGAGGGTCGGGAATCTTTGATTTCTCGACCCTGGAGAGCTGCGGAGGCGGAGTCACTGAATATATTCAAGGCGGAGATTGACAGATATTTCAAATACAAGGGTGTCAAGGGGTATGGGGAGAGAGCGGTAAAGTAGTGTTGAGGACAAGATTGGATCAGTCATGATATTATTAAATGGCGGAGCAGGCTTGAGGGGCCGATTGGCCGACTCCTGCTCCTTTTTCTTATGTTCTTAAGTTCCCTGTGTAACACACTGATCAGTACACACAGCTTTCTCTGTGTAACACACTGTTCAGTACACACAGCTTTCTCTGTGTAACACACTGTTCAGTACACACAGCTCTCTCTGTGTAACACACTGTTCAGTACACACAGCTCTCTCCCTGTGTAACACACTGATCAGTACACACAGCTTTCTCTGTGTAACACACTGTTCAGTACACACAGCTCTCTCTGTGTAACACACTGTTCAGTACACACAGCTCTCTCTGTGTAACACACTGTTCAGTACACACAGCTCTCTCCCTGTGTAACACACTGATCAGTACACACAGCTCTCCCTGTCTAACACACTGTTCTGTACACACAGCTCTCTCTGTGTAACACAATGTTCAGTACACACAGCTCTCCCTGTGCAACACACTGATCAGTACACACAGCTCTCTCTGTGTAACACACTGTTCAGTACACACAGCTCTCGCTTTGTAACGCACTGTTCAGGACAAACAGCTCTCTCTGTGTAACACACTGTTCAGTACACACAGCTCTCCCTGTGTAATACGCTGTTAAGTACACACATCTCTCTCTCTGTTTAACACCCTGTTCAGGGGGATGGGATACGGAGTGGAGCTATAGTAGGGGATGATGCACAGCTAAATATAGAGGAAAAAACAAGGCAGCCTGGAAGGCAGAGCAAATATGTAACGGCACAAGGGAGCATGGCAAGGCTGGATGGCATTTATTTTAATGCAAGGAGTCTTGAGAGTAAGGCAGGTGAATTGAAGGTGTTGATGAACAAATGGAAGTATGATATTGTTGCTATCACAGAGACATGGTTGAGGGAGGGGCAGGACTGGCAGCTCAATATTCCGGTGTATAGAATCTTCAGGTGAGACAGAGGTGGGTGTAAAAGAGGAGCGGGGTGTCACAATATTAATCAAGGAGTCAATTACTGCAGTAAGGAGGGATGATATCTTAGCAGGTTCCTCTAATGAGGCCATATGGGTAGAACTTAAAAACAAAAAGGGGGCAAGCATTTTGCTGGGAGTGTACTATAGGCCCCCAAACAGTCAGGGGGAGATAGAGGAACAGACATGTAGGCAAACCTCAGAGAAGTGCAGAAATAATAGGGTAATAATAGTAGGGGATTTCAACTTCCCCAATATTAACTGGGATAGTCAGAGTGTGAAAGGCTTAGAGGGTGCGGAATTCTGAAAGTGCATCCAGGAGAGCTTTTTGAGCCAGCATGTAGAAAGTCCTACAAGAGAGGGGGCGGTACTGGACCTAATTTAGGGAATGTAGCCGGGCAAGTGGTAGAAGTGTCAGTAGGAGAGCATTTTGGTGACAGTGACCATAATTCGTTGAGATTTAAGGTAGTCATGGAAAAGGACAAAGATGGACCGGAAATAAAGGTTCTAAACTGGGGGGAAGGCCGATTTTAATATGATAAGGCAGGATCTGGCCAAAGTGGACTGGGATCAGTTACTTGTAGGAAAATCCACATCAGAGCAGTGGGAGTCTTTCAGAAAGGAAATAGAGAGAGTACAACGCCAACATGTTCTCGTAAATGTCAAGAGTAGGACCAACAAGCCCAGGGAACCCTGGATGTCAAGGGCTATACAAGAATGGATTAGGAAAAAAAGGGAGGCTTTTGGCAGATACAAAGGACTAAAAACAGTGGAAGCCCGAGAGGAGTATAGAAAGTGCAGGGGGGTACTTAAAAAAGAAATTAGGAGAGCGAAGAGGGGGCATGAAAAAACACTGGCGGGCAAAATAAAAGAAAATCCCAAGGTGTTTTATAAGTATATTAAGGGCAAGAGGATAACTAGGGAAAGAGTAGGGCCCATTAGGGACCAAAGTGGCAATCTGTGTGTAGAGCCGGAAGATGTAGGTGAGGTTTTAAATGAATATTTTGCATCTGTGTTCACTATGGAGAAGGACGATGTAGGCATAGAAATCAGGCAGGGGGATTGTGATATACTTGAACAAATTAGTATTGAGAGGGAGGAGGTACTAGCGGTTTTAGCGGGCTTAAAAGTGGATACATTCCCAGGTCCAGACGAGATGTATCCCAGGCTGCTGTGTGAGGCAAGGGAGGAGATTGCAGGGGCTCTGACACAAATTTTCAGAACCTCTCTGGCCACAGAGGGAGTGCCAGAGGACTGGAGGACAGCTAATGTAGTACCATTATTCAAGAAGGATAGTAGGGATAAACCAAGGAATTACAGGCCAGTGAGCCTAACATCAGTGGTAGGGAAATTTTGGAAAAAATTCTGAGGGACAGAATTAGTCTCCACTTGGAGATGCAAGGATTAATCAAGGATAGTCAGCTTGGCTTTGTCAGGGGGAGATCATGTCTAACCAATTTGATTGAATTTTTCGAGGGGGTGACTAGATGCGTGGATGAGGGTAGTGTAGTTGATGTAGTCTACATGGACTTCAGTAAGGCTATGGACAAAGTCCTGCATGGGAGACTGGTCAAGAAGGTAAGAGCCCATGGGATCCAGGGCAACTTGGCACATTGGATCCAAAATTGGCTTAGTGGCAGGAGGCAGAGGGTGATGGTCGAAGGTTGTTTTTGTGACTGGAAGCCTGTGTCCAGTGGTGTACCGCAGGGATCGGTGCTGGGTCCCTTGCTGTTTGTAGTGTACATTAATGATTTAGATATGAATGTAGGAGGGATGATCAGTATGTTCGCAGATGACACGGAAATTGGTGGAGTGGTAAATAGCGAGGAGGGAAGCCTCAGGCTACAGGACGATATAGAGGGGTAGGTCAGATGGGCAGAACAGTGGCAAATGGAATTTAACCCTGAAAAGTGTGAGGTGATGCATTTTGGGAGGACTAACAAGGCAAGGGAATACACAATAAATGGTAGGACCCTAGGAAGGACAGAGGATCAGAGGGACCTTGGTGTGCATGTACATAGATCCCTGAAGGCAACAGGACATGTCGATAAGGTGGTTAAAAAGGCTTTTGGAATACTTGCCTTCATTAGCTGAGGCATAGAATATAAGAGCAGGGAGCTTATGATGGAGCTGTACAAAACGCTAGTTAGGCCACAGCTGGAATATTGTGTGCAGTTCTGGTCGCCACACTATAGGAGGGATGTGATAGCATTGGAAAGGGTGCAGAGGAGATTCACCAGGATGTTACCTGGGCTGCGGCACTTCAGCTATGAAGAGAGACTGGACAGGCTGGGGTTGTTTTCCTTAGAGCAGAGAAGGCTGAGGGGGGACCTGATTGAGGTGTACAAAATTATGAGGGGCACAGATAGGATAGATAAAAAGAAACTTCTCCCCTTAGCAGAGGGGTCAATAACCAGGGGGCATAGTTTCAAGGTAAGGGGCAGGAGGTTTAGAGGGGATTTGAGGAAAAACTTTTTCACCCAGAGGGTGGTTGGAATCTGGAACTCACTGCCTGAAAGGGTGGTAGAGGCAGGAACTCTCACAACTTTTAAGAAGCATTTAGATGAGCACTTGAAATGCCATAGCATACATGGCTACGGCCCAAGTGCTGGAAAATGGGATTAGAATAGACAAGGGCTTGATGGCCAGCGCGGACACGATGGGCCGAAGGGCGTCTTTCTGTGCTGTATAACTCTATGACTATGACAGTACATATAGCTCTCTCTCGGTGTAACACACTGTTCAGTACACACAGCTCTCTCTCTTTGTAACACACTGTTCAGTACACACAGCTCTCTCTCTTTGTAACACACTGTTCAGTACACACAGCTCTCTCTCTGTGTAACACACTGTTCAGTAGACACAGCTTGCCCTGTGCAACACACTGTTCTGTAAATACAGCTCTCTCTCTGTGTAACACACTGTTCAGTACACACAGCTCTCTCCCTGTGAAACACACTGTTCAATACACAAAGCTCTCTCTCGGTATAATAAACTGTTCAATACACACAGCTCTCTCTGTGTAACAAACTGTTCAGTACACACAGCTCACACCCTGTATAACAAACTGCACAGTTCACACAGCTCTCCCAGTGTAACACACTTTTCAGTATACACAGCCTTCTCTGTGAGTAACACACTGTTCAGTACACACAGCTCTCCCTGTTTATCACCCTGTTCAGTACACATAGCTCTCTCCGTGTAATGCATTATTCAGTACACAAATTTCTCTGTGTAATGCACTGTTCAGTACACACAGGTCTCTCTGCGTAACATGCTGTTCAGTACACACAACTCCCTCTCTCTGTGTAACACACTTTTCAGTACACACATCTCTCTCTGTCAAAGAACATAAGAACATAAGAAATAGGAGCAGGAATAGGCCACTTGGCCCCTTGAGCCATTCAATAAGATCATGGCTGATCTTGGGCTCAAAGCCCCTTTCCGCCCGCTCCCCATAACCTTTCATTCCCTTATCTTGCAAAAATTTGTCTATCTCCAGTTTAAATGTATTTAATGACCCAGCCTCCACAGCTCTCTGCGGCATTCCACAAATTTATGACTCTCTGAGAGAAGAAGTTCCTCCTCATCTCAGTTCTAAAAGGGCGACCCTTTATTCTGAGACTGAGCCCCCGAGTTCTAGATTTCCCCACGAGGGGAAACATCCTCTCTGCATCTACCTTGTCGAGCCCCCTCAGTATCTTATATGTTTCGATAAGATCACCTCTCATTCTACTAAATTCCAATGAGTATAGACCCAGCCTGCTCAACCTTTCCTCATAAGTCAACCCCCTCATCTCTGGAATTACCCGAGTGAATTGTCTCTGAACTGCCTTCAATGCAAGTATATCCTTCCTTAAATAAGGAGACCAAAACTGTACGCAGTACTCAAGGTGTGGTCTCACCAATACCTTGTACAGTTGCAGCAGGACTTCCCTGCTTTTATACTCTAACCCCCTTGAAATAAAGGCCAACATTCCATTTGCCTTTTTGATTACTTGCTGTACCTGCATGCTAACTTTTTGTGTTTCATGCACAAGGACCCCCAGGTCCCTCTGAACTGTAGCATTTTGTAATCGCTCTCCAGTTATAAAGCAGTTGCTTTTTTATTTTTCCTGCCAAAGTGGATAACCTCGCACTTTCCCACATTATACGCCATCTGCCAAATGTTTGCCCACTCACCTAGCCTGTCTATATCCCTTTGCAGATTCTTTGAGTCCTCTGCGCAACTTGCTTTCCCACCCATCTTTGTATCATCTGCAAACTTGGCTACATTACACTCGATCCCTTCATCCAAGTCATTAATGTAGATTGTAAATAGTTGGGGTCCCAGCACCGATCCCTGTGGCACCCCACTAGTTATCGCTTACCAACCAGAAAATGACCCATTTATCCCGACTATCTGTTTTCTGTTAGTTAGCCAATTCTATATCCATGCTAATATATTACCCCCAACTCCGTGAGCTCTTATCTTATGCAATAACCTTTCATGTGGCACCTTATTGAATGCCTTCTGAAAATCCAAATACACCACATCTACTGACTCACCCTTATCCACCCTGCTTGTTACATCCTCAAAGAACTCCAGCAAATTTGTTAAACATGATTTCCCTTTCCTAAAATCATGCTGACTCTGTTTGACTGCAGTATGTTTTTCTAAATGCCGTGCTACTGCTTCCTTAATGAAGGACTCCAGCATTTTCCAAATGACAGAAGTTAGGCTAACTCAGTAACACACCGTTCAGTCCACTCAGCTCTCCCTGTGTAACACACTGTTCAGTCCACTCAGCTCTCTCTGTGTAACACACTGTTCAGTCCACTCAGCTCTCTCTGTGTAACACACTGTTCAGTACACACAGCTCTCTCTGTGTAACACATTGGGCCAAAAATTGATCCCGCTGCGCGAGAGTACGCAGTGCGTACTCTCGCGTATTCTCTCTGCAATTGCCGGTTTTCTGCATGCCCTGCGCATGCGCTGAAAACCGGCACTTGGTCTTTGGAAAAGGGGGCGGTTCCTCGGTGCATCGCGTGCGCGCTACAGGCTGCGCGCACGCTGTGCACTAAGTGCTTTGGACGCGCAGGTAAGGACGGAAGATTTTAGAAATGGAAAAAGGAGGAGTAAGACCCACTTTTAACAAGGTAAGTAGTGAATTAAGTATTTTTTTGAATTTTTTTTAACAGGTATATCTTTTTTAGAGACTTTAAAGACAGGTAAGTTTATTTTTATAACTTTTTAAAAGATTTTAAATTTTTTCAAAAATTTAATTTTTTATTTAAAATGGTTAATTTATTTAACTATACTTATTTTATTAATGTGATGGTTTTTAAAAAAAATTTAATTGAGGTTTAGCTGTTATTTTGGGGGGGTGTAAGATTCATAGCTTTCACAGCACGTATGTGAAACTTATGAATGGAAGATGGTGTGCTGCCATTGGCTCTAACTGAGTCACGTGATCCCACAGCTCGCACGAATTCACTACGCCGGTGGGATACGCAAGCACTGCCCAGCTGATGTCTGGAACATCAAGTTCGTGCGAGCTGGATCTGAAAAAGCCAACGCGGAGTGAGAGATCGCGCCTGCTCCTTACCCCCGCGGGAACAGAGCGAGATCAATTTCTGGGCCATTGTTCAGTACACACAGCTCTCTGTGTGTAACACACTGTTCAGTACACACAGCTCTCTCTGTGTAACACATTGTTCAGTACACACAGCTCTCTCTGTGTAACACACTGTTCAGTACACACAGCTCTCTGTGTGTAACACACTGTTCACTACACACAGCTCTCCCTGTGCAACACACCATTCAGGACACACAGCTCTCTCTCTGTGTAACACACTGTTCAGTACACACAGCTCTCTCTGTGTAACACACCGTTCAGGACACACAGCTCTCTCACTGTGTAACACACTGTTCAGTACACACAGCTCTCTCTGTGTAACACACTGTTCAGTACACACAGCTCTCAGACTGTGTAACACACTGTTCAGTACACACAGCTCTCTCTGTGTAACACACCGTTCAGGACACACAGCTCTCTCACTGTGTAACACACTGTTCAGTACACACAGCTCTCTCTGTGTAACACACCGTTCAGTACACACAGCTCTCTCACTGTGTAACACACTGTTCAGTACACACAGCTCTCTCTGTGTAACACACCGTTCAGTACACACAGCTCTCTCACTGTGTAACACACTGTTCAGTACACACAGCTCTCTCTGTGTAACACACTGTTCAGTACACACAGCTCTCAGACTGTGTAACACACCATTCAGGACACACAGCTCTCTCTGTGTAACACACCGTTCAGTACACACAGCTCTCTCTCTGTGTAACGCACTGTTCAGTACACACAGCACTCCCTGTGCAACACACTGTTCAGGACACACAGCTCTCTCTCTGTGTAACACACTGTTCAGTACACACAGCTCTCTCTGTGTAACACACTGTTTAGTACACTTAGCTCTCCCTGTGCAACACACTGTTCAGTCCACTCAGCTCTCCCTGTGTGACACACCGTTCAGGACACACAGCACTCTCTCTGAGTAACGCACTGTTCAGTACACACAGCACACCGTGTGTAACACACTGTTCAGTACACACAGCTCTCCCTGTGTAACACACTGTTCAGTACACACAGCACACCGTGTGTAACACACTGTTCAGTACACACAGCACACCGTGTGTAACACACTGTTCTGTATACACAACTCTCTCACTGTGTAAAACATTGTTCAGTAAACACAACTCTCTCTGTGTCACACAATATTCAGTACACACAGCTCTCTCTCTGTGTAACACACTGTTCAGTACACACAGCTCTCTCTCTGTGTAACACACTGTTCAGTACACACAGCTCTCTCTCTGTGTAACACACTGTTCAGTACACACAGCTCTCCCTGTGTAACACAATATTCAGTACACACAGCTCTCTCTGTGTAACACACTGTTCAGTACACACAGCTCTCTCTGTGTAACA
The DNA here is from genome assembly GCA_030390025.1 of Squalus acanthias. Classification (NCBI taxonomy): domain Eukaryota; kingdom Metazoa; phylum Chordata; class Chondrichthyes; order Squaliformes; family Squalidae; genus Squalus; species Squalus acanthias. Next base: position 31,027,931 of record CM059441.1, read on the forward strand.
CACTGTTCAGTACAGACAGCTCTAGCTGTGTAACACACGGCTCAGTACACACATCTCTCTCTGCGAAACACACTGTTCAGTACACACAGCACTCTCTATGTAACACGCTGTTCAGTATACACAGCTCTCTCTATGGAACACACTGTTCAGTACACACAGCTCTCTTTGTGTAACATATTGTTCAGTAAACACAGCTCTCTCTCGGTGTAACACACTGTTCAGTACAGACAGCTCTTCCTGTGTAACTCACTGTTCAGTATACACAGCTCTCTCTCTGTGTAACACACTGTTCATTACACACATCTATCTCCCTGTGTAACACACGGTTTAGTACACACAGCACTCCCTGTGTAACACACTGTTCATTACACACATCTCTCTCCCTGTTTAACACACGGTTTAGTACACACAGCTCTCTCTGTTTAACACACTGTTCAGTAAAAACAGCTCTCTCTCGGTGAAACACACTGTTCAGTACACACAGCTCTACTGTGTAACACGCTGTTCCGTACACACAGCTCTCTCTGTTTAACACACTGTTCAGTACACACAGCTCTCCCTGTGTAACTCACTGTTCTGCAAACACAGCTCTCCCTGTGTAATATACTGTTCAGTACACACAGCTCTCTCTCTGTGTAACACACTGTTCAGTACACAGAGCTCTCTCTGTGTACCACACTGTTCAGTACACACAGCTCTCTCTTTGTAACACACTGTTCTGTACACACGGCTCTCACAGTGTAACACACTGTTCAATACAGACAGCTCTTCCTGTGTAACACACTGTTCAGTACACACAGCTCTCTCTGTGTAACACACTGTTCAGTTTACACAGCTCTCCCTGTGTAACACACTGTTCAGTACACACAGCTCTCCCTGTGTAACACACTGTTCAGTACACACAGCTCTATCTCTGTAACACACTGTTCAGTACACACAGCTCTCCCTGTGTAACACACTGTTCAGTACACACAGCTCTCTCTGTGTAACACACTATTCAGTACACACAGCTCTCTCTGTGTAACACACTGATCAGTACACACAGCTGTCAGAGGGAAACATTCAGTATCGCCCCGTTTGGGGCGCAATTATCGGCCGGGCGCAAAGATTAGCGCCTGCCGCTAATTATCGACTCCGACTGCAAACTTGACTTTTATCGCCCCTGGAGGTGATTGGAGAGCTAAATCAGGCACTACACATCTGTCTTAAGGCGCAAAGGCCGAGGAGCGAGGCGCTAACTCAGATCGCTGGCGAAGCTCATGTGATGTCAGTCAGCAATGGAACACAGACACACTGGCCCCAGCCAGTTCTTAAAGGGGGGGGGGGGGGGTTGATCTTGCTTTCCATCCACACCCTGCTCATTACAGCCTTCAATCTCGGCCTGGAGAGACCTGTACATCAAATCTGCTGGAAAGAACAATGGAGAGACCCAGGGAAAGAGCTCAGAATGCAGCCCCACAGTCTCTTCTAAATCGATACAAGTAAGGGCAAATCAAAATGAACCTGCAAAGTGCTGCTCAGTACCCAAAACTCCTTCACACAGCGTTGAATCTCTCCAGAAGTCTCTCTCCCTCTCTCTCAGAATGCGTGGTTCAAAAATGTCGCCAACAAAAAAAGGCAGGAAGCGGTCACCTTTAAATAGCGCTCCCCCAGTCCCTTCCTGACTGCAAAATGCTCCCCTCAACCAGTCGTTGCTAGTGGCAGGCGGTAAGGCAGGGGGCGCCACTCAATATCCGCTCCGGGGCGCTACCGGTGCGTTGCGCACTCAACTGACGTCACGATCTGCTAGCGCAGGAGATCGTGGCGGTACTGTTTAGCTCCTCTGCAAAATGTCTAGTTAATTTCGCGAGCGGCGCAAACATCGCCGCGCCCGAGCGCTAGTTGCTTTGCGTCCCATTAGTGCCCTCTTAAGGCGCAACCAACTGAATTTTTCCCTCTCGCTCTGTAACGCACTGCTCAGTACACACAGCTCTCCCTGTGTAACGCACTGCTCAGTAAACGCAACTCTCTCTTTGTAACACACTGTTCAGTACGCTAGTTCTCCCTGTGTAACACAATCTTCTGTACACAGATCTCTCCCTGTGTAACACAGTGTTAGGACACATGGCTCTCTCTTTGTGTAAAACACTGTTCAGTACACATCGCTCTCCCTGTGTAACACACTGTTCAGTACACACAGCACTGAGACTGTGTAACACACTGTTCAGTCACACAGCTCTCCCTGTGTAACACACTGTTCAGTACAGACAGCAATCTCTGTGTAATACACTGTCCAGTACACAGAGCTATCTCCGTTTAACACACTTTTCATTGCACACAGCTCTCTCCCTGTGTAACACACTGTTCAGTACTCACAGCTCTCTCTGTGTAACACAATGTTCAGTACACACAGCTCTCCCTGTGTCACAAAATGTTCTCTACACAGAGCTCTCCCTGTGTAACACACTGTTCAGTATACACAGCTTCCCTGTTTAACACACTGTTCAGTCCACTCAGCTCTCTCTGTGTAACACATTGTTCAGTACACACAGCTCTCTCTGTGTAACACACTGTTCAGTACACACAGCACTCTCTGTGTAACAAACTGTTCAGTACACACAGCTCTTTCTGTGTAATACACTGTCCAGTACACACAGCTCTCTCCATGTAACACACTTTTCATTGCACAAGCTCTCTCCCTGTGTAACACACTGTTCAGTACAGACAGCTCTCCCTGTGTAATACCCTCTTCAGTACACACTGCTCTCCCTGTGTAACACACTGTACAGTACACACAGCTCTCTCTCTATATAACACACTGTTCAGTACACACAGCTCTTGCAATTTGTTACACACTGTACAGTACACACAGCTCTCTCTCTATATAACACACTGTTCAGTACACACAGATCTTGCAATTTGTTACACACTGTTCAGTACTCACAGCTCTCCCTGTGTAACTCTTCAGAACACAAAACTCTCTGTGTAACACACTGTTCAGTATACACAGCTCTCTTTGTGTAACACACTGTTCAGTACACATTGTGCTCTCTGAGTAACACACTGTTCAGTACACACAGCTTGTTAAGGAATGAGCCACACCTATTCAGAAAAATACACCATCCTATGAACAGAATTCTGATTTTATTAAAACATGACAAACTGGGGTTAAAAATCTAAAAGCCTCAACGTCACAAAGCTGTAAACACCATACAGGCTTTTGAGATAAAGATTGGTTATTGACACTGAGACAATGGCCTTTTGAAGAAGCAAAGAGTTGGTTCCAAGGAGTCTGCAGTTTGGAACCAACACAATAGCACTGCCCAAGTAAAGTGTTAAAAACTAACACGTCGAACTGAAACACAGAACTTTAAAAAACCTGTGTCTTTGTAAAAGTAACATCAAAAGAAACAGGAAACACAATTATATATATAACCTACTAAGATGGCTAGGAAAACAAACACCCTGGTTGAAGTGGTTTTGATTTACATATTGTAAAAGGTACACAACAGAACACTTTGAAAATATTACATCAATAGATGTAACAAGCAATCACATTGTTTATGTGTGGAACTTGGAACACAAGGAGACGAGAAGTCTGAAATACAAGCAGTTAAGCCAATATTAAGAATTGAATTGAAGACCTTCGAAAGAATGGCTTCAAAGAGATAAATCTGTAATAACAATTTTATATAAGGTTTTGAAACACCTATACAGCAGACAGGATTCTAAAAGTTAACAACTGAATTAACAGTAAGAATAGAAAGAAGTCAACAGAGGTATGGCTAGAGATAATTAGCTTACATCAGCAGAAAACTTCAAAGGATAAACCACTAAAAAAAGGTATAAAAATAGAGCTTTTCAGATAGAAAGTCAGAAGTCGCTGGAAAGGCAAGCGATTCTCACCTTCAGAACCACTCTGTAGGCCTACAACTCTGAGTCTCGGGTAATCAAGGTATTCGATTTTGGTGGATATTCTGGATTAAGAATAAGTAGAAGTGTGGAAATGTAATGAAGTTAAGATTTGAGAATAAGGATCTCTGATAAGAAATGTAAGCTATTTGTATTTTGGACTGTTAAAGTTGCAATTGAAATCAACATCTGTTAACTACATGTCGGTTCTTTAATAAATCCATATATTTTTAAAATTGTCTCACAGAGTATTTCTGTATCAACCTCATGAACTCAATTGCTGTACACTCTTTTGTAAGGAGTTGCAGAATTCTGGGGGGGCGGTTTCCGGACCCTCATAATATCCAGAAGGTTACAGTCTAGTTAAACTTGTTAAAAGTGCTATCCGGAGGATGGTAACATCTTCAGGCCATTCCCTTCCTTTAGGGAGAGATAGTCTGAACCTTCAGACCCAATTATGCATCTCGAGGATTCAGCTACCGCTAACTTTAGTTGAAGGTGAACGTCTGGGGAACACGCCTGATCTGGGGTAGCCCAAAAAGGGCTAGGACTAGTAATTATCCCTTCAAGCTCACTCTTTGTAACGCACTGTTCAGTACACACAGCTCTCTGTTTGTAACACACAGTTTAGTACACACAGCTCTCTCTGTGCACACACTGTTCAGTACACTCAGCTCACCCTGTGTAATACGCTGTTCAGTGAACACATTTCTCTTCCTGTGTAACACGCTGTTCAGTACACACAGCTCTCCCTGTGTAACACTCTGTCCAGTAGAAACAGCTCTCTCCGTCTGCAACACACTCTTCTGTACACACATCTCTCTCTTTGTAACACACCGTTCAGTACTCACAGCTCTTCCTGTGTAAATCACTGTTCAGAACAAGCAACCCTCTATGTGTAACACACTGTTCAGTAAACACAGCTCTCCCTGTGTAACGCACTGCTCAGTAAACACAGCTCTCCCTGTGTAACGCACTGCTCAGTACACACAGCTCTCTGTGTGTAACACACTGTTCAGTATAGAGAGCGCTCCCTGTATAACACACTGTTCAGTAAACACGGATCTCTCTGTGTAACAGACTGTTCAGTACAGACAGCCCTCTCTCTCTCTGTAACACATAGTTCAGTACATACAGCTCTCTCTGTGTAACACACTCTTCCGTACACACAGCTCTCCCTGTGTAACACACTGTCAGTACACATAGTTCTCTCTCTCTCACTAACAAACTGTTCAGTACACACAGCTCCCAATGTGTAACACACCTTGCAGTACACAAAGCTCTCTCTCTCTCTGAAACACATTGCTCAGTACACACAGCTCCCTTTGTGCAACACACCTTTCAGTACAGACAGCTCTCCCTGTGTAACACACTGTTCAATACACACAGTTCCCTCCGTGAAACACACTTTTCAGTATACACAGTTCTCACTGTGTAACACACTGTTCAGTACACACCGCGCTCTCTGTGTAACACACTGTTCAGTACACATAGCTCACTCAGTGTAACACACAGTCCAGTACACACAGCTCTCTCTGTGTGCAACACACTGTTCAGTACACACAGCTCGCTCCCTGCGTAACAGACTGCTCAGTACAGCCAGTTCTCTCTCTCTCTGTAACACATAGTTCAGTACACACAGCTCCCTCTGTGTAACACACTGTTCAGTACACACAGCTCTCTCTGTGTAATACACTGTTCAGCACACACAGCACTCCCTGTGTAACACACTGTTTAGTACACACAGCTCTCCCATGTAACACAATGTTCAATATACACAGCACTCCCTGTGTAACACACGGTTCAGTACACATCTCCCTTGTACCACAATGTTCAATACACACAGCTCTCTCATGTTTAAACCACTGTTCAGTACACATAGCACACTCTATGTTACACAATGTTCAGCACACAAAGCTCTCCTCTGTGTAACACACTGTTCAGTACACACCGTTCTCTGTGTGTAACACACTGTTCAGTAGACTGAGCTCACTCTGTGCAACACACTGTTCAGTACACATAGCTCTCTCCCAGTGTAACACACTGTTCAGTACACACCGTTCTCTGTGTGTAACACACTGTTCAGTACACACAGATCTCTCTCTGTGTAACACACTGTCCAGTACACACAGCTCTCTCCCAGTGTAACACACTGTTCAGTACACACCGTTCTCTGTGTGTAACACACTGTTCAGTACACACAGATCTCTCTCTGTGTAACACACTGTCCAGTACACACAGCTCTCTCCCAGTGTAACACACTGTTCAGTGTACACTTACTGTTACTGTTTACTGTTTAAAATCGAAATTTCCCAGCTTTAAGCAGGGTTATAAAGGGATATACAAGGCCTACAATTCAGAGCAGCTGAAGGCAGATAATTAGGGAAACTAGATTAAACAGGTTCTCCTGTAGCAGGGCTCAGCAAGTCTCCGTAGTTTCAGGGCCTATAAAAACAGGCTTTGAAGTGTGATTTTGCACTGAGTGCGGTTTAAACAGAGTGCTGCGAGTTGGGTGAGTCAGGGAGTCAGGTGAGGAGTGGAAGGAGGAGCTCCCTTGCTTCGCATTTGTTGAAGAGACACAGGCTATGAGCTTCTCAGCTCAGCTCGGTGCTGTGTGAACGGGTGAGCGAGCATACCCCGGCTGCTTGCGGGGAATGCTAGTGCGGAGGGCCTGGTACAGAAGGCCCAGGGCGGGAAGGCTATGAGATTCTCAGCTCAGCTTGGTGCTGTGTGAACGGGCTGTTCCACACCTCGGCTGCTCGCGGGGAATGCCAGTGCGGAGGGCCCAGTGCAGAAGGTCCAGGGTGGAAGACCCAGAGGAGAGTGGCCTAGGGCCCAGCACGGAGAACCCCAGGCGGGGGGCCTAGGGCGGAGCGGCTGGTCGGCAGAGGTGGAGTCGGGAGATGCTGTGGGTGAGCATGCTGCACTGGTTCTAAAAGTTGAAGAATGGTCTCGGGCCGGGATGAGTTCCAACGGCCCCGTATGTGCTCCGTCTGGTGGCAGCTGTGAGGCTTTTCTCGGTGACGGGATCGGGTTTGTGCACCGCCATTTTGGTGGAGGAAAGACAAACTGTTTCCATCTATAGTATGGCGCGTGGGCGGTCACAAGATGGGAAATGTGAACGGTTAAAAGTGGGGAAAAAAAAGGATAATAAAAGGAAGATAAAAGACAAAACAAAGTAATATCGGTAAGGAATACTGAGTATTTTTTGATGACTGGGTCCTGTGAGCGATAACAGCAAGTAGAAGAAAATCTGAGTTTTCGGTCTTTTTTACGGGATTGAGAAAGTGGATGGTTTCTTTTCCGTGGAAAAGCTGAAGACTGTGGACAAGGACTATGACATCACATGGTTCGACAAACATCAAGTGAAAACGAGGAGTTATTAAATTGCCAATAGGTCTGGCGTAGAACTGGTATTTACTTGTTTTGTTGAAAAAAAGTTTCAGGTTTTCTGGTTGAAAGCAGTCTACTTGAAGCTTTAATTGATTTCTGATAAGGCTATGGGATTTTGCATATTGTGTTGTTAAATAGTGTTTATGTAGAATTTACTTTGAGGTTATTGTCTAGTAAATGGTATGTTTTATAAAAAGGAAGTAATTCAATATTGGTAAGAAATTTATGAGTATTTTGATGGCTGGCTTTTGGGGGGAAATTTCCTTAATGAACGAATTATTGAACGGACGGACGCTCGAGTGAACGAACGAACGGACGATTGAACGAACGCACGCATGCACATTGGAACTAACGTTCGATCGAACGAACGGTCCTTGGCCTCCGATCGAACGAACGAACGAGCGAACGCATGCACGCACTTAGACAAATGGTACGCACGCACGCACGCACATTGGAACTTACGCTCGATCGAACGAACGAACGATTGAATGAACGATCGAATGAACAAAAGTTGCTAGTAGGATGGGCGTAAAACGGGTAGTAGTATATTTGTAGCATTTAATTGAATTACGATGGTGCTATGTGATTTGTACACTGAGGTGTTAAACTGTTTTCTTTTATGTGGAGTTTACCTTGAGATTTATTGTTTTAAATTGACAAAGTTTGTGTGAGATTATTTAAGGGTATATGTACTGTAAATTTTGTTGATTTATTTGTAAAATTTTATTAATGTATTTATATTGTTAATCGTAAAGCTGTTCTTAAGGCTTTATTGTTTATTGTGATTAATGAATGTAATGGTCTACTATGTAATTGATGAGTTGTGTAAGTATTATTGTACTTGAATAAAAGATTTACAAGGCCTACAATTCAGAGCAGCTGAAGGCAGATAATTAGGGAAACTAGATTAAACAGGTTCTCCTGTAGCTGGGCTCAGCAAGTCTCCTTTGTTTCAGGGCCTATAAAAACAGGCTTTGAAGTGCGATTTTGCACTGAGTGTGGTTTAAACAGAGTGCTGCGAGTTGGGTGAGTCAGGGAGTCAGGTGAGGAGTGGAAGGAGGAGCTCCCTTGCTTCGCCTTTGTTTTTCCTAACTTTTCACCCTGTAGAAATTGGTTCTTACTTTACACCAAGGAAAGAGTCCGAGAGCGGGAGCAGTCAAACAACAACAACTGTGAAACCGCTAAAGTGACGTCACAACCAGGGAAGGAGCTGATTGGTAAGTAGGACCTGGTGAGTATTGCTACAGTCCAGTTGCTAAAGTGAAAGTAAGGTCTCTAGTTTAGAGTAAGTAGTGTTTAAAGGGAAGTAGGTCCCTAGTGTATTTAATATTCTTTAATTTAAAGGAAGTAAAGGGAGTAAATTAAGGGTAGGACATGGCAGGGCAGCTTGGCACCGTGGAGTGCTCCTCCTGTGCAATGTGGGAAGTCAGGGACATTTTTGGTGTCCAAGGCGAACACATGTGCAGGAAGTGTCTCCAGCTGCAGCTACTTGAAATCCGCGTTTCGGAGCTGGAGCTGCGGCTAGAGTCACTGCGGAGCATCAGTGAAGCTGAGATCTTCGTGGATAGCACGTTTAACGAGGTGGTCACACTGCAGGTAAAGAGTGCACAGGCAGACAGGGAATGAGTGACCGCCAGACAGAGTAAAATAAATAGGAAGGCAGTACACGAGTCCCCTGGGTCCATCTCCCTCTCCGACAGATTTTCTGTTCTGGATACTGCTGAGGGAGATGGTTTCTCAGGGGAATGCAGCAAGAGCCAAATCCGTGGCACTACGAGTGGCTCAGCTGCACAGGAGGGAAGGAAAAAGAGTGGGAGAGCAATAGTGATAGGGGATTCTATCGTAAGGGGAACAGATAGACGTTTCTGTGGCCGCAGATGTGACTCCAGGATGGTATGTTGCCTCCCTGGTGCCAGGGTCAAGGATGTCACTAAACGGCTGCAGGGCATTCTGAAGGGGGAGGGCGAACAGTCAGAGATCGTGGTTCACATTGGTACCAACGACATGGGTAGAAAGAGGGATGAGATCCTGCAACAAGAATTTAGGGAGCTAGGTCGCAGATTAAAAAGCAGGACCTCAAAGCTTGTAATCTCTGGATTACCCCCGGTGCCACGTGCTGGTGAGTATAGGAATAGGAGGATAGAGCAGATGAATGCGTGGCTAAAGAGTAGGTGCAGGAGGGAGGGCTTTAGTTTCCTGGATCACTGGGTCTGCTTCTGGGGAAGGTGGGACCTGTACAAGTCGGACGGGGTGCACCTGAACCGGAACGGGATCAACATCCTTGCGGGGAGGTTTGCTAGTACTGTTGGGGGGGGGGTTAAACTAACTTGGCAGGGGGATAGGATACGGAGTGGAGCTATAGTAGGGGATGATGCACAGCTAAATGTAGAGGAAAAAACAAGTCAGCCTGGAAGGCAGAGCAAATATGTAACAGCACAAGGGAGTATGGCAAGGCTGGATGGCATTCATTTTAATGCAAGGAGTTTTGCGAGTAAGGCAGATGAATTGAAGGTGTTGATGAACACATGGGAGTATGATATTGTTGCTATCACAGAGACATGGTTGAGGGAGGGGCAGGACTGGCAGCTCAATATTCCAGGGTATAGAATCTTCAGGCAAGACAGAGGGGGGTGTAAAAGAGGAGGGGGTGTCACAATATTAATCAAGGAGTCAATTACTGCTGTAAGGAGGGATGATATCTTAGCAGGTTCCTCTACTGAGGCCATATGGGTAGATCTTAAAAACAAAAAGGGGGCAAGCACTTTGCTGGGAGTGTACTATAGGCCCCCAAACAGTCAGGGGGAGATAGAGGAACAGATATGTAGGCAAACCTCAGAGAAGTGTAGAAATAATAGGGTAATAATAGTAGGGAATTTCAACTTCCCCAATATTAACTGGGATAGTCAGAGCGTGAAAGGCTTAGAGGGTGCAGAATTCTTAAAGTGCATCCAGGAGAGCTTTTTGAGCCAGCATGTAGAAAGTCCTACAAGAGAGGGGGCGGTACTGGACCTAATTTTAGGGAATGTAGCCGGGCAAGTGGTAGAAGTGTCAGTAGGAGAGCATTTTGGTGACAGTGACCATAATTCGTTGAGATTTAAGGTAATCATGGAAAAGGACAAAGATGGACCGGAAATAAAGGTTCTAAATTGGGGGAAGGCCGATTTTAATATGATAAGGCAGGATCTGGCCAAAGTGGACTGGGATCAGCTACTTGTAGGAAAATCCACATCAGAGCAGTGGGAGTCTTTCAGAAAGGAAATAGAGAGAGTACAACGCCAACATGTTCCCGTAAAGGTCAAGGGTGGGACCAACAAGCCCAGGGAACCCTGGATGTCAAGGGCTATACAAGAATGGATTAGGAAAAAAAGGGAGGCTTTTGGCAGACACAAAGGACTAAAAACAGTGGAAGCACTAGAGGAGTATAGAAAGTGCAGGGGGGTACTTAAAAAAGAAATTAGGAGAGCGAAGAGGGGGCATGAAAAAACACTGGTGAGCAAAATAAAGGAAAATCCCAAGGTGTTTTATAAGTATATTAAGGGCAAGAGGATAACCAGGGAAAGAGTAGGGCCCATTAGTGACCAAAGTGGCAATGCATCTCCTCACACTTTTCAGGGTTAAATTCCACTTGCGTAGAGCCGGAAGGTGTAGGTGAGGTTTTAAATGAATATTTTGCATCTGTGTTCACTGTGGAGAAGGATGATTTAGGCATAGAAATCAGGCAGGGGATTGTGATATACTTGAACAAATTAGTATTGAGAGGAAGGAGGTACTAGCGGTTTTAGCGGGCTTAAAAGTGGATAAATCCCCAGGCCCACACGAGATGTATCCCAGGCTGCTGTGTCTGGCAAGGGAGGAGATTGCAGGGGCTCTGACACAAATTTTCAGAACCCCTCTGGCCACAGAGGGGGTGCCAGAGGACTGGAGGACAGCTAACGTAGTACCATTATTCAAGAAGGGTAGTAGGGATAAACCAAGGAATTACAGGCCAGTGAGCCTAACATCAGTGGTAGGGAAATGATTGGAAAAAATTCTGAGGGACAGAATTAGTCTCCACTTGGAGAGGCAAGGATTAATCAAGGATAGTCAGCATGGCTTTGTCAGGGGGAGATCATGTCTAACCAAATTGATTGAATTTTTCGAGGGGGTGACTAGATGCGTGGATGAGGGTAGTTCAGTTGATGTAGTCTACATGGACTTCAGTATGGCTTTTGACGAAGTCCCGCATGGGAGACTGGTCAAGAAGGTAAGAGCCCATGGGATCCAGGGCAATTTGGCACATTGGATCCAAAATTGGCTTAGTGGCAGGAGGCAGAGGGTGATGGTTGAAGGTTGTTTTTGTGACTGGAAGCCTGTGTCCAGTGGTGTACCGCAGGGATCGGTGATGTGTCCTTTGCTGTTTGTAGTGTACATTAATGATTTAGATATGAATGTAGGAGGTATGATCAGTAAGTTTGCAGATGACACGAAAATTGGTGGTGTGGTAAATAGCGAGGAGGGAAGCCTTAGACTACAGGATGATATAGACAGGTTGGTCAGATGGGCAGAACAGTGGCAAATGGAATTTAACCCTGAAAAGTGTGAGGTGATGCATTTTGGGAGGACTAATAAGGCAAGGGAATACACAATGAATGGTAGGACCCTAGGAAGGACAGAGGATCAGAGGGACCTTGGTGTGCATGTACATAGATCCCTGAAGGCAGCAGGACAGGTAGATAAGGTGGTTAAAAAGGCATAAGGGATACTTGCCTTCATTAGCCGAGGCATAGAATATAAGAGCAGGGAGGTTATGATGGAGCTGTACAAAACGCTAGTTAGGCCACAGCTGGAATACTGTGTGCAGTTCTGGTCGCCACACTATAGGAAAGATGTGATTGCATTGGAGAGGGTGTAGAGGAGATTCACCAGGATGTTACCTGAGCTGGAGCGCTTCAGCTACGAAGAGAGACTGGACAGGCTGGGGTTGTTTTCCTTAGAGCAGAGAAGGCTGAGGGGGGACCTGATTGAGGTGTACAAAATTATGAGGGGCACAGATAGGGTAGATAGAAAGGAACTTTTTCCCTGAGTAGAGGGGTCAATAACCAGGGGCCATAGTTTCAAGGTAAGGGGCAGGAGGTTTAGAGGGGATTTGAGGAAAAGAAATTTCACCCAGTGGGTGGTTGGAATCTGGAACTCACTGCCTAAAAGGGTGGTAGAGGCAGGAACCCTCACAACATTCAAGAAGCATTTAGATGAGCACTTGAAACACCATAGCATACAAGGCTACGGCCCAAGTGCTGGAAAATGGGATTAGAATAGATAGGGCTTGATGGCCAGCACGGACACGATGGGCCGAAGGGCCTCTTTCTGTGCTGTATAACTCTATGACTCTGTGGGGGAAAAATTCAGTATAGGCCCATTTGGGGCGCAATTATCGGCTAGCGCAAAGGTTAGCGCCTGGCGATAATTATCGCCTCCAACCGCAAATTTGGCTTTTATCGCCCCTGGAGGTGATTGGAGCACTAAATCAGGCGCTACACACCTCTCTTAAGGCGCAAAGGCCAAGGAGCGAGGCGCTACCTCAGAGTGCTGGCGAAGCTAATGTGATGTCAGTCAGCAATGGAACACAGACACAATGGCGCCGGCCAGTTCTTAAAGGGGAGGGTTGATCTTGCTTTCCATCCACATCCTGCTCATTGCAGCTTTGAATCTCGGCCTGGAGAGACCTGCACATCAAATCTGCTGGAAAGAACAATGGAGAGAACCAGGGAAAGAGCTCAGAGTGCAACCCCCACAGTCTCTTCTAAATCGATACAAGGAAGGGCAAATCAAAATGAACCTGCAAAGTGCTGCTCAGTACCCAAAACTCCTTCACACAGCGTTGAATCTCTCCAGAAGTCTCTCTCTCTCTCAGAATGCGTGGTGCAAAAATGTCATCAACAAAAAAAGGCAGGAAGCGTTCACCTTTAAATAGCGCTCCCCCAGTCCCTTCCTGACTGCAAAACGCTCCCCTCAACCTGTCGTTGATAGCGGCAGGCGGTAAGGCAGGGGGCGCCACTCAATATCCGCCACGGGGCGCTACCGGGGCATTGCGCACTCGACTGATGTCACGATCTGCCGGCGCAGTAGATCGTGGCGGTAGTGATTAGTTCCGCCGCAAAATGTCTGGTCAATTTTGCGAGAGGCGGAGATATCGCCGCGCTCGGGCGCTAGTTGCTTTGCGCCCCATTAACGTGCTCTTAAGGCACTAACGGGAGGCGCAAACCAACTGAATATTTCCCCGTATGACTCTATCTCTGTGTAGCACACTGTTCAGTACCTACAGCTCTCTCTCTCTCTCTCTATCTAACACACTGTTCAATACACACAGCTCTGTCTCTGGGTAACACACTGTTCAGTACGCACAGCTCTTCCTGTGTAAAACACTATACAGTACACACAGCTCTCCCTGTGTAACACAATGTTCAGTACCTACAGCTCTCTCTCTCTGTCTAACACACTGTTTAGTACACACAGCTCTTCCTGTGTAACACACTGTTCAGTACACACAGCTCTCTCTGTGTAACACACTGTTCAGTACACACAGCTCTCTCTGTGTAACACTGTGTTCAGTCCACACAGCTCTCCCTGTGTAACACACTGTTCAGTACACACAGCTCTCGGTGTAACATACTGTTCAGTACAAAAAGCTCTCTCTCTATGTAACACACTGTTCAGTGCACACCGCTGTCCGCATGCAAACACTGTTCAGTAGACACAGCTCTCCCTGTGTAATACACTGTTCAGTAGCAGAGCTCTCCCAGTTTAACATACTGTTCAGTACACACAATTTTCCCTTTGTAACACACTGTTCAGTACACACAGATCTCACTGTGTAACACACTGTTCAGTACACACAGCTCTCTCTCTGTGTAACAGACTGTTGAGGACACACAGCTCTCTCTGTATAACACACTGTTCAGTACACACAGCTCTCTCCTGTGCAACACACTGTTCAGTACACACAGCTCTCCCTGTGCATCACACTTTTCACTCCACACAGCTCTCCCTGTGTAACACACTGTTTAGTACACACAGCTCTCCCTGTGTAACACACTGTTTAGTACACACAGCTCTCTCTGTGTAAAGCACAGTTCACTACACACAGCTCTCTCTGTGTATCACACTGTTTAGTACATACAGCTCTCTCCCTGTGTAACACACTGTTCAGCACACACAGCTCTCTCCCTGTCATAGAGTCATAACGGCACAGAAGGGGGCCCTTAGGCTCATCGAGTCCATGCCGGTTCTCTGTCGAGCAATCCAGTCAGTCCCATTCCCCCGCTCTATCCCCGTAGCCCTTCATGTTTATTTCCCTCAAGTGCCTATCCAGTCTCCCTTTGAAAACATTGAGTGTCTCCACTTCCACCACTTCCGTCAGCAGAGAGTTCCAGGTCCTCACCACTTGTTGTGTAAAAAGTTTTTCCTCACATCCCCCCTGTATTTCTTGCCCAAAACCTTATATCTGTGTCCCCTAGTCCTTGTACCATCAACTAGTGGGAACAGCCTTTCCCCGTCTAGCCCATCCAAACCCGTCATAATCTTGTACACTCTATCAAATCACCCCGCAACCTCCTTTGCTTTAATGAAATCAAATCCAGCTTCTCCAAACTGTCCTTGTAGCTAAGATCTCCCATCCCCGGAACCATTCTGGTAAATCTCCTCTGCATCCTCTCAAGAGCCTTCACATCCTTCCTAAAGTGTGGTGTCCAGAACTAGACGCAATACTCCAGCTTCAGCATAACTTCTCTACTTTTGTACTCAATACCTCTATTTATGAAGCCCAAGATCCCATATGCTTTGTTAACCACTCTCTCAATATGTCATGCCACCTTCAGGGACCTATGCACGTTAACTCCCAGGTCCTTCTGTCCCTACATACTCTTTAAAATTGTGCCATTAAGTGTATATTGCCTCTCCCTGTTCCTTCTGCCAAAATGCATCACCTCATAGTTCTCTATTAAATTCCATCTGCCACTTGTCTGCCCATTCTGCTAGCCTTTCTATGTCCTGTTGCAGTCGTTTGGTATCATCCTCACTGTTTGCCACACCCCCAAGTTTGGTGTCATCTTCAACTTTAGAAATTCTACACTGTATTCCAATATCCAGGTCATTTATATATATCAAAGAAAGCAGTGGCCCCAGCACTGACCCTTGGGGAACCCCACTGTCTAACATCCTCCAGTCTGAAAAACAGCCATTTACCACAACTCGCTGTTTTCTGTCCTTAATTCAATTCCTTATCCAAGCTGCCACTGACCCACCTATTCCATGAGCCTCAATTTTGTTAACCAGCCTTCTATGTGGTACTTTGTCAAACGCCTTCCAAAAATCCATGTAGACAGCATCCATTGCATTCCCTTCATCAATCCTCCCTGCTACTTCATCAAAAAATTCAATTAGATTAGTCAAACACAATCTGCCTTTTACAAATCCGTGTTGGCTCTCCTCTCCAGGGACTTGAGCACATAAAGCTAGGCTGACACTCCAGTGCTGTACTGAGGGAGTGCTGCACTGTCGGAGGTGCCGTCTTTCAGATGAGATGTTAAACTGAGGCCCCGTCTGCCCTCTCAGGAGGTTGTAAAAGATCCCATGGCACTATTTCGAAGAAGAGCAGGGGAGATATCCCCAGTGTCCAGGCCAATATCTAACCCTTGACCAACATCCCTAAAACAGATTATCTGTTCATTATCACATTGCTGTTTGTGGGAGCTTGCTGTGCACAAATTGGCTGCCATTTTCCCACATTACAACAGTGACTCCACTTCAAAAAGTACTTAATTGACTGTAAAGCGCTTTGAGACATCCGGTGATCATGAAAGGCGCTATAGAAATGCAAGTCTTTCTTTCTTTTTAATTCGCTGAAACCTCTCCAAGTGCCCCACCACTGATGTTAAACTGACCGGCCTATAGTTACTAGGATTGTCCTTACACCCTTTCTTGAAAAATGGTGTCACATTTGCCACTTTCCAATCCTCAAGCACCACCCCCGTATCTAGGGAAGATTGGAAAATTATGGCAACGCTTCCGCTATCTCCTCCACAATTCCCTGAGCAATCTGGGATGCAAGTCAACTGGACCAGGCGACTTATCCACTCTAAGCATATCCAGCCTTTCTAGTATATCCTGTCTGTCAATTTTCTCCCCTTCCATTGCTTCTAGCTTTTCCACTTCTACCGATATTTTGTCAGCATCCACCTCCTTAGTAAACACCAATACAAAGTACTCATTGAGTATTGTAGTCTTGCCCTGCGCCTCTAAGCATATATCACCTTCTTTGTCCCTAATAGGCCCCACCCCACCTCTTACTACCCTCTTACTGTTTACATGCCGGTAGAAGATTTTTAGTTTCCCTTATATGTTAACTGCCATTCTACTCTTATATTTTCTCTTTGCCAATCTTATTTTCATCTTCACTTCACCTCTCAACTTATTGTATTTGGTCTGGTTCTCCCTTGAAGAATTCACCTGACATTCATCATACACCCTCTTTTTTTGTTTCATCATCTTCTCAATCTACCTCGTCATCCAAGGAGCCCTTGCTTTGGTTCCCTTAACCTTCCCTCTTGTTGGAATGTAACTAAACTGTACTTAGTACATCTCCTCCTTAAAGATCACCCATTGTTCCGTTACAGTTATTCCTCTCAGTCTTTGGTTCCATTTTACCCTGGCTAGATCCTTTCGCATCCCATTGAAGTTAGCCCTATTCCAGTTTAGAAGTAACACTCCACATTGTTCCATGCTCCTCTCCATTGCTAATCTAAATCGCATGATACGATGATCACTCGTACCCAAATGTTCTCCCACAGACACTTGGTCGACCTGGCCCACCTCATTCCCCAGCACCAGATCCAGCAATGCCTCCTTCCGAGTTGGGCCAAGAACATATTGGTCAAGGAAATTCTCACGAACACATGTCAGAAATTCCTCCCCCTCCACTCCCTTTACCCTAGCATTTTCCCAATCGATATGTGGGTAATTAAAGTCCCCCAATATCACCACTCTATAGCTCTTGCATATCTCTATGATTTCCCTGCAGATTTTTTCCTCTACCTCCTTCTCCCTATTTGGAGGCTTGTAGAATACCCCCAATCGCGTGTAACACATTGTTCAGTACCTTAACCGAGACTCTGTCTTCGACGTGAGTGTCCTCAACTCCATCCCGCAGCATGCCACCCGCCACCATCTCAGCAGAACCCCAGCCCGGCATGAGGTTGAAAAGGCCATCAGACAACTGAAGAACAACAAGGCCTCAGGAGCAGATGAATCCCTGCCGAGGCTTTAAGCTAGGCGGAGAACCACTACTGGCGCGAATTCATGAACTCATTTCTCTTATCTGGAAGGAGGAGAGCATGCCAGGGGATCTCAGAGATGCCGTAATTGTGACCATCTTCAAGAAAGGTGACAAGTCCGATTGCGGTAATTACAGAGGAGTTTTCCTGCTGTCTGCCACAGGGAAAGTCATCGCAAGAATCCTCCTCAATCGCCTTCTCCCAGTGGCCGAAGAGCTCCTCCCAGAGTCGCAATGCGGATTCCGCCCACTAAGGGGCACAATGGACATGATCTTCACCGCACGTCAATTACAAGAGAAATGCAGGGAACAGCACCAACCGCTGTACATGGCCTTCTTTGATCTCACAAACACCTTTGACACTGTCGACCATGAGGGATTATGGAGTGTCCTCCTCAAATTCGGCTGCCCTCAAAAGTTTGTCACCATCCTCCGCCTGCTTCACGACGACATGCAAGCCGTGATCCTGACGAACGGTTCCACCACAGACCCAATTCACGTAAGGATCGGGGTCAAGCAAGGCTGTGTCATCGCACCAACGTTCTTCTCGATCTTCCTTGCTGCAATGCTCCATCTCACCCTCAGTAAACAGTAAGCGGGTAGCAAGAGGCAGGGTGGGGCCTATTAGGGACAAAGAAGGTGATATATGCTTAGAGGCGCAGGGCAAGGCTAGAATACTCAATGAGTACTTTGTATCGGTGTTTACTAAGGAGGTGGATGCTGACAAAATATCGGTAGAAGTGGAAAAGCTGGAAGCAATGGAAGGGGTGAAAATTGATAGCCAGGATGTACTAGAAAGACTGGGTATGCTTAGAGTGGATAAGTCGCCTGGTCCAGATGGCTTGCATCCCAGGTTGCGAAGGGAATTGGCGGAGGAGATAGCGGAAGGGCTTGCCATAATTTTCCAATCTTCCCTAGATGAGGGGGGAGGTGCTTGAGGATTGGAAAGTGGCAAATGTGACACCATTTTTCAAGAAAGGGTGTAAGGACAATCCTAGCAACTACAGGCCAGTCAGTTTAACATCAGTGGTGGGTAAAGTTTTAGAAACAATAATGGGGCACTTGGAGAGGTTTCAGCGAATTAAAAAGAAAGAAAAAGAAAGTCTTGCATTTCTATAGCGCCTTTCACGACCACCGGATGTCTCAAAGCGCTTTACAGTCAATGAAGTACTTTTTGAAGTGGAGTCACTGTTGTAATGTGGGAAAATGGCAGCCAATATGTGCACAGCAAGCTCCCACAAACAGCAATGTGATAATGAACAGATAATCTGTTTTAGTGATGTTGGTCAAGGGATAAATATTGACCAGGACACCGGGGATATCTCCCCTGCTCTTCCTCGAAATAGTGCCATGGGATCTTTTACATCAAACTGAGAGGGCAGACGGGGTCTCAGTTTAACGTCTCATCCGAAAGACGGCACCTCCGACAGTGCAGCACTCCCTCAGTACAGCACTGGAGTGGCAGCCTAGCTTTATGTGCTCAAGTCCCTGGAGAGGAGAGCCAACATGGATTTGTAAAAGGCAGATCGTGTTTGACTAATCTAATTGAATTTTTTGATGAAGTAACAGGGAGGATTGATGAAGAGAATGCAATGGATGCTGTCTACATAGATTTTAGGAAGGCGTTTGACAAAGTATCACATAGAAGCCTTGTTAACAAAATTGAGGCTCATGGAATAGGTGGGTCAGTGGCAGCTTGGATAAGGAATTGGCTTAAGGACAGAAAACAGCGAATTGTGGTAAATGGCTGTTTTTCAGACTGGAGGATGGTAGACAGTGGGGTTCCCCAAGGGTCAGTGCTGGGGCCACTGCTTTCTTTGATATATATAAATGACCTGGATATTGGAATACAGAGTAGAATTTCTAAAGTTGACGATGACACCAAACTTGGGGGTGTGGCAAACAGTGAGGATGATACCAATCGACTGCAACAGGACATAGAAAGGTTGGCCGAATGGGCAGACAAGTGGCAGATGGATTTTAATACTGAGAACTATGAGGTGATGCATTTTGGTAGAAGGAAAAGGGAGAGGCAATTTACACTTAATGGCACAGTTTTAAAGAGAGTGTAGGGACAGACGGACCTGGGAATTAACGTGCATAGGTCCCTGAAGGTGGCGGGACATATTGAGAGAGTGGTTAACAAAGCATATGGGATCTTGGGCTTCATAAATAGAGGTATTGAGTACAAAAGTAGAGAAGTTATGCTGAACCTGGAGTATTGCTTCCAGTTCTGGTCACCACACTTTAGTAAGGATGTGAAGGCACTTGAGAGGGTGCAGAGGAGATTCACCAGAATGGTTCCGGGGATGGGGGATCATGGCTACAAGGACAGTTTGGAGAAGCTGGATTTGTTTTCAGTGGAGCAAAGGAGGTTGAGGGTTGATTTGATAGAGGTGTACAAGATTATGACGGTATTGGATAGGCTAGACGGGGAAAGGCTGTTCCCACTAGTTGATGGTACAAGGAATAGGGGACACAGATTTAAGGTTTTGGGCAAGAAATACAGGGGGGATGTGAGGAAAAACTTTTTACACAGCGAGTGGTGAGGACCTGGAACTCGCTGCCAACGGAATTGCTGGAAGCGGAGACACTCAATGTTTTAAAAGGGAGGCTGGATAGGCACTTGAGGGAAATAAACTTGCAGGGCTACGGGGATAGAGCGGGGGAATGGGACTGACTGGATTGCTCTACAGAGAGCCGGCATGGACTCGATGGGCTGAATGGCCTCCTACTGTGCCGTTATGACTCTATGACAGGGAGAGCTGTGAGTACTGAACAGTGTGTTACACAGAGAGAGCTGTGAGTACTGAGCAGTGTGCTACACAGAGAGAGCTGTGTGTACAGAACAGTGTGTTGCACAGGGACAGCTGTGTGTACTGAGCAGTGTGTTACACAGGGAGAGAGCTGTGTGTACTAAACAGTGTGTTACACAGAGAGAGCTGTGTGTTCTGAACAGCGTGTTACACAGAGAGAGCTGTGTGTACTGAGTACACTGAGGAGACACAGCTCTCCCTGTGTAACACACTGTTCAGTACATACAGCTCTCTCTCTGTGTAACACAATGTTCAGTACACACAGCTCTCCCTGTGTAACACACTGTTCAGTACATACAGCTCTCTCTCTGTGTAACACAATGTTCAGGACACACAGCTCTCGCTGTTTAAGACACTGTTCAGTATACACAGCTCACTCTGTGTAACACACTGTTCAGTACACACAGCTCTCTATGTAACACACTGTTCTGTACACAAAGCTCTCTCTGTCTACCACAATGTTCAGTACAAACAGCTCTCCCTGAGTAAAACATTGTTCAGTACACACCGCTCTCTCTGTAAACACACTGTTCAGTACACACAGCTCTCTCTATGTAACACTGTTCATTATACACAGCTCTCTCCCTGTGTATACACATTGTTCATTGAACACAGCACTCTCTCTGTAACAGACTGTTAAGCACGCATAGCTCTCTCTCACTCTGTGTAACACACTGTTCAGTACACACAGCTCTCCCTGTGTAACAAAATGTTCAGTAAAAACAGCTCTCCCTGTGTAACACACTGTTCATTACACAAAGCGCTCCCTGTGTAACACACAGTTCAGTACACACAGCTCTCTCTCTGTGTAACACACTGTTCAGTACACACAGCTTTCCATTTGTAACACAATGTACGCTACAAACAGGTCTCTCTGTGTAACACACTGTTCAGTACACACAGCTCTCCCTGTGTAACACAATGTTCAGTACACACAGCTCTCAATGTGTGACAGTGTTCAGTACACAAAGCTCTCCCTGTGTAACACACGGTTCAGTACACACAACTTTCTCTGTGTAATACACTGTTCAGTACACACAGCTCTGCCCATGTAACAGAATGTTCTGTACACGCAGCTCTTCCTGTGTACGACACTGTTCAGTACACACAGCTCTCTCTTTTTAACACATTGTTCAGTACACACAGCTCTCTCCCTGTGTAACGCACTGTTCAGTAAACACAGCTCTCTCTGTGTAACACACTGTTCAGTACACACAGCTTTCTCTGTGTAACACACTGTTCAGTACACACAGCTCTCTCCCTGTGTAACACACTGTTCAGTACTCACAGCTCTCCCTTTGTAACACACTGTTCAGTACACACAGCTCTCTCTGTGTAACACACTGTTCAGTACACACAACTCCCTCTCTGTGTAACACACTGTTCAGGACATACAGCTCTCTCTGTGTAACACACAGTTCATTACACACAGCACTCTCAATGTAACACACTGTTCAGTGCACACAGCTCTCTCTGTGTAAGACACTGTTCAGTACACACAGCTCTACCTGTGTATGACAATGTTCAGTACACACAGCTCTCCCCGGGTAACACACTATTCAGTACACACAGCTCTCTCTCTCTGTGTAACACATTGTTCAGTACACACATCTCTCTCTGTGTAACACACTGTTGTGTACACAGCTCTCCCTGTGTAACACAATGTTCAGTACACACCGCTCTCCCTGTGTAACACACTGTTTAGTACACACATCTCTCTCTGTGTAACACACTGTTCAGTACACACATCTCTCTCTGTGTAACACACTGTTGTACACACAGCTCTCCCTGTGTAACACAATGTTCAGTACACACAGCTCTCAATGTGTGACAGTGTTCAGTACACAAAGCTCTCCCTGTGTAACACACGGTTCAGTACACACAACTTTCTCTGTGTAAGACAATGTTCAGTACACACTACTCTCCCTGTGTAACGCGCTGTTAAGTACACCTAGCTGTATTCCAATATCCAGTTCATTTATATATATCAAAAAAAGCAGTGTTCCCAGCACTGACCCTTGGGGAATACCACTGTCTAACATCATCCAGTCTGGAAAACAGACATTTACCACAACTTGCTGTTCCTGTCCTTAAGCCAATTCCTTATCCAAGCTGCCACTGACCCACCTATTCCATGAGGCTCAATTTTTTTAACCAGCATTCTATGTGGTACTTTGTCAAACGCCTTCCTAAAATCCATGTAGACAACATCCATTGCATTCCCTTCATCAATCCTCCCTATTACTCCATCAAATAATTCAATTAGATTAGTCAAACACGATCTGCCTTTTACAAATCCATGTTGGCTCTCCTCTCCAGGGACTTGAGCACATAAAGCAAGGCTGCCACTCCAGTGCTGTACTGAGGGAGTGCTGCACTGTCGGAGGTGCCGTCTTTCAGATGAGACGTTAAACCGAGGCCCCATCTGCTCTCTCAGTTTGATGTAAAAGATCCCATGGCACTATTTCGAAGAGGAGCAGGGGAGATATCCCCGGTGTCCTGGTCAATAGTTATCCCTTGACCAACATCACTAAAACAGATTATCTGGTCATTATCACATTGCTGTTTGTGGGAGCTTGCTGTGCGCAAATTGGCTGCCGCATATCCCACATTACAACAGTGACTGCACTTCAAAAGTACTTCATTGACTGTAAAGCGCTTTGAGACTTCCGGTGGTCGTGAAAGGCGCGATAGAAATGCAAGTCTTTCTTTTTAATTCGCTGAAACCTCTCCAAGTGCACCGTTAATTTTTTCCTTGATTATTGTTTCTAACACTTTATCCACCACTGATGTTAAACTGACCGGCCTATAGTTACTAGGATTGTCCTTACACCCTTTCTTGAACAATGGTGTCACATTTGCCACTTTCCAATCCTCAAGCACCACCCCCGTATCTAGGGAAGATTGGAAAATTATGGCAAGCCCTTCCGCTATCTCCTCCCCAATT
Organism: Squalus acanthias; assembly: GCA_030390025.1. Taxonomy (NCBI): domain Eukaryota; kingdom Metazoa; phylum Chordata; class Chondrichthyes; order Squaliformes; family Squalidae; genus Squalus; species Squalus acanthias. The sequence goes on from CM059441.1 coordinate 31,051,284, forward strand.
CCCTGAGCAATCTGGGATGCAAGTCAACTGGACCAGGCGACTTATCCACTCTAAGCATACCCAGTCTTTCTAGTACATCCTGTCTATTAATTTTCACCCCTTCCATTGCTTCTAGCTTTTCCACTTCTACCGATATATTGTCAGCATCCACCTCCTTAGTAAACACCGATACAAAGTACTCATTGAGTATTCTAGTCTTGCCCTGTGCCTCTAAGCCTATATCACCTTCTTTGTCCCTAATAGGCCCCACCCCGCCTCTTACTACCCGCTTTCTGTTTACATGCCGGTAGAAGATTTTTAGTTTTCCTTTTATGTTAACCGCCATTCTACTCTCATATTTTCTCTTTGCCAATCTTATTTTCATCTTCACTTCCCCTCTCAATTTATTGTATTTGGTCTGGTTCTCCCTTGAAGAATTCACCTGACATTCATCATACACCCACTTTTTTTTTTCATCATCTTCTCAATCTCCCTCGTCATCCAAGGAGCCCTTGCTTTGGTTCCCTTACCCTTCCCTCTTGTTGGAATGTACCTAGCCTGTACTTGGAACATCTCCTCCTTAAAGATCACCCATTGTTCCGTTACAGTTTTTCCTGTCAGTCTTTGGTTCCATTTTACCCTGGCTAGATCCTTTCGCATCCCATTGAAGTTAGCCCTATTCCAGTTTAGAAGTTCCACACTAGATTGTTCCTTGCTCCTTTCCATTGCTAATCTAAATCTTCTGATACGATGATCACTCGTACCAAGTGTTCTCCCACAGACACTTGGTTGACCTGACCCACCTCATTCCCCAGCACCAGATCCAGCAATGCCTCCTTCCTAGTTGGGCCAAGAACATACTGGTCAAGGAAATTCTCCTGAACACATTTCAGAAATTCCTCCCCCACCACTCCCTTTACCCCAGAATTTTCCCAATCGATATGTGGGTAATTAAAGATCCCCAATATCACCACTCTATAGTGCTTGCATATCTCTGCGATTTCCCTGCAGATTTTTTCCTCTACCTCCCTCTCACTATTTGGAGGCTTGTAGAATACCCACAATAGCGTGTAACACACGGTTCAGTACACACAGCTCTCCCTGTGTAACACACTGTTCAGTACACACAGCTCTGCCCATGTAACAGAATGTTCTGTACACGCAGCTCTCTCTTTTTAACACACTGTTCAGTACACACAGCTCTCTCTGTGTAAGACAATGTTAAGTACACACAGCTCTCTCTGTGTAACACACTGTTCAGTACACACAGCTCTCTCTGTGGAACACACTGTTCAGTACACACAGCTCTCTCTGTGTAACACACTGTTCAGTGCACACATTTCTCTCTGTGTAACACATTGTTAGGTACACACAGCTCTCTCTCTCTCTGTAACACACTGCACAGAACACACCGCTCACTCTGTTTAAATCATTGTTCAGTAACACACTGTTCAATACACACAACTCCCTCTCTGTGTAACACACTGTTCAGGACATACAGTTCTCTCTGTGTAACACACAGTTCATTACACACAGCGCTCTCCATGTAACACAATGTTCAGTGCACACAGCTCTCTCTGTGTAAGACAATGTTCAGTACACACAGCTCTCCCCGGGTAACACACTATTCAGTACACACAGCTCTCTCTGTGTAACACACTGTTCAGTACACACAGCCAACTCTGTGTAACACACTGTTCAGTACACACAGCTCTCCCCGGCTAACACACTATTCAGTACACACAGCTCTCTCTTTTCAACACACTGTTCAGTACACACAGCTCTCTCTGTGTAAGACAATGTTAAGTACACACAGCTCTCTCTGTGTAACACACTGTTCAGTACACACAGCTCTCTCTGTGTAACACATTGTTCAGTACACACAGCTCTCTCTGTGGAACACACTGTTCAGTACACACAGCTCTCTGCGTAACACACTGTTCAGTGCACACCTTTCTCTCTGTGTAACACACTGTTCGGTACACACAGCTCTCTCTCTCTGTAACACACTGCACAGAACACACCTCTCTCTCGGTTTAACACATTGTTCAGTACACACAGCTCTCCCTGTGTAACACATTGTTCAGTACACACAGCTCTCCCTGTGTAACACATTGTTCAGTACACACAACTCCCTCTCTGTGTAACACACTGTTCAGGACATACAGCTCTCTCTGTGTAACACACAGTTCATTACACACAGCTCTCTCTCTCTGTGTTCACACTGTTCCGTACACACAGCTGTCTCTGTGTAACACACTGTTCCGTACACACAGATCTGTGTGTAGAGCCGGAAGATGTGGGTGAGGTTTTAAATGAATATTTTGCATCTGTGTTCACTAAGGAGAAGGACGATGTAGGCATAGAAATCAGACAGGGGGATTGTGATATACTTGAACAAATTAGTATTGAGAGGGAGGAAGTATTGTGGTTTTAGCAGGCTTAAAAGTGGATAAATCCCCAGGCCCAGACGAGATGTATCCCAGGCTGCTGTGTGAGGCAAGGGAGGAGATTGCAGGGGCTCTGACACAAATTTTCAGAACCTCTCTGGCCACAGGGGAGCTGCCAGAGGACTGGAGGACAGCTAACATAGTATCATTATTCAAGAAGGGTAGTAGGGAAAAACAAGGGAATTACAGGCCAGTGAGCCTAACATCAGTGGTAGGGAAATGATTGGAAAAAATTCTGAGGGACAGAATTAGTCTCCCCTTGGAGAGGCAAGGATTAATCAAGGATAGTCAGCATGGCTTTGTTAGGGGGAGATCATGTCTAACCAAATTGATTGAATTTTTCGAGGGGGTGACTAGGTGCGTGGATGAGGGTTGTGCAGTTGATGTAGTCTACATGGACTTCAGTAAGGCATTTGACAAAGTCCCGCATGGGAGACTGGTCAAGAAGGTAAGAGCCCATGGGATCCAGGGCAATTTGGCACATTGGATCCAAAATTGGCTTAGTGGCAGGAGGCAGAGGGTGATGGTCGAAGGTTGTTTTTGTGACTGGAAGCCTGTGTCCAGTGGTGTACCGCAGGGATCGGTGCTGGGTCCCTTGCTGTTTGTAGTGTACATTAATGATTTAGATATGAATGTAGGAGGTATGATCAGTAAGTTCGCAGATGACACAAAAATTGGTGGAGTGGTAAATAGCGAGGAGGGAAGCCTCAGGCTACAGGACGATATAGACGGGTTGGTTAGATGGGCAGAACAGTGGCAAATGGAATTTAACACTGAAAAGTGTGAGGTGATGCATTTTGGGAGGACTAACAAGGCAAGGGAATACACAATGAATGGTAGGACCCTAGGAAGGACAGAGGGTCAGAGGGACCTTGGTGTGCATGTACATAGATCCCTGAAGGCAGCAGGACAGGTAGATAAGGTGGTTAAAAAGGCATATGGGATACTTGTCTTCATTAGACTAGGCATAGAATATAAGTCATGATGCGGAGATATATGCTTTGGCGATTCTGTATCTATTTACTTCACCTGAGGAAGGGGCAATCGATAGCTCCGAAAGCTTGTGATTTCAAATAAAACTGTTGGACTATAACCTGGTGTTGTGCGACCTCTCAATAGAATATAAGAGCAGGGAGGTTATGATGGAGCTGTACAAAACGCTAGTTAGGCCACAGCTGGAATGCTGTGTGCAGTTCTGGTCGCCACACTATAGGAAGGATGTGATTGCATTGGAGAGGGTGCAGAGGAGATTCACCAGGATGTTACCTGGGCTGCAGCGCTTCAGCTATGAAGAGCGACTGCACAGGCTGTGGTTGTTTTCCTGAGAGCAGAGAAGGCTGAGGGGGGACCTGATTGAGGTGTACAAAATTATGAGGGGCATAGATAGGGTAGAGATAAAGGAACTTTTCCCCTTAGTAGAGGGGTCAATAACCAGGGGGCATAGTTTCAAGGTAAGGGGCAGGAGGTTTAGAGGGGATTTGCGGAAAAACCTTTTCACCCAGAGGGTGGTTGGAATCTGGAACTCACTGCCTGAAAGGGTGGTAGAGGCAGGATCCCTCATAACATTCAAGAGGCATTTAGATGTGCACTTGAAATGCCATAGCATACAAGGCTACGGACCAAGTGCTGGAAAATGCGATTAGAATAGACAGGGCTTGATGGCCGGTACAGACAAGATGGGCCGAAGGGCCTCTTTCTGTGCTGTATAACTCTATGACTCTATCTCTGTGTAACACACTGTTCAGTACACACATCTCTCTCTGTGTAACACACTGTTCAGTACACACAGCTCTCTCCCTGTGTAACACAATGTTCAGTACACACAGCTCTCCCTGTGTAACACACTGTTCAGTACACACAGCTCTCTCCCTGTGTAACACACTGTTCAGTACACACAGCTCTCCCTGTGTAACACACTGTTCAGTACACACAGCTTTCTCCCTGTGTAACACACTGTTCAGTACACACAACTCTCTCTCTCTCTGTGTAACACAATGTTCAGTACACACAGCTCTCTCTCTCTCTCTGTAACACACTGTTCTGTACACAAACTTCTCTCCCTGCATAACACACTGTTCAGTACACACAGCTCTGTGTAACACACTGTTCAGTACAGAGAGCTCTCCCTCTGTGTAACGCACTGTTCATTTCACACAGATCTCTCTCTCAGTAACACATTGCTCATTACACACAGGGCACCCCGTGTAACAAACTGGTCAGACCACACAGCTCTCTCTCTGTAACACACTGTTCAGTACCCACCGCTCTCTCTGTGTAACGCACTGTTCAGTACACACAGCTCTCTCAATGTAGCACACTGCTCAGTACACACATCTCCCTCTGTGCACACACTGTTCAGTACACACATCTCTCTCTGTGAAACACACAGTTCAGTACACACAGCTCTCTCAATGTAGCACACTGCTCAGTACACACATCTCCCTCTGTGCACACACTGTTCAGTACACACATCTCTCTCTGTGTAACACACAGTTCAGTACACACAGCTCTCTCTATGTAATACACTGTTCAGCATACACTGCTCTATCTCTTTGTAAGACATTCTTTAGTATACACAGTTCCCTCTGCGTAACACATTGTTTAGTACACACAGCTCTCTCCCTGTATAGCACACTGTTCAGTACACACTGTTCCCTCTGTGTAACAGATTGTTCAGTACACACAGTTCTCCTTGTGCAACGCACTATTCAGTACACACAGCTCTCTGTGTAACAAACTGTTCAGTACAAACTTTCATCTCTGTTTAATACAAAGTTCAGTACTCACAGCGCTCTCCATGTAACACAATGTTAAGTACACACAACTCCCTCTGTGTAACAAACTGTTCAGTAAACCCAGCTCTCTCACTGTGCACACACTGTTCTGTACACACAGCTCTCTCTGTGTAACACACTGTTCAGTACACACAGCGCTCTCTCTCTCTGTGTAACACAATATTCAGTACACACAGCTCTCTCTGTGTAACAGACTGTTCAGTACACACAGCTCTCCCTGTGCAACACACTGTTCTGTACACACAGCTCTCTCTGTGTAACAGACTGTTCAGTACACACATCTCTCTCTCTCTGTGTAACACACTGTTCAGTACACACAGCTCTCCCTGTGCAACACACTGTTCAGTACACACAGCTCGCTCTCTGTGTAACAGACTGTTCAGTACACACAGCTCTCCCTGTGTAACACACTGTTCAGTACACACAGCTCGCTCTCTGTGTAACACACTGTTCAGTACACACAGCTCTCCCTGTGTAACACACTGTTCAGTACACACAGCTCTCCCTGTGTAACACACTGTTCAGTACACACAGCACTCTCTCTCTCTATAACACACTGTTCAGTACACACAGCACTCTCTCTCTATAACACACTGTTCAGTACACACAGCTCTCTCTCTGTGTAACACACTGTTCAGTACACACAGCTCTCCCTGTGTAACACACTGTTCAGTACACACAGCTCTCCCTGTGTAACACACTGTTCAGTACACACAGCTCTCCCTGTGTAACACACTGTTCAGTACACACAGCACTCTCTCTCTCTATAACACACTGTTCAGTACACACAGCACTCTCTCTCTATAACACACTGTTCAGTACACACAGCACTCTCTCTGTGTAACAGACTGTTCAGTACACACAGCTCTCTCTCTCTCTATAACACACTGTTCAGTACACACAGCTCTCTCTCTGTGTAACAGACTGTTCAGTACACACAGCTCTCCCTGTGTAACAGACTGTTCCATAAACACAGCTCTCTCTCTCTCTGTGTAATACACTGTTCAGTACACACAGCTCTCTCTTTGTAACACACTGTTCCATAAACACAGCTCTCCCTTTGTAACAAACTGTTCAGTACACACATCTCATTGAAGCATACAAAGTTATTACAGGGCTTGATAGGGTGGATGCTGGGAGAATGTTTCCCTTGGCTGCAGATTCTAGAACCAGGGGCCACAGCCTCAGGATAAAGGGTGGGCCATTCAGGACTGAGATGAGAAGAAATTTGTTCACACAGAGGGTGGGGAATCTTTGGAATTCTCTAACCCAGAGGGCTGTGGAGGTTCAGTCATTGGGTATATTCAAAACAGAAGACGATAGACTTCTGACTGGTACGGGCATCAAGGGATATGGCGATCAGGCCGGTGAATGGAGTTGAGGCAGAAGATCAGCCATGACCTCGTTGAAATGTGGAGCAGGCTCGAAGGGCCGAATGGCTGACTCCTGCTCCTATTTCTCATGTTCTTCTGTTCTCTCTCTCTGTGTAACACACTGTTCAGTACACACAGCTCTCTCTGTGAAACACACTGTTCAGTACACACAGCTCTCTCTGTGAAACACACTGTTCAGTACACACAGCTCTCTCACTGTGAAACACACTGTTCAGTACACACAGCTCTCTCTGTGAAACACACTGTTCAGTACACACAGCTCTCTCTGTGAAACACACTGTTCAGTACACACAGCTCTCTCTGTGAAACACACTGTTCAGTACACACAGCTCTCTCTGTGAAACACACTGTTCAGTACACACAGCTCTCTCTGTGAAACACACTGTTCAGTACACACAGCTCTCTCACTGTGAAACACACTGTTCAGTACACACAGCTCTCTCTGTGAAACACACTGTTCAGTACACACAGCTCTCTCTGTGAAACACACTGTTCAGTACACACAGCTCTCTCTGTGAAACACACTGTTCAGTACACACAGCTCTCTCACTGTGAAACACACTGTTCATTACACACAGCTCTCTCACTATGAAACACACTGTTCATTACACACAGCTCTCTCTGTGAAACACACTGTTCATTACACACAGCTCTCTCACTGTGAAACACACTGTTCATTACACACAGCTCTCTCACTGTGAAACACACTGTTCATTACACACAGCTCTCTCTGTGAAACACACTGTTCAGTACACACAGCTCTCTCACTGTGTAACACGATTTTCAGTACACACAGCCCTCCCTGTTTAAGACAATGTTCAGTAGACACCGCTCTCTCTCTATAACACACTGTTCAGCACACACAGCTCTCTCTGTGTAACACACTGTTCAGTACACACAGCTCCCTATCTATAACACACTGTTCAGTACACACATCTCTCTCCCTGTGTAACACACTGTTCAGTACACACAGCTCTCTCTGTTTAACACACTGTTCTGTCCGCACAGCTCTCTCTGTAACACACTGTTCAGTACACACAGCTCTCTCTATAACACACTGTTCAGTACACACAGCTCTCTCTATAACACACTGTTCAGTACACACAGCTCTCCCTGTGTAACACACTGTTCAGTACACACAGCTCTCTCTGTGAAACACACTGTTCAGTACACACAGCTCTCTCACTGTGAAACACACTGTTCAGTACACACAGCTCTCTCTGTGAAACACACTGTTCAGTACACACAGCTCTCTCTGTGAAACACACTGTTCAGTACACACAGCTCTCTCTGTGAAACACACTGTTCAGTACACACAGCTCTCTCACTGTGAAACACACTGTTCATTACACACAGCTCTCTCACTCTGAAACACACTGTTCATTACACACAGCTCTCTCTGTGAAACACACTGTTCATTACACACAGCTCTCTCACTGTGAAACACACTGTTCATTACACACAGCTCTCTCACTGTGAAACACACTGTTCATTACACACAGCTCTCACTGTGAAACACATGTTCAGTACACACAGCTCTCACTGTTAACACGATTTTCAGTACACACAGCCCTCCCTGTTAAGACAATGATTCAGTAGACACCGCTCTCTCTCTAACACACTGTTCAGCACACACAGCTCTCTCTGTGTAACACACTGTTCAGTACACACCAGCTCCCTATCTTAACACACTGTTCAGTACACACATCTCTCTCTGTGTAACACACAGTTCAGTACACACAGCTCTCTCATGTAGCACACTGCTCAGTACACACACTCCCTCTGTCACACACTGTTCAGTACACACATCTCTCTCTGTGTAACACACTGTTCAGTACACACAGCTCTCTTCTATGTAACACACTGTTCAGCACACACTGCTCTCTCTCTTTGTAACACTTTGTATACACAGCCTCTGTAACACATTGTTTAGTACACACAGCTCTCTCTGTATACACACTGTTCAGTACACACTGTTCCCTCTGTGTAACACATTGTTCAGTACACACAGCTCTCCTTGTGCAACGCACTGTTCAGTACACACAGCTCTCTGTAACAAACTGTTCATACACTTTCTCTGTAACACAAAGTTCAGTACTCACAGCTCTCTCCATGTAACACACTGTTAAGTACACACAGCTCCCTCTGTGTAACACACTGTTCAGTACACACAGCTCTCTCACTGTGCACACACTGTTCTGTCCGCACAGCTCTCTCTGTAACACACTGTTCAGTACACACAGCTCTCTCTATAACACACTGTTCAGTACACACAGCTCTCTCTATAACACACTGTTCAGTACACACAGCTCTCTCTGTGTAACACACTGTTCAGTACACACAGCTCTCTGTGTGTAACACACTGTTCAGTACACACAGCTCTCTCTCTGTGAAACACACTGTTCAGTACACACAGCTCTCTCACTGTGAAACACACTGTTCAGTACACACAGCTCTCTCTGTGAAACACACTGTTCAGTACACACAGCTCTCTCACTGTGAAACACACTGTTCAGTACACACAGCTCTCTCTGTGAAACACACTGTTCAGTACACACAGCTCTCTCTGTGAAACACACTGTTCAGTACACACAGCTCTCTCACTGTGAAACACACTGTTCAGTACACACAGCTCTCTCTGTGAAACACACTGTTCAGTACACACAGCTCTCTCTGTGAAACACACTGTTCAGTACACACAGCTCTCTCTGTGAAACACACTGTTCAGTACACACAGCTCTCTCACTGTGAAACACACTGTTCATTACACACAGCTCTCTCACTATGAAACACACTGTTCATTACACACAGCTCTCTCTGTGAAACACACTGTTCATTACACACAGCTCTCTCACTGTGAAACACACTGTTCATTACACACAGCTCTCTCACTGTGAAACACACTGTTCATTACACACAGCTCTCTCTGTGAAACACACTGTTCAGTACACACAGCTCTCTCACTGTGTAACACGATTTTCAGTACACACAGCCCTCCCTGTTTAAGACAATGTTCAGTACACACCGCTCTCTCTCTATAACACACTGTTCAGCACACACAGCTCTCTCTGTGTAACACACTGTTCAGTACACACAGCTCCCTATCTATAACACACTGTTCAGTACACACATCTCTCTCCCTGTGTAACACACTGTTCAGTACACACAGCTCTCTCTGTTTAACACACTGTTCTGTCCGCACAGCTCTCTCTGTAACACACTGTTCAGTACACACAGCTCTCTCTATAACACACTGTTCAGTACACACAGCTCTCTCTATAACACACTGTTCAGTACACACAGCTCTCTCTCTGTGTAACACACTGTTCAGTACACACAGCTCTCTCTGTTTAACACACTGTTCAGTACACACAGCTCTCTCTGTTTAACACACTGTTCTGTACACACAGCTCTCTCTGTAACACACTGTTCAGTACACACAGCTCTCTCTCTATAACACACTGTTCAGTACACACATCTCTCCCTGTGTAACACACTGTTCAGTACACACAGCTCTCTCTGTGTAACACACTGTTCAGTACACACATCTCTCTCTCTGTGTAACACACTGTTCAGTACACACAGCTCTCCCTGTGTAACACACTGTTCAGTACACACAGCTCTCTCTGTTTAACACACTGTTCTGTCCGCACAGCTCTCTCTGTAACACACTGTTCAGTACACACAGCTCTCTCTCTATAACACACTGTTCAGTACACACAGCTCTCTCTATAACACACTGTTCAGTACACACAGCTCTCTCTGTGTAGCACACTGTTCAGTACACACAGCTCTCTCTGTTTAACACACTGTTCAGTACACACAGCTCTCTCTGTTTAACACACTGTTCTGTACACACAGCTCTCTCTGTAACACACTGTTCAGTACACACAGCTCTCTCTGTTTAACACACTGTTCTGTACACACAGCTCTCTCTGTAACACACTGTTCAGTACACACAGCTCTCTCTCTATAACACACTGTTCAGTACACACATCTCTCCCTGTGTAACACACTGTTCAGTACACACAGCTCTCTCTGTGTAACACACTGTTCAGTACACACAGCTCTCTCCATGTGTAATACACTGTTCAGTACACTCAGCTCTCTCTCTGTGTAACACACTGTTCAGTACACACAGCTCTCCCTGTGTAACACACTGTTCTGTACACACAGCTCTCTCTGTGTAACACACTGTTCTGTACACACAGCTCTCTCTGTGTAACACACTGTTCAGTACACACAGCTCTCTCTGTGTAACACACTGTTCAGTACACACAGCCCTCTCTCCCTGCGTAACACATTGTTCCATACACATAGCTCTCCCTGTGTAATACAGTGCTCAGTACACAAAGCTCTCTCTCTTGGTGTAACACACTGCTCAATACACATAGCCCTCTCTGTATAAAACACTATTCAGTAAACACAGCTCTCTCTCTGTGTAACACACTGTTCAATACACACAGCTCTCTCTGTTTAACACACTGTTCAGTACATACAGCTCTCTCTGTGTAACATGCTGTTCAGTACACACAGCTCTCCCTGTGTAACACACTGTTCAGTACACACAGCTCTCTGTTTAACACACTGTTCAGTACACACAGCTCTCTCTGTGAAACACACTGATCAGTACACACAGCTCTCGCTGTGTAACATGCTGTTCCGTACACACAGCTCTCCCTCTGTAACACACTGTTCAGTACACACAGCTTTTGCTGTGTAACACACTGTTCAGTGCACACAGCATCTCCCTGTTTAACACACTGTAATACATAATTTTTGTGTTTAAACTCTTCAATCTGCATGTGACCGTAAAAAAGCAGTGCAGAGTAAGTGCAGTAATGACACTCCACATTGCTGAAACTAACTTGTTGAGATAATTTGTGTTTCCTTACTAAAATTTTGAAATTCACACCCACTTTTACTAACTGCGAGAAATTGAGTCATTAATCATTGTAAAACTATACATACATATTTGGCATCTCTAGTGTAAGTGAGCGAGAGAGAAAATGTTGACCTGATATTGTGCTGTGAAGTGTGAATAGTGAACACCTTAATAAAGGTGTTAAAATAACAGACAGATGAATTTCACGTCAACATTTCAACATGCTAGCTGGTAATATCATAAGTGGAAATCATAATATAAGAGAGAATTAGCGTGAGAGATGAGAGAGAGGGAAAGGGAGATGGAGAGAGAAAGGGAGATGGAGAGAGAGAAAGCTGGAGAATGAGAAAGCGAGATAGCGAGCAAGAGAAATGAAGAGAGAGGGCTAGAGAAAGAATCACTGGATATGGGGTCGGCCATTTAGGACTGAGATGAGGAGAAATGTCTTCACTCGGAGGGCTGTGAATCTTTGGAATTCTCTGCCCCAGTGTATGCTCAGCCACTGAGTATATTCAAGGCTGAGAGCGATAGATTTTTGGACTTTAGGGGAATCGAGGGATATGGAGATCGGGCGGCAAAGTGAAGTTGAGGTCGAAGGTCAGCCATGATCTTATTAAATGGCGGAGCAGGCTCGAGGGGCCGAATGGCCGACTCCTGCTCCTAATTCTTATGTTCTTAGAAAGGGCAAAAGAGAGCAAGCAAGGAGAGACAGACAGAGACAGACACATGGACAGACAGACCCCACCAATCCCAATATAAAAGCAGCCTGTGAATGACCCCAGGTGCAGTGGCACTGAGTTGGGACAATGCCATCTCTGTTGCTGTATCCAGTGCCCTGACCCTGGTGCCCCAAGTGTCACAGCAGAATCCTCATCCCTTCAGCGCATGGCTGCTCTGCACTTAAATTTACAACTTAATCTCTCCGGCCGTGGGCCTTTTGCCAGCAATACTGGTGAGCGCGATTTCCAGTCTTCACCTTTAGTGAGAGGCGATGTGAAAGGCGGGAGTGGCGACTTGTTTGTATATTCCCAAGATACGGCTGAGATATCAACGGGATAGAACAGCCTGAGACGCAGAAAAAGACCGACTGTGAGACAAGGAGGGAAAAAAGGCTGAACTTTTGGTCTCCGTTATAAAAAGCTGAATTAAAAAAAATAGGATCTTTAGGATCGAATAATTCATTAATATATTCTGGGACAATTCTTTCAAAGTCGGCTTGGTTCTGTTCCAAATGCACTAAAGGGTTTTCTGCATATTTTCAAATCCATTATCTTCACCCGATTTCATTATGCTATCATGCACACATCACTTTCAGTGTTGAAGTCTGACAGAAAACAAAAGACAGCAATTGTACCCACTGGATCCTGTACATAATGAATGATAATGCCAGTCATTAGGGTATTTCAATTCCTAATAGTCATTTGATATTTTTCAAGATCTCTCATTGCCACAGACTCTCACACCTTGTGCACTGGGTCGGATGACCAGCAATGATCATAAAGGCCAAGATTTTCATCAGGCGTAAATTCCCATCCAGATTTCTGTCTCCATAAAAAAAAAGCTGAAAGGGCGACAGGATTGAAAAATTGTTAAAATATAAACAGGTCTTTTAATTGTGCCATTTAATTCCCCTGTTCTACGTAGCCTACTTTCTCCAGCTGCGGAGAGGCACAGGCAGACCGAGAGAGTGAGAGAGGGGAAGTAACAGTGTGAGCACGAGATAGAAAGATCGAGAAAAAATAAAGAGGTTGAGTTTCCGCTTTGGGGGCAATCGGGAAATCGTGCCCAAAATGCGCTGGGAATTGTGCTGATTAGGTCCCAGTTCAAGATTCCGCTTAAACTCATTACCATAATCACAAATGTAAAATCTTCACGGAGTCTGCGCAATCAGGCAGTGGAATAGAACGGAATCATTTCTTATTTTCTTTACACTTAGAAGTATTCCGTGATGTGTTTAGGAGTGGTGGACCTGGTGCAGTTTTATTAATACATCAAAAAATGGGTTTATCACCAAAAATAAACATTTTTAATCAGCGTGTCCGGTCCACCACCTGTGAGTAACCCGGTTTAAAATAACAGAAAATGACTTAAAAAACAATGCTGAATCATTTAAAAACATAAGAATGTAACAAATAGGAGCAGGAGTAGGCCATGTGGTCCATCGAGCCTGCTCCGCCATTCAATAAGATCATGGCTGATCTTCTACCTCATCTCCACTTTTCTGCACTATCCCCATATTCCTTGATTCAATTAATATCCAAAAATCTATCGATCTCTGTCTTGAATATACTCAACGACTGAGCATCCACAGCCCTCTGGGGTAGAGAACTCCAAAGATTCACCACCCTCTGAGTGAAGAAATTTCTCCTCATCTCAGTCTTAAATGGCCAACCCCTTATTCTGAGACTGTGACCCCTGGTTCTAGACTTCCCAGCCAGGGGAAACACCCGTCCTGCAACTATCCCGTCAAGCACGATAAGAATTTTGTATGTATCAATGAGATCACCTCTCATTCTTCTAAACTCTCGAGAATATAGGCCTAGTCTACTCAATCTCTCCTCATAGGACAATCCCCCCATCCCAGGAACCAGTCTGGTGAACCTTCGTTGCACTCCCTCTATGGCAAGTATATCCTTCCTTAGATAAGGAAACCAAATCTGTACACAATACTCCAGGTGTGGTCTCACCAGGGCCCTATATAATTGCAGTAAGATATCTTTACTCTTATACTCAAATCCTCTTGTAATAAAGGCCAACATACCATTTGTTTTCCTAATTGCTTGCTGTACCTGCATGTTAACTTTCAGTGATTCGTGTACAAGGACACCCAGGTCCCTCTGAACACCAACATTTCCCAATCTCTCACCATTTAAAAAATACTCTGCTTTTCTATTTTTCCTACCAAAGTCGATAACTTCACATTTCTCCACATTATATTCCATTTGCCATGTTCTTGCCCACTCACTTAGCCTGTCTATATCCCCTTGAAGCCTCTTTGCATCCTCCTCACAACTTACATTCCCACACAGCTTTGTATCATCAGCAAACTTGGCTATACAGTATTACATTTGGTCCCCTCATCCAAATCATTGATGTAGATTGTGAATAGCTGAAGCCCAAGCATTGATCTTTGCGGTACCCCACTAGTTACAGACTGCCAACCTGAAAATGATCGGTTTATGCCTACTCTCTGTTTTCTGTCCATTAACCAATCCTCAATCCATGCTAGTATATTACCCCCAATCCCATGAGCCCTAATTTTGTTTAATAACCTCTTGTGTGGCACCTTATCGAGTGCCTTCTGAAAATCAAAATACACCACATCCACTGGTTCCCCCTTATCTATTCTGCTAGTTATAACCTCAAACAAATCTAACAGATTCGTCAAACAAGAGAAGTTGGCGAACAAGAGAAGTTAAAGAAAGTATTAGGTCAAAGGAAGAGGCTTATAATGTTGCCAAAAAGAATAGTAAGCCTGAGGATTGGGAAGTTTTAGAATTCAGCAAAGGAGAACCAAGAAATTGATAAAGAAAGGGAAAATAGAATGAGAGTAAACTAGTGAGAGACATAAAAAGACTGTAAAAGCTTCTATAGGTATGTAAAAAGGAAAAGATTAGCGAAAGTAAATGAGGGTCCCTTACAGGCTGAGACAGAAGAAATTATAATGGGGAATAAGGAATTGACAGAGAAATTATACAAATACATTGTGTCTGTCTTCACGGAAGAAGACGCAAAAAACTTCCTGGAAATAGTGGAGAAGCAAGGGTCTAGCGAGAATGAGGAACTGAAAGAAATTAGTATTAGTAAAAAAATAGTACTGGAGAAATTAATGGGACTGAAAGCCGATAAATCCCCTGGACCTGATGGCCCACATCCTAGGGTTTTGAAAGAGGTGGCTGTAGAGAGAGTGGATGCATTGGTTGTCATTTTCCAAAATTCCATAGATTCTAGAATGGTTCCCGCGGATTGGAAGGTAGCAAATGTAACCCCACTATTTAAGAAAGGAGGGAGAGAGAAAACAGGGAACTACAGACCAGTTAGCCTGACATCAGTAGTAGGGAAAATGCTAGAATCTATTAAGGATGTGGTAACAGGGCTTAGAAACTAATAATAGGATTGGGCAGAGTCAACACGGATTTATGAAAGGAAAATCGTGTTTGACAAATCTGTTAAGAGTTTTTTGAGGTTGTAACTAGCAGAATAGGTAAGGGGGAGCCAGTGAATGTGGTGTATTTGGATTTTAGGAAGGCACTCGATAAGGTGCCACACAAGAGGTTATTAAACAAAATTAGGGCTCATGGGATTGGGGGTAATATACTAGCATGGATTGAGGATTGGTTAATGGACAGAAAACAGACAGTAGGAATAAACGGGTAATTTTCAGGTTGGCAGGCTGTAACTAGTGGGGGACTGCAAGGATCAGTGCTTGGGCCTCAGCTATTCACAATCTATATCAATGATTTGGATGAGGGGACCAAATGTAATATATCCAAGTTTTCTGATGATACAAAGCTGTGTGGGAATGTAAGTTGTGAGGAGGATGCAAGGAGGCTTCAAGGGGATATAAACAGGCTAAGTGAGTGGGCAAGAACATGGCAAATGGAATATAACGTGGAGAAATGTAAAGTTATCCATTTTGGTAGGAAAAATAGAAAAGCAGAGTATTTTTTAAATGGTGAGACAGTAGGATATGTTGGTGTTCAGAGGGGCTTGGGTGTTCTTATACACGAATCACTGAAAGTTAACATGCAGTTACAGTGAGCAATTAGGAAAGCAAATGGTATGTTGGCCTTTATTACAAGGGATTTGAGTATAAGAGTAAAGACATCTTACTGCAATTATATAGGGCCCTGGTGAGACCACACCTGGAGTATTGTGTACAGTTTTGGTCTCCTTACCTAAGGAAGGATATACTTGCCATAGAGGGAGTGCAATGAAGGTTCACCAGGCTGGTTCCTGGGATGGGGGGATTGTCCTATGAGGAGAGATTGAGTAGACTAGGCCTATATTCTCGAGAGTTTAGAAGAATGAGAGGTGATCTCATTGATACATACAAAATTCTTACAGGGCTTGACAGGGTAGATGCAGGGAGGATGTTTCCCCTGGCTGGGGTGTCTGGAACCAGGGGTCACAGACTCAGAATAAGGGGTCAGCCATTTAGGACTGAGATGAAGAGAAATTTCTTCACTCAGAGGGTGGTGAATCTTTGGAATTCTCTACCCCAGAGGCTCAGTCGTTGAGTATATTCAAGACAGAGATCGATAGATTTTTGAATATTAAGGGAATCAAGGGATATGGGGATAGTGCAGGAAAGTGGAGATGAGGAAGATGATCAGCCATGATCTTATTGAATGGCAGAGCAGGCTCGAAGGGCCAAATGGCCTCCTCCTGCTCCTATTTCTTATGTTCTTATGTTCTTAAACATGATTTCCCTTTCATAAATCCATGTTGACTCTGCCCAATCCTATTATTAGTTTCTAAGTGCCCTGTTACCACGTCCTTAATAATAGATCCTAGCAATTTGACGTCAAGCTAGCTGGTCTGTAGTTCCCCATTTTCTCTCTCCCTCCTTTCTTAAATAGTGGGGTTACATTTGCTACCTTCCAATCTGTGGGAACAGTTCTAGAATCTATGGAATTTTGGAAAATGACAACCAATGCATCCACTCTCTCTACAGCCACCTCTTTTAAAACCCTAGAATGTAGGCCATCAGGTCCAGGGGATTCATTGGCTTTCAGTCCCATTCATTTCTTCAGTACTATTTTTTTTACTAAACTATTTAATAGTTTCATTAATGTACACTAGTCAGTTTCTGAGTAAATTCAATATTTTTTGATACGAAAATCTTTTACAATGTGCCGACTAGTCCCAGTGCGCCTGAGCGAATGAGCGCAGTTTGAAGAGCTCCCCAAACCAGCGCAATTGTTGGAATCTCTCAATCTTCACCTGGGGGCATGGCCAGTTTTGTGGGTGGGGCCTGACCCGGGCCAATTGAATCTTAAAGCAGCCTGAAAGATCGGGGAAAACATGAAGTTAAGTGGTTTTGGGTGTAATTCACTCGTGTTTAAAATTCCCCGATCTTTTGCGCTGATTCAGCCAATTCCGCCCGCATTGTGCCGAAATTACTGGCAGAAACCCCACCCCAAAGCACATAAGAAAGAAGAACAAAGAGTAAAGTGAGAGAAAGACTGAGTGAGAAGGTCAGAGAAAGATCGTGAAAGAGCTGGATAAGGGAGAGAACATTAGAGAGAGCAGTCTCGAGGGGCTGAATGGCCTACTCCTGTTCCTATGTTAGAATGTAAAGGAGAGAAGGAGGATGGAGAGAGGAAGACAAGCAGTATAATAAAGAAAGAGTGGAAGAGGGAGGCTCATTAATAAATGAGAAGGGGTGCCGCCAGGACGTACCTGAGACCCTGATGGCATTTTAACCGGTTCCTGAGAGGGGGACACACCCACCCCGGAGCCAGGAGAAGCAGACAGTCCCGGTCTGCCCTCCTTCCCCGCGACATCCTGTAAACACCCCTCTCCTGGACCTACCTTCCAACCGGACGCCCGTTTCTCGCCCGTCCTCATTGGACCTCTGCCGCTTTTTGGCAGAGACGGATGAGCAGCTGACCAGCGGGATTCAAATGAGGCCCGACGGTAAAACTACTCGGCCTCCGACTCACTAGAGTTAAAAACAGCCGCAAAGCGACAGAGCAAACTCACAACAACAACTTGCATTTATATAGCGCCTTTAACCTAGTAAAACGTTCCAAGGTGCTTCACAGGAGCGATTATCAGACAAAATTTGACACCGAGAGACAGACAGAGAGACAGGGACACAGAGAGGCAGACAGAGAGAGAGACAGAGAGGCAGACAGAGACACAGAGAGACAGACAGAGAGAGAGACAGAGAGGCAGTCAGAGACACAGAGAGACAGACAGAGAGAGAGACAGAGAGGCAGACAGAGACACAGAGAGACAGACAGAGAGAGAGAGACAGACAGAGACACAGAGAGGCAGACAGACAGACAGAGAGAGAGACAGAGAGGCAGACAGGGAGACAGAGAGGCAGACAGGGTCACAGAGAGACAGACAGAGAGAGAGAGAGACACACAGAGAGACAGAGAGAGAGACAGAGAGACAGACAGGGACGCAGAGAGACAGACAGGGACACAGACAGGGACACAGAGAGAGACAGAGAGACAGAGAGGTAAATAGACAAAAAGACAGAACCAGAGAGAGCAAGAAAAACCAAGAGAGACAGGGAGAGACAGACTAAGAAATGCACAGCTACAGAGAGAGGGAAACAGAGCGATGATGAAACTCTACGAGGGACATTCTCAAAAAAATGAAAAGACAGAGGAAGCACAAGGCCGCAATGCCCGAGTCCTGACACAGAGAATCCATTTGCCAATTTGTAACTCTGTGTCCCACAGCCTGTTTAATAATTCAGTCAGCCACTGCTGTAAACAAAAACAATCGCGCGACACTGAACACATTGCTCACACAAGTGGTCGCACTTTGAGAATGTCCTGAACTCAGACCAGGTGCGGATACTGTACTCAGTTTATCAAACAGTGCGGATCAGATACTTTGGGGCAATTCCATCCTTCTATCAGAAATCCCATACAATGGGCTTGAATGAGAAAGGGTTTGGTCCACTGGGATTCAATGTTTGAGGCAGGTATGTATCACTCTCTGGCCAATACTGAGCACTGGGAGTAAAATCGATGGTATTTGTTGTCAAACAATGTTTCCCCACCACATCTACTTGTTAGTTGAAGGGCTTCGGGTCCTAGCGCGAAACAGCATTGTGTTTGGGGAGAGAGAGAGAGTGAAGCCAGTTCGAAGCCGGTGATGAGGACGGGGTGCAAGGGACGGGGGGGGGGGGGGGGGGGAGAGAGGGGAGGATCCAGAGGACAGGGAATGGGGGGAGGAAACCTATTCCTTTCCTGACCACTCACCTCCTGTCAGAAAGACAGAAAATCCTTGGAAGTGTGCGGGGGACACAATCCCAGAACCAAGCGCCAGATTAAATAGGTCACCGGTGACACTGGGAGGATCAGTGTGCTGGCCACTTCATCTGAACAGGAGAAATAATTAAAAATAATTCTCCACCTCCCCACCTTATATTAAAATTTTCCTCTCAAAAGGCAAAAGGACCTATTTTTATATCTAAAAATGCTCCACAAAAGGGTGCTGGAATTGCAGCCTGTAATGACAGTGGGAAAGGAAGATGATAATTTGTATTAACTAGGGAGCAACCAGTCAAGCTCATTTGCATCTTTTAGATTATATGCATTTCAGAAGTAATTTCTGCAGGGGCAATGAATGAGTATTAATTCCCGCGTGAATTCACAATATAGGAAAAAAAAACCATCAAACGCCACACAGGGAAGGAGGGAGAAACTCGCAGCATAATGAACGGAGCATGGCTGGAAAGAACTGATTCACCAAGAGCACATTTCACCCGTGCATTTAGCAGCGAGCCTGCTGTCTATAGAAAGGCTGCTACTCCAGTAATTTAACATTCTCCGAGATAATTATCATATCATATTTCATTTCTCAGTTCACAATGGCAGCCCCTCACTTCGCAATGACTCCACTGAAGGTGTGTAAATCCCCCACCCATTCCACCCCTCCCCAGCGCCACTCACTTTCACAGTTGGTGAGCACAGCTGCTGAAATTTGACAAACAAAAATCCGTCTTCGACCCTAATTATGACATATTTATTTGGCCTTTTTTTTTCCTGCAGATAATATTTTGCCTCATCTTTCAATTAGTAATTAATAGCAAACAATAGCAGTAATGAATCCGGCTTCAGTAACGGTGACAGCACTCCCGCAAATATGACAAGGTCAAATTATTTTTTTGTGTGTAATTCAATGAATGTCATTAAGGAACATCGAGCACAATCTCTGTCCTTTGTTCGCCCTGAAACAGATTTCTCTATTTTATTGATGCATCTTATAGTTTTTCTTCTTGTGTCTGGATTTTCTCCTGACTCTCAACGGGGAACAATCCCACCAGCAGCAGCAACAGCTCACCCGCTTCTCTGCCAAGTGGCCGTTCTTCAAGGGCCAGCCTGAACAGTGAGTGCTGGCAGGCTATTCGACTGTGGCAGGCACCACAGGTCACACCTGATTTCTCACTAATCTCATTGGATATTGTGACCAGCAGCAGGAACCTAGTCTGTTTTTTTTTTCACCTTCACTGCCCAGCGATCCTCGATTCAGTTCATTGAGGGACGGGGAAGCCAACATTAGTCAGCAAAGACGGGAGGGATGGGGCCAGCGGGGCAGGGTGTGGGTGGCGGAGTTTTTGAGGGTGGAGGTCAGGAGCTTGGTGGGCAGGGCACGTGGAAAAGTCGAGTCTAGAGGTATCAAGGGTGTTGATGTTGATCTCAGGGGTAAAGTAGGGGCAGAGATTGGTAATATCTACCCCGTACCCCATGGCGCACCATGGCTGCAGTGTATACAATCTACAGAGTGCACTGCAGAACCTCACTATGGTTACTTCAACAGCACCTCCCTACCCTGCGACCTTTACTAACGCAAAAGACAACAACATCATGGGAACTCCATCAGCTCCAAGTTCCCCACAAGTCACACCCCATCCTGACTTGGAAATATATCGGCCGCTCCTTCAACATCAGTGGGTCAATATCCTGGAACTCCCTCCCTAACAGCACTGTGGGGGTACCTTCACCACACGGACTGCAGCGGTTCAAGGCGGCGGCTCACCACCACCTTCTCAAGGGGCAACTAGGGATGGGCAATAAATATAGTCCCACCCACAACCCGAGAAGAAAATGGCTGAAAGGTTGAAGTGAGTGTTGTTGGTAGTGAATCGGGTTTGGTGTTTGAGCTCGGCTCTACGGTGAACACCATGTAGAGGTCATGTGCTGTTTGGTTCAGCCAGAGCAAGTAACATAGGAACAGGAGGAGGCCATTCAGCCCCTCAAGCCTGTTCCGTCATTCAATTAGATCACAGTTGATCTCTATCTTAACTCCATCTACCCACCAAGAATACCCTTGCCTAACAAAAATCCACCAATCTCAGTTTTGAATTTTTCAATTCATCCCCAGCCTCAACAGATTTTTTTGGGGAGAGAGTTCCAGATTTCCACTACCCTTTTTATGAAGAAATGACTTAGACTTGGGTGTACAGGGCACAATTAAAAATTTGCAGATGACACAAAACTTGGAAGTATAGTGAACATAAGAACATAAGAAATAGGAGCAGGAGTCGGCCATTCGGCCCCTCGAGCCTGCTCCGCCATTCAATGAGATCATGGCTGATCTGATCTTGGCCTCAACTCCACTTTTCTGCCTGTTCCCCATAACCCTTGACTCCCCTGTAGTTCAAAATTCTATCTATTTCAGCCTTGAATATATTCAATGACTCAGCCTCCACAGCTCTCTGGGGAAGAGAATTCCAAAGATTCACAACCCTCAGAGAAGAAATTCCCCCTCATCTCCGTCTTAATTGGGCGACCCCTTATTCTGAAACTATGCCCCCTAGTTCTAGATTCCCCCACAAGAGGAACATCCTCTCAGCATCTACCCTGTCAAGCCCCCTCAGAATCTTATATGTTTCAATAAGATCATCTCTCATTCTTCTAAACTCCAATGAGTATAGGCCCAACCTGCTCAACCTTTCCTCATAAGACAACCCCTTCATCGCAGGAATCAACCTAGTGAACCTTCTCTGAACTGCCTCCAATGCAAGTATATCCCTCCTTAAATAAGGAGACCAAAATTGCACGCAGTACTCCAGGTGTGGTTTCACCAGTGCCCTGTATAGTTGTAGCAAGACTTCCCTACTTTTATACTTCATCCCCCTTGCAATAAAGGCCAGCATTCCATTTGCCTTCCTAATTACTTGCTGTACCTGCGTGCTAACTTTTTGTGTTTCATGTACGAGGACACCCAGATCCCTCTGTACTGCAGCATTTTGTGATCTCCCTCCAGTTAAATAATATTTTGCTTTTCTATTCTTCCTACCAAAGTGAATAACTTCACATTTTCCCACATTATACTCCATCTGCCAAATTTTTGCCCACTCACTTAACCTATCTATATCCCATATACAGGAGGAGAGTGATAAGACTTTAAGAGGACATGGACAGGCTGGTGGAATGGGTGGACATGTGGCAGATGAAATTTAATGCAGAGAAGTGCGAAGTGATATAATTTGGTAGGAAGAATGAGGAGAGGCAATATAAACTAAAGGGTACAATCCTAAAGTGGGTGCATGAACAAAGAGACCTGGGGGTATATGTGCACAAATCGTTGAATGTGGCAGGGCAGGTTGAGAAAGCGGTTGAAAAAGCATACGGGATCCTGGGCTTCATAAATAGAGGCATAGAGTACAAAAGTAAGGAAGTTATGATGAACCTTTATAAAACACTGGTTCAGCCTCAACTGGAGTATTGTGTCCAATTCTGGGCACCGCACTTTAGGAAGGATGTGAAGGCCTTAGTGAGGGTGCAGAAAAGATTTACAAGAATGGTTCCAGGGATGAGGGTCTTCAGTTACGCAGATAAACTGGAGAAGCTGGGGTTGTTCTCCTTGGAGCAGAGAAGGTTGAGAGGAGATTTGATAGAGGTGTTCAAAATCATGAAGGGTCTAGACAGAGTAGATAGAGGGAAACTGTTCCCATTGGCAGAAGGGTCGAGAACCAAAGGACACAGATTTAGGGTGATTGGCAGAAGAACCAAAGGCGACATGAGGAAAATCTTTTTTACGCAGCGAGTGGTTAGGATCTGGAATGTGCTGCCTGAAAGGGTGGTGGAGGCAGACTCAATCGTGGCTTTCAAAAGGGAATTGGGCAAGTACCTGAAGGAAAAAAAATTGCAGGGCTACGGGGAAAGGGCGGGGGAGTGGGACTAGCTGAAGTGCTCTTGCAGAGAGCCGGCACAGGCTCGACGGGCCAAATGGCCTCCTTCTGTGCTGTAACCATTCTATGATTCTATCATTCTATGATCACCCCTGAACGGCCTGGCTCTATTTTAAAGGTTATGCCCCCTTGTTCTGGACTCTCCCCACCAGAGGAAATAGTTTCTCTCTAACCAGTGAGAGAGCTGGAGTCGATGGCAAGGGTGTGGAGTTTTGGCAGGGGCTGGAAATCATGGTTTCAATCTTCCCCATGTTCAATTATAGGGAATTCTGGTGCACTCATTAATATCAGATGGGAAGTCTGACAGCACTGATACAGGAATGGGGTCAGGGGAAGTGGCAGAGAGGTAAAGCTGGGTGTCACCGACCAGTGTACATCTAGAAACTGAACACATGCCTGTGGACAATGTCAGTGAGCGAAGGAGAATGGGCAATCACTGGAACAACAACGGCACAAGAGAAACAGGTTAAGGAGTTAAGGAAGGAGGGAGAATGCAGATCTTGCAAGAGGTAGTAGGGGTTGTGGGAGAGTTTGTTCCAGACTCCCATACCATATCCACAAAATGGATAAAGTAAAGTAATTCAGAAAGGGGCAAATTACATATTTCTATTTCTGATTGTTTATCCTTTTCTAGCACATTTCCTTTTAGGTCTATATTTTCTGGAAGTATTTTATTCTAAGCACATAGTTTCTGCCAGTTTAAGTTGCCCGCTTAAAATAGTCTTGGCTCCTCATCAAACTTCAAAATATTTTTTTAAAAAAGCACAGAGCACATAAAACTGGAAATGTACACTCCAGCTTCTGTCAGTGTTTGGATTATTCACAGTTTATTATGCTCCCTCCTCCACAGGTTCAAACTTCACAAAAATACAGACTCCCTTTTGTTCACTGGCCCAGCTGGACTCTCGGGAAGAATCCGAGCTGACGATTATAACTGCTGGCCTCTAATTGCAGGTTGCTCCTCACTCAGGTACCTTGGACTCAAAATTGCAGGGTTTGTTTTTCCAATCTTCTCCCCAGAAGCGCTGATTCATGCTGGGATTTGGTGCCCTGGTGACCCACAGCCCTCCAGGATCCAAGACGTGGAGCGCCAGCAGGCTATTCCAACAAAGCATGCCGGGAGAGGATAGGATGGGACTTGGTTGCGATGATCTCACGCAGTAGAACAGCTACTTTCAAGGCACAAACTAACCAAACTCACACGGAAAGAATGGCCAATCGATCGTGGCATCAGAGGGAAGCTGGTACCAGTCAAACCTTGGCCCAAGCAAGAATCACCGCCAGCAGGAGAGGAGGATGAATGGGAAAACTGGAGGGCAAACCCAAGCTGATAGCAGAATGCACGCAGTTCAGCAACCCAAGCATTGTCTCTTCCAAACAGTTCTAATTCTGCAAAAACTCCCCATCAAAGGAATAAGATCCCCTCAAGTCATGAACGGGCACCACTCCCAATGCCGCAGCTGGAAAAGCCAGGTATGAAACCAGACCGTGCAGAGTAAGAGAGTCCCAGTCCATGCTGCGTTAGGAGCCAACAAGAGACCTCAGTGATTCGAGGTGGGGAAGGGGAAAATTGACCAGGTTTTTGACCAAGGCCATAGGAACATAGGAATAGGAGGAGGCCAGTCCGCCTCTCGAACCTGTTCTGCTATTCAATCAGATCATTGCTGACCTGTACCTCAACTCCATTTACCCGCCATGGCACCACATTCCTCGATACACTTACCCCCCCCAAAAAATCTATCGATCTCAGTCTGGAAAGCTCCAATTGATCCCCAGCATCCACAGCCTTTTGCGGGTGAGAGTTCCAGATTTCCACTATCCTTTGTGTGAAGAAGTGCTCCCTGACATCACCCCCTCAACGGCCTGGCTCTAACTTTGGTCCCTTCCCCTGGTCACTATCCAGTCATCGCTGTGGGAGAGTGTGTGTAAATGTCAGGCCTGCACCGAAACAGACTCAGCTCAGATGCTTTCCGTCGCCAAACTGTTCGTCTGAGGAGGTAATGGATGACAGACAGCGGCCGTGGAACTCCATCGCAGCTCGAGGCAGCAGCTTCCGGAGAGGGAACTGGAGGAGGAGGGGAAATGCCTCGGAAAAAGCAAGTGTAGAATAGAACCAAAAATAAAAGAAAAACCCGACAGGAAACAGGAGGATTTGGACAAATGAACTGGATACAATTTGGTGTTTGGGATTTTGGGAACAATCCAAGGATTATGATATAAAAACTACACAAACAAAGGGATTGGGTGGGAATGTTTCACTGAAAGTCAACTTGGATGGCCCTTGGATTTTGGCTCGACTGAGCATACAGGCCTGGCTGGACCAGTGTGTCACTAATAATCCTTTCTGCCGACAGCCTTTTGTGGCGATGGTTAGGTTCCTTGCTGCCAAGACTTTCTAATCACACAACTGTGAAACAATGAAGCTTTAGAACTCAAGTACTGCTTTCATACCGGAGCCTAATTAACTAAATCAGGAAGGCAAAGCATTCAACTATCTCCTGTAAAGAAACAAAGTCAGTCCAATGTAATTTAGCCCAGCTTTGATTTACTCACTTGTTATGTTCAGTAATCTCTTTTTCTCAGGATGCAGACGCCAAACCTTCCCTGCAGCTTTTAATTTGCAGTATTTTCCTCTTAATATCTTTCGCCCAGTTGCTGTCATAGTCTGGACCAGCTGGGCTGGGTTGCTCGAGGATGGGGCAAGGGGGTCGCGAGGTATCGCACTGCTCAGCATGGTATGTCAGTCTCTTTTAACTTGACTTTTTTTCTTGTTACTTCTATCCTATCTCCTGTAGGTGCTGCCTCTCACTGTACAGTTCCCCATGCTCCAGTACCTCACCCAAGAACCATTCCACACGTGTTAACCTGGACACTGAATGGTGGAGGTTGCTTGACGAGAGAGAAGGAGTTGTTGTACCTTCTTCATTTTATTTTACTCCAGATTTTTTGTTTTCGGATTCTGTGTCTCAGTCTAGTCCCACACTCAGTCATCACTCCCTATATCCGGGGTCTTCACACTTGCCCCAGTATCTAGGTTAGAAAACCCAGGATAACAAACAGAAAACCTTTCTTTAGATCTGCTGCAGCTCCTGATTCCATCCTTTACCTCCACAGGATCATTCTCTCGTCCTTCAGAGGCAGGTGAATAACATCACCTCCGACTTTGTTCTAGTCTTTAACTAAGTAATTGAATAATAGATTAACAAGCAGATGAATGAAGAACTTGCATTTCTACAGCACTTTTCAAAACCTCAGGACGTCCCAAAGCGCTTTACAGCCAATTAAGTACATTTTTTTGAAGTGTAATCACTGTTGTAATGTAGGAAACGCAGCAGCCAATTTGCAATGTGATAATGACCAGGCAATCTGTTTCAGTGATGTTAGTTGAGGGATAAATATTGGCCCCAGGACTCCTGGGATAACTCCCCTGCTATTCTTCAAAATAGTGCCATGGGATCTTTTACATCCACCTCATCAGGAAGACGGCACCTCCAACGTGGACTACTTTCCATACCTCGGGAGCCTACTGTCAACAAGGGCAGACGTCGACGATGAAGTCCAACACCGCCTTCTGTGTGCCAGTGCAGCCTTCGGTCGCCTGAGGAAGAGAATGTTTGAAGACCAGGACCTCAAACCCTGGCGTGGGACTTGAACCCACAACCTTCTGAGTCAGTAGGCAAGAGTGCTACCCACTGAGCTACAGCTGCCATTTAACAATATAGGTGTTGTACTATATATATTTACAGTCACATTAGACTGTGCGAACTCTTCAAACAAGGCAAATAATAAATCAGTGCAATCTTTATATTATAATTAACTGTTATAAGTGAAGTTGTTTCCTTCGCTCCACCACTGGCGGCCGTGCCTTCAGCTGCCTGGGCCCCGAGCTCTGGAATTCCCTCCCTAAACCTCTCCGCCTCGCTCTCCTCCTTTAAGATGCTCCTTAAAACCTACCTCTTTGACCAAGCTTTTGGTCACCTGTCCTAATATCTCCTTATGTGGCTCGGTGTCAATTTCTGTTTGATAATCGCTCCTGTGAAGCACCTTGGGACGTTTTACTATGTTAAAGGCGCTATATAAATGCAAGTTGTTGTTGTTGTTCTTTTCATATTCATAGAAACATAGAAAAATAGGAGCAGGAGTCGGCCATTCGGCCCTTCGCGCCTGCTCCGCCATTCAATATGATCATGGCTGATCCTCTATCTCAATACCATATTCCCGCTCTCTCCACATACCCCTTGATGCCTTTTGTGTCTAGAAATCTATCTATCTCCCTCTTAAATATATTCAGTGACGTGGCCTCCACAGCCTTCAGCGGTAGAGAATTCTTACCAATTTATGGGATAAACTAGCTAGTTAAAACTAGTGGGACTAATTGGAGAGCACTTTCAAAGAGCCGGCACAGGCACAATGGCCTGAATGGCCTCCTTCAGTGCTGTACCATTCTATGACTCTATGAGTCCTCATATTGTACTGCGTTGAGCTGGGACGTGATTACTGTAAGCACGGCTGTATTTTAACTCTTTATGTACCATGACTAATTTAACGGAGCCAAAACCAAACTAAAATATTGTTGCCTTGGGATGTTGCCCTCAACTGATGTCCACAAATGTACCTTTGCAGCAACAGTGTGCTGGTGGTGGCCAGCTGTGTACACCCTGCTTTCTCTCTCGATTCCAGGGCTGAGAGTAACTGCACAGCCTAATGTGTCCTGGCCAATATGTATCCTACAAATAATATCAAAAAATGATTAACTGACCATTTATGACCCTGCCATTTGTGGAGTCTTGCTCTCTGCAAAAGGGCTACCATGTTTGCCTACAAGACTGGTTCGGCCCCAACTGGAGCCCAATTCTGGGCACCTCACTTTAAGAAGGATGTCGAGGCCATGGAGAGGGTGCAGGGGAGATTTACCAGAACGGTTCCAGGGATGAGGGATTATAGTTATGTGGAGAGACTGGAGAAGCTGGGGTTGTTCTCCTTAGAGCAGGGAAGGTTAAGGGGAGATTTAATAGAGGTGTTCAAAATCATGAATAGCTTTGATGGAGTAAATAATAAGAAACTGTTTCCAGTGACAGAAGGGTCGGTAACCAGAGGGCACAGATTTAAGGTGATTGGCAAAAGAACCAGAGGGGGAGATGAGGAAACTTTTTTTTTTACAAAGTGAGTTGTTGTGATCTGGAATGTGCTGCCTGAAAGGGCGGTGGAAGCAGATTCAATAGTAACTTTCTAAAGGGAATTGGATAAATACTTGAAAGGGAAAAAAATTCCATGACTATGGGTAAAGAGCCGGGGAGTGGGACTAATTGGATAGCTCTACCAAAGATGGCCTCCTTCTGTGCTGTATCATTCCCTGCTGGCTGCGAGGATGCAGCCTAACTTGAGTTTGCGGTGTACTCAATCCAAACTGTGGCTCATTACAACAGTGACTCCACTCCAAAAGTACTTCATTGGCTGTAAAGCGCTTTGAGACGTCCGGTGGTTGTGAAAGGCGCTATATAAATGCAAGTCTTGCTTTCTTTTTCTTTCTCAGTGGGTAGCACTCTCTCTCTTGCCTCTGAGTCAGAAGGCCGAGGGATCAAGTCCCACTCCAGAGACTTGAGCACAAAAATCCAGGCTGACACTCCAGTGCAGTGCTGAGGGAGTGCTGCACTGTGGGAGGTGCTGTCATTTGGATGAGACGTTAAACTGAGGCCCCGTCTGCTCTCTCAGGTGGGTGTAAGAGATCCCATGCTGCTATTTTGAAGAAGAGCTGGGGAGTTCTCCCCGGTGACCTGGCCAATATTTAACTCTCAATCAACATCACAAAAACAGAGACATCACTGTTTGTGGGAGCTTGCTGTGCGCAAATTGGCTGTCTCGTTTCCTACATTACAACTCCTCAGATAATGAAGCAGTCCATGCTCGCATGCAACAAGACCTGGATGATGTTCAGGCTTGAACTGATAAGTGGCAGGTAACATTTGCACCAAAGAAGTGCCAGGCAATGACTATCTCCAACAAGCGAGAGTCTAACCACCGCCCCTTGACATTCAACGGCATTACCATCACTGAATCCCCCACCATCAACATCCTGGGGGTCACCATTGACCAGAAACTAAACTGGACCAGCCACATAAATACTGTGGCAACAAGAGCAGGTCAGAGGCTGGGTATTCTGTGGCGAGTGTCTCACCTCCTGACTCCCCAAAGCCTTTCCACCATCTACAAGGCACAAGTCAGGAGTATGTTGGAATACTCTGCACTTGCCTGGATGAGTGCAGCTCCAACAACACTCAAGAAGCTCGATACCATCCAGGACAAAGCAGCCCACTTGATTGGCACCCCATCCACCACCTTAAACATTCACTCCCTCCACCACCGGCGTACCGTGGCTGCAGTGTGTACCATCTACAAGATGCACTGCAGCAACTCGCCAAGGCTTCTTTGGTGGCACCTCCCAAACCCGCGACCTCTCCCACCTAGAAGGACAAGGGCAGCAGGCGCATGGGAACACCACCGCCTCCAAGTTCCCCTCCAAGTCCTGACTTAGAAATATATCGCCGTTCCTTCATCGTCGCTGGGTTAAAATCCTGGAACTCCCTCCCTAACAGCACTGTGGGAGTACCTTCACCACACGGACTGCAGTGGTTCAAGAAGGCGGCTCACCACCACCTTCTCAAGGGCGATTAGGGATGGGCAATAAATGCTGGCCTTTCCAGCGACGCCCACATCTCGTAAACGAATAAAAAAAAGTGACTGCACTTCAAAAAGTACTTCATTGGCTGTAAAGTGCTTTGGGATGTCCTGAGTTGATGAAAGGTGCTGTAGAAATCAAAGACTTTCTTTCTTTATCAGTTTTATCTCTTTATTAAGTTTGCAATCTCAGCCAGAGAGTTCACAAGAATGGTGGGGGTGGGGGGAGGAAAATGCTGCTCTGGTACAGATATGGAGCATTTACCCTTCAGCCCTGTGCTGTACCGGAGTTGGGAATGTGCGATTCCTCAGCACTGACTCCCTGAGATTAAGAATACAACATCACTTGTGGCTCAAACTAAATAACAATGACCATCAGGAATGACCCAAACAGTTTTGAGTGACACTCGGATGAATTGTGGACAGTCTCCGCTGTGTGACCGGCCTCACCTGGCTTTCTGTAAAATGCAGCTGTTGCAATTTCTTTGTTGCTAACAAGTATTCCCTAGCAACCGCTGTAAATGTATAATCAGCCCTGGATAATTCCACAGCACTAAATTCTCCAGGACCAAGTCTGGTCCAGCTCTGGTGAGTTGGTTTCCAAAGGTGATCTGACTCTCACTGGGGTACAGTTCCACAGACGCTATCACTGGGGTACAGTTCCACAGACACTGACTGTCACTGGGGTACAGTTCCACAGACACTGACTGTCACTGGAGTATGGGTTCCACAGGCACTGACTCTCACTGGGGTACGGGTTCCACAGACACTGACTCTCATTGGGGTACAGTTCCACAGACACTGACTCTCACTGGGGTACGGGTTCCACAGACACTGACTCTCACTGGGGTACGGGTTCCACAGACACTGACTCTCACTGGGGTACAGTTCCACAGACACTGACTCTCACTGGGGTACAGTTCCACAGACACTGAGTCTCACTGGGGTACAGTTCCACAGGCACTTACTCTCACTGGGGTACAGGTTCCACAGGCACTGACTCTCACTGGGGTAAAGTTTCACAAGCACTGACTCTCACTGGGGTACAGGTTCCAGACACTGACTCTCACTGGGGTACGGGTTCCACAGACACTGAATCTCACTGGGGTACGGGTTCCACAGGCACTTACTCTCACTGGGGTACAGGTTCCAGACACTGACTCTCACTGGGGTACAGTTCCACAGACACTGACTCTCACTGGGGTACAGTTCCACAGGCACTTACTCTCACTGGGGTACAGTTCCACAGGCACTGACTCTCACTGGGGTACGGGTTCCACAGGCACTTACTCTCACTGGGGTACGGGTTCCACAGACACTGGCTCTCACTGGGGTACGGGTTCCACAGGCACTGACTCTCACTGGGGTACGGGTTCCACAGACACTGACTCTCACTGGGGTACAGTTCCACAGACACTGACTCTCACTGGGGTACAGTTCCACAGACACTGACTCTCACTGGGGTACAGTTCCACAGGCACTGACTCTCACTGGGGTACAGGTTCCACAGACACTGACTCTCACTGGGGTACGGCTTCCACAGACACTGACTCTCACTGGGGTACGGGTTCCACAGACACTGACTCTCACTGGGGTACGGGTTCCACAGGCACTGACTCTCACTGGGGTACAGTTCCACAGACACTGACTCTCACTGGGGTACGGGTTCCACAGACACTGGCTCTCACTGGGGTACAGTTCCACAGACACTGACTCTCACTGGGGTACGGGTTCCACAGACACTGAATCTCACTGGGGTACGGGTTCCACAGACACTGAATCTCACTGGGGAATGGGTGTCATGGGCGATGGATGGCTGATTACATGCAGGATGTTGGAATCACTTTCATTGGCATTGAACGGGGAAAATCTCTGTGGGAATTTTGGGATCTGAGGCGGTGAGCAGTGGGATGAACATAAGAAATAGGAACAGGAGTCGGCCATTCGGCCCCTCGAGCCTGCTCCGCCATTCAATGAGATCATGGCTGATCATCTACCTCAACTCCACTTTCCTGCACTATCCCCATATCCCTTGATTCCCTTAATATCCAAAAGTCTATCGACCTCTGTCTTGAATATACTCAACGACTGAGCCTGCTCCTGAAGGTAGGACCTGAGGTATCTCACCTCCGGCAGAGAAAGTGTTAAGCTCAGTTGGTGATGAATGATTTCAGTTTTCACTCAACTCTCACCAAGGCCTTTGCACCAAATTTACTACAATAATAGAATGTGACCTTTCGGAAAATATTTGAAATGAACAGCAGGGTAAAGCTGGCCTTTAAGAAGCAATCAGGATGTTTTATAACCCAGGAGGTCCCACAGGGTCTTAAACCGAGGAGGACCTCACTCCGTCTCACTGATTGTCTCCACAAATCAGGAGGTCGGATGTGCGCTGACTGTAATCCGGGATTGTTAGAGGGGAAAGGAGTTAAAACTAGTGTGAATTATCGTTCTGCTGGTTTAATTGTACTGAACTGTTACTGAGAGGGCACCGGGGGCAAACTGTCCCTCCCTGAATCATCTCAGTAACTCTCGGTATCTTGACATTTTCACCCCTCTTCTGTGAAGGAGCTGAGGCCTGCAGGAACGTTAATGGGTGCACATGTATGTGCGTGTGTGTCGGTACATGGATGTATATGCGTGCGTGTGTGTGTGTGTGCATCCTTATGTGAGTGCATGGGCATTGGGTGAGGGCAAGGGTAGAGTCAGCTGTGATGCCTCATATAGTCCAATATCCCACCCCACGTCCACCACCATGGTTCGCCGGTGAGCAATGGCTAGCTAGGCTCGAGCTGCTATTAGCAGTGGCACTGCGCTGTGCCACGACTCAGCCCCTTTGGTAAATGAAGGAAGGGAATTGGCAAAATCAAACATGAAATTCCCTCAAATTTGCAGCCAAGTTAAGATAAACTGTAACATTATTATCGGAAAATCTCACTCCATCATCAAAAGCCGGAAGCCAGTGGGAGCTGCCAAACTTCACACTGTGAAGTCAAACAGCAAACCGGCTCAGAGACCAAGGCAGAAAAGCAATCCCCACTAAACAGATATAACTTGATGGCAAATCAGATAGTCAGCAACAAGACAGGAAAGAAACAGTACGGCCCAATATTGACGGGAGGCCTGGAGAGAGGGAGGGAGGGAGGCAGCGAGGGAGTGATCGGGGAGGGAAGGAGCGAGCGAGGAAGAGAGAGAGAGAGCGTGGGGAGCGAGGAAGGGAGCGGGGAGGGAAGGAGCGAGGGAGGGAGCAAGGGAGAGATGGTGGAGGAGAGATGGCGGGGGGGAGAGATGGCCGGGGGAGAGATGGCTGGGGGAGAGATGGCCGGGGGGGAGAGATGGCGGGGGGGGGGAGAGATGGCGGGGGGGGGGGAGAGATGGCTGGGGGAGAGATGGCCGGGGGAGAGATGCCGGGGGAGAGAAGCCGGGGGAGAGATGGCCGGGGGAGAGATGGCTGGGGGAGAGATGGCTGGGGGAGAGATGGCCGGGGGAGAGATGGCCGGGGTAGAGATGGCCGGGGGAGAGATGGCCGGGGGGAGAGATGCCGGGGGAGAGATGCCGGGGGAGAGATGCCGGGGGAGAGATGGCCGGGGAGAGATGGCCGGGGGGAGAGATGCCGGGGGAGAGATGCCGGGGGAGAGATGCCAGGTGAGAGATGGCCGGGGGGAGAGATCGCCGGGGGGAGAGATGGCCGGGGGAGAGATGCCGGGGGAGAGATGGCCGGGGGGAGAGATCGCCGGGGGGAGAGATGGCCGGGGGGAGAGATGGCCGGGGGAGAGATGGCCGGGGGGAGAGATCGCCGGGGGGAGAGATCGCCGGGGGGAGAGATCGCCGGGGGAGAGATGGCAGGGGGAGAGATGCCGGGGGGAGAGATGGCCGGGGGAGAGATGGCCGGGGGGAGAGATGGCGGGGGGAGAGATGGTGGGGGGGGGGGGGGGGGGGAGAGATGGCCGGGGGGAGAGATGGCCGGGGGGAGAGATCGCCGGGGGAGAGATGGCCGGGGGGAGATATGGCCGGGGGGAGAGATTGCCGGGGGAGAGATGGCTGGGGGAGAGATGGCCGGGGGAGAGATGGCCGGGGGAGAGATGGCGGGGGGAGAGATGGCCGGGGAGAGATGGCTGGGGGAGAGATGGACGGGGGGAGAGATGGCCGGGGGAGAGATGGCCGGGGGAGAGATGGCCGGGGGGAGAGATCGCCGGGGGGAGAGATCGCCGGGGGGAAAGATGGCGGGGGGAGAGATGGCCGGGGGAGAGATGGCCGGGGGAGAGATCGCTGGGTGGGGTGGGTGTCAGCTGATTGCATGAAGCGGGAGGTGGGACAGGTTATCTTGGGGGTCTGAGGCGGGGTTGGGGAAACACTCCTGCTCCTCTTGGCCCAGGAGCAGTGCTGGAAAGGCTCTGACCTGATGGATTCACCAGCTCCCGACTCACCTCTGCCAACGGTTTTGCAAGCCCCGGGAAACCCGGCCCACAGCTGTTAAATGCAAATGACTCCAAAATTCGGAGGCACGGAGCCTCATTTAAATATTATAATCACTGACCCACCTCTCCTGAACGTGTTATTCGGCCGTCCCCTGACCCACCGCGGATAAACCGGGAAGCATGCGGCAGCTTGGTGTCAGGTTTCACAATTAACCCCCCTGACCCCCGACCCTCTCCTGCCCGTCCTGGCAGTGATAAAGTTACCCCCAAGAACCTTTCCAAAACTCTTTCCCTTTCTAAGCAGGAAGTTTGGCAGCAGGTGGTGAGGTTGCTGTTTCACATCTGGGTGCTCCGTGTCTGCCCAACACACGCTCCTGACCAAACATCTTCGCTCTCACCTTGTTGACTGTAACATTCGTGGGCAAACTGATCAGTGGGGCAGTTTGGGCACTGATCCCAGTGGACACATTCACAGCACAAAACTTTTAAAAAATTCATTCTCGGGACGTAGGCGTTGCTGGCAAGGCTGGCAAATATTCCCCATCCCTAGTCGCCCGGAGTAAGTGGTGGTTCTTGAACCGCTGCAGTCCGTGTGCGGTTTGACATGTGAGTGTGAACGCGAGTCAGTGTGAGTGTGAGTAAGTGTGTGAGTGAGTGTGTGTGTAAGTGTGTGTGTGAGTGCATGTGTGAATGAGTGTGTGTGTGTATGAGTGTGTGTGTATGAGTGTGTGTGAGTGTGTGTGTGAGTGTGTGTGTGAGTGTGTGTGAGTGAGTGTGAAAGTGAGTGTGTAAGTGTGAGTGAGTGTGTGAAAGTGAGTGTGTAAGTGTGTGTGTGAGTGTGTGTGTGTATGAGTGTGTGTGTGTATGAGTGTGTGTGTGTGTATGAGAGTGAGTGTGAGTAACTGTGTGAGTGTGTGTGAGTGTGAGTAACTGTGTGAGTGAGTGTGAGTGTGTGTGTGTGTGTGAGTGAGTGAGTGAAAGTGAGTGTGTAAGTGAGAGTGAGTGTGAGTGAGTGAGTGAGTTTGTGTGTGAGAGTGTGTGCGTGAGTGTGTCTGTGTGTGAGTGAGTGTATGAAAGTGAGTGCGTAAGTGTGAGTGAGTGTGTTTGTGTGAGAGAGTGTGTGAGTAAGTGTGAGCGTGAGTCTGTGTGTGTGTGTGCATTCTCTCACCCTCTTGCTGGCTCAGTTTCTTTCTTAGGCTCACACACTGACA
The DNA here is from genome assembly GCA_030390025.1 of Squalus acanthias. Taxonomy (NCBI): domain Eukaryota; kingdom Metazoa; phylum Chordata; class Chondrichthyes; order Squaliformes; family Squalidae; genus Squalus; species Squalus acanthias. Next base: position 31,086,978 of record CM059441.1, read on the forward strand.
CACACATGCTCATTCTGTCACAGACTGACACACACATGCTCATTCTGTCACAGACTGACACATGCTCATTCTGTCACAGACTGACACATGCTCATTCTGTCATACACTGACACACACATGCTCATTCTGTCACACACTGACACACACATGCTCTGCACTATTTATCTCTCTCTCTCTCTCTCACACAAACGTTATTTTCCTCTCTCTTGCACAGGCTGTTTCCCTCACTCTTGCACACAATTTTTCTCTCCCTCACAGATGCTGCTTCTCTCCCTTTCTCTCTCTCTCTCTCTGCTCCTGTTCGATCTCCCAACAAACACTCTGGCAGAAATGACTGCGGCCGGCTGGATGCCCGGCTCAAAGACTTCCCATGAGAACTGGGAACCATCAGCAGCCACAAGCAGAATATCTCCAACCCATTGTAGCAGAGCCCAGACTACAAGCACAGGTGAAATCAACCCCTCACAAACACTTCACACAGCTGCAGCACGATGACAATAGCTCGCTCTGTTTACATTAAATATCTTTTTAAACCAGAAGGAACACGACATCATTATAAACAGCATTTTTCACTTAAAACGTTACTGCATATTTAGTGAATGACTAACTGGCGGCGTCATGGTAACTGAAAGAAAAATAATGATCACAAAGGTTGTCAGGACCCCAAGAGAAGGAACGTAGCACAACTAGACTGAGTGGGCAAGAACTCGGGACTGGAGAGAGGGAGGGAGGAAGAGAGAGGGAGGGAGAGAGAGAGAGAGAGGGAGGGGGGAGGAAG